>CM076576.1:312487133-312874457 GCA_034641835.2 Pinus albicaulis | reverse complement strand
CGATTTTATCGGGATTTTTTCAAAATTTAAAAAATCGTGACAAAATCGGCCGATTTAATCTGCGTCTTGAAAAAATCCCGATTTTTTCCACACTGGTATTGGCATCCAGATTAGAGGAAGATTTTGTTTGTGTATCAAGCACTACGTCCTCAAATGTCTAGTATATTGACAGTGGAGCCTCTGCTCACATGACGAGAGTACGACACTGTTTTTTCGACTACCAAGAAGAGCAGATGAATTTCAAAATAACCATGGGTAATAAAGAAAAGTGCACTCCCATTGGGAAAGGTACCGTAGATTTTTAGACCGAGGCAAGGAACAAAATCCGGTCAACTAATGTACTACATGTGCCGGGTTTGGAGATGAATCTACTCTTAGTGTCAAAACTTCAAAACCGAGGATATGACGTCTAATTTATTGGCAATAGAGTCTACTTCAAGCACCACAGTTGGAAGAAGAAGGCACAAATCGGGGTAAGAAGCAACAAGCTATACAAGCTGCAGCTTGATTCCCCAATGGCACTGGTTGGCAGCACAGATGAAACGGATCTAAATGAGCTATTGCACAGAGGAATGGGGCATTTGCATCATGGGGCGTTGAGAACTCTCTAGAAGACTGTCACAGGTGTTCCAGAATTGAGCACCAAGCGGGATGATGTCTGCAAGGGGTGCATATTGGGGAAATATTCCAAGGCAGCATATCAGAGAAGCAACAATAGGGCCAAGGGTGTGTTGGATCTAATACACTCAGATATCTGCGAGCCGACGTCCACGAGAGCTCTTAGTGGTGCCGAATATTTCGTCACCTTCATTGATGACCATTCCAGGAAAACCTGGATCTACTTCTTGAAGACCAGGGATGAAGTCTTCAGTCAATTTAAAGAGTTAAAACTCTGGTGAAGAATCTGACAAGGAAGCGGATCAAGATATTGCGATCAGATAATGGAGGTGAATACATAGATAAAGAATTCACCAGATTCTACGCAAGGGAAGGCATCAAAAGAGAATGGACAACTCCATACAATCCAGAACAAAATGGAGTGGCAGAAAGGAAGAACCGGACTATTGTTGAAGCAAACAGACCTATGTTGTATGACCAAGACATGCCCAAATTCCTATGGGTTAAAGCGTTTAATATAGCTGTCTACATTCATAACAGAACTCCTCACACTGCACTGGGAAAGATCACGCCAGAAAGTGTCTTCACTAGCAGCAAGCCCGAAGTGAGTCACTTTAGGATCTTCAGCAGTACAACTTATTGTCATGTACCCAGTGAGAAGAGGAAGAAGTTAAAGATAATTGCTGAAACGGGGTATTTACTAGGATACAGCAAGAATGCAAAGGCTTATCGCATCTATGTTCCTGAGAGCAGGAAAGTAGTGGTGCGAAGAGATGTGAAATTTATGGAGGAGAGAGACTTCAAAAGATCACGAGAATTGCCTTCTGCTACGCAGTCAGAGGAAGAGCCTTTGGTAGCAGAAAATTCAATTGCCTCTCCAAGGCATAGTGATCCAAAGCATGGTTGCTTGGGAGCGGGAGCAGGAGCGGGAGCGCCATTTTCAAAAGCACCTGGTCCGGAGCGTTTCGGGGAGCGTTTTTATATATATATATATATATATATATATATATATATATATATTATATTTGATGCATATATGTCAACAAAAGCATGTAGAACGATGAATTAGACATAAAAAACATAAAAACATAGATTGAATCATATAACATCAATCATCTAGAAGTTATAATCTTCATCAACCATGCCCACAAGTTGGAAACATACAACATATTGACTCAGTCTCGCGAATCATCAATCTAAAGATTTCGAGCTTTCAAAATTCAATATATAACATTTATCATCATTGATATATAACATTTATCATCATTGATTTCAAATTTCAATATATAACATTTATCATCATTGATATATATATCATAATTTATTTATCATCATTGATTCATTGATTTCAAAATTCAATATATAACATTTATCATCATTGATGTATAACATTTATCATCATTGATTCATTGATTTCAAATTTCAATATATAACATTTATCATCATTGATATATATCATTTATCATCATTGATTCATTGATTTCAAAATTCAATATATAACATTTATCATCATTGATATATAACATTCATCATCATTGATTCATTGATCACCATATAACTTTCATGAAGCATCATATTCATAATTCATAATGACTTATAAACTTATAAATGCCAACTTCAAAGTTTCACCTTTCAAATTCAAACTTCAAACTTAAATTATCATTAAATATGAAAAAGTCAAGTTGCAACTGTTCAACAGTTATAAGAGATAAAAACTACTAGAAAATAGAAAAGACTAGTAAACAACAAATCTATTTTATCTATTGGCTGGCCCCTTGCCACGCCCACGAGAAATGTCTAATTTGTGAGAACCACGAGGCAATGCTGGTCTTCTACTACTCTCAGGAGTACCACGTCCACGACCATGACTAGAAGGCAAAGGGCAACGTGAGGATGTAGGTGGAGGCTGAATCTGCAAAGGAACAATAGTTGGATATCGAGCACTGGCACTGGCACCCGCACTGCTACTGGATGGTGGGACTGGCACTGTGTGTGGTGGTGGCATGGTTGCTGATGCTTCATCATCATCCCTCAAAAGTTCTGCTTCGAATTCTTCCATATGTACAGTGTCGTCCTCCAGATTATCATCCTCTGGGTTGTTGTCCCAAACTTTATATGATTGATCTTCATATGCCCAATTACAGTAATGACTCAACAACCTCAAGTTGTAATGCACATAAACCAAGCTTTCAGCTCGGTTTTCATTCAGCCTGTTTCTTCTCACATTATGTATGAAGTTGTAGGTGCTCCAACACCTCTCTACAGAAGAAGTATTCACAACTTGCGAGAGAACTTTTTTTGCCAACTTTGGCGAAAGTCCCATGCCGCCATATGCTTCCCACCATGTGAGAGCATCAAATCTGTCTATGTCTTCCATTGCATGGAAAGAACCAAAGTTACCAGTGCAACTAAAGTATCTGCCTAATTCAAGGCACAATCTAGCACACTCCTCCCTGTCAGAGACCAACTTGTCTAATGCCTTCATGTACCCCTCTTGTACCTCTGGATCTGTGTGAGGTTTGATCCTAACCCCACCTCCAGGTGCAACTTGGCCCAACCAAGATGGAGAGTAGTATTTTGGCATAAGGATATATGCCAAGGCATGTAGTGGAACATTGAGTTTATTCCACCGTGCACACACACACAGTCGTGAATCATTGCGTACAAGTTGGAATCATTATCCTTAAGAACATCTTTTATTTGGCCCAACATGCTATCCATCTGCTTATAAACCTCCCCAATCACTGGCTTATTTGTATCTGAAAAACGAATCATGTGATAAATGGGCTTGGTGAAATTCAAAATTTTCCTCACATGTGCCCAAAACAAAGGGTCAAGGGCGGTCTCCTCCACATGTTCAAAACCTTGCCTGTCAACTATTGTCGCTACCCTGTCCTTTAGTACCTGCCAGTGTGGGCTTGATACCATTGCAGCCAATGACTCTCTTACCTTCAAAAGGCGCCTGAAGGTGAGGTAATAGCTAGCAAATCTAGTCTTTGCTATCTTCAACAACTCCAATTTGGAGTGAGTAAGGAAAAGCCCATGGGTATTGCTATGATTTGTAATAAATCTTATCATTTTTTTACCTCTCTTGTACAAATCACCAAGCCATTTGAATTGAGGTTGTTTGTTTTTAATGATATCATGCATCAAAAGGTTCATTGTGTGAACCAAACACCCAGAACAAAATATGTTGGGGTATTTATCCTCAATAATTGCTTCTGCTGCCTTACAGTTAACAGCATTATCAGTGATGACTTGGATGACATTGTATGGCCCAGCATTTTCAATTATTTCAAGTAATGGTTCTGCAATGTTAATGTCGGTCTTGAATTTGTCTGAATAATCATATGCTGAAAGGAATATTGAACCACTAACCGACATAGCCAGAACACTTATCAATGGTTTTCCTTTTACATTGGTCCATCCATCAAATACAATGGGCAACCCATGCTCATTCCAAGAATTTGTCATTCTAGCCAAAGAATTGTTTATTTTAGCTCTTTCATGATCAAGTCCCACGGTTTTGGCCTTATCATACCCAGGGCTCCTATATCCTTTGGGGGCATCATTAATGGCAGAAACCATTTCGTGCCAATAAGGTGAGCGAAGAACATTGAATGTCACCCCACATGAATATAGAAACCGGAAAATTTTTGAATCCAAATCATTCCTACACCCTTCGTCAAGGAAATCGGATATGGTTCTACGCCTTAAGGAGATGTTTGGTCCAGGTGTGCCTCCATATCGACTGCCATGGGTGGAAGTTGATGGACTTCTTTGTCCATGATGTGATGGACCTGATGGTGTATAAGAATCAATGAAACCCCTAGATCTTTTAGATCTCTATAGGGCAGCCTCCTCTTCCTTTCTATATTTCTCTATCTTTGTTGCTGGCACACTTACACAAATTTTGATTCCTAGATTTTTGTCTCCATCCCCTGGCATTTTCCCACAAAGGTGCCTTCTGGCACGAGTGTATGAACCTCTGTATTCTTTATTGCAATGGGGGCAACAAAATTTAGTGGTTCCACCACCTTTCCCTCCTTCCTGCCTCTGAACATATTTCCACAAAGGTGTTTGACTTTGCTCTTGTCTAGTTGGGGTATCTGTGGCCTCATGTTCTCCACTCTCCCCTTCCTCCTTAGCATACCCCTCCTCCTCTTTAGGATTTTCATCAAATCCACTATAACCCACTTTTTCATCCTCCCCTTCTCTAATGGGCCTCTTTCTTCTACTCTCCAACACCATTATTACAAAGAAAGGAACCAACATGAAGAAAATCCCTAGCCATATAGCCATGATGTTTGAAGTTTCTAGCCTGCAAAAAAAAAGGAGGAACGCCAAATGGGAATAGGAAATGCAACATAGGAAAAAAACAAATCAACTTTTCACTTTTCAACACACCAGAATGCAACATTGAGAAAAAAAATCAAGTTTTCATTTTTCAACAACTAAAAAACAATTCCTAGAAAATAAAAAACTAGATTAGAAGACCTACCTCTTTCTTGCAATCCTCCTCTTGCAAACTTGCTCTCTTGCAGCTTGCTCCTTGCTCTCTCCTTGGCACTTCCGCTCTCCAAACTCTCAAGCTCTCCTTCTCTCCAAATCGCTCTCCAACTCTCAAGCTCTTTCTCCTCTTGCTCTCACTCTCAAACTAAAACAATAAAAACTAAATGAGGAGAGTGGGCTTTTATTTATCCGAACCCTCCTCCCTCCTTCCCAAAAAAAAATTGAAATTTGACGTCAGGAATCTTTTTACACGTCGGGGAGCGTTAAGGAGCGAATGCTCCTCGACCGCTTCCCGCATTAAAAAGATGCTCCCGAAGCGTTTTTTAATGGGGGAAGCGCTCAGGCAGCGTTCGCTCCTGAGTGCTGCCTGAAACGCTACGGAAAAGATAGGGAGCGTTTTTTCAGGCTTGGAAGCGCGCTCCCGAAAATGCTCCCCTCAACAATCGTTTTCGGGAGCGCACTCCCGAGCGCTCCCAAAGAGCTCCCGAACGGAGCGCGTTTTGGGAGCGAGATCCGAGGGGAGAAGCTTCCTCACAACCTTGATCCAAAAGATGGGTCTCCTGAGGATTTGCAAGAAGGATATTCGGTAAAGCCACCCACCACCAATGGAAGAACGAGCAGGGAACTTTGACAGATTCTGAAGGCTGCAGAGGATTTTGTCGAAAATCCCAGGAATGAGAAGAGACAGCATAAGCAGCCTGAGAGGTATCAAGCCTTGGTTGCTCATGTTGGAGAACCCTCCAGTTTCCGGGAAGCTGCACACCAGGTATGGGTCGATGCAATGGTGGAAGAGTACAGTTCCATCATGACAAATGATGTCTGAGAAGTAGTACCCAGACCACAGGAGAGATCTGTTGTAGGATCCAAGTGGATCTACAAGATCAAGCATGCTGCAGATGGCAACATCGAGAAATTTAAATCTAGGTTCGTGGCTAAGGAGTATGTTCAAAAGGAAGGAATAAACTATGAAGAAACCTTCACCCCTGTAGCCAGATACACATCTATCAGGTCCGTGATATCTCTTGCTGTGCAGATGGGATGGGAAATTCACCAGATGGATGTCAAGACGACATTCTTGAATGGTGTGATAGAAGAAGAAGTGTATATAGAACAACCGGAGGGCTTTGATACACATGATCAAAAAACTCATGTGTGCAGATTGAAGAAAGCATTATATGGACTGAAGCAAGCTCCCAGAGCCTAGTATGGTCGGATTAACAGCTATCTGCAGAAGATGGGATTCGTCAAGAGTGATGCAGTTCCCAATCTCTACTATCTAAGAGTAGGGAGTAAGCCATTGATACTAGTATTGTATGCGGATGATCTGTTCTTGACAGGATCATCAAGGCTCATCACAGATTGCAAGAAGAATTTAGTTAAAGAGTTTGACATGAAGGATTTGGGACAGATGCACTATTTTCTGGGGTTGGAAGTTTGGCATCAGGATGGGGAGATCTTCCTTGGTCAAGGAAGATACACTACAGAGATTCTAAAGAGATTTCAGATGGAGGATTGTAGACCCATGACCACTCCAATGATTACCAACTAGAGGAAAATCGACACGTCCGATGATGATGAAGCTAATCCTATGTTGTACAGACAGCTCATAGGGTCATTGATGTATCTGGTAAATACAAGGCCAGACATCTGTTATGATGTTAATACCCTAAGTCAGTTCATGGTGGAACCGAAGAGGGCACATTGGGCAGCAGTAAAACATGTTCTCAAGTACCTTTGAGGAACAGTCGAGCTTGGATTGAAGTACACCCGTGACAATGATGTCAGGTTGAGTGGTTTTACTGATGCAGATTGGGCTGGAAGTTCAGTTGATCGGAAGAGTACCAGTGGGTACCCTTTCAGTCTAGGATCAGGAATGTCTTCCTGGTGCAGTAGGAAACAGAAGTCCGTGGCACTAAGTTAAGCAGAGGCAGAGTATATGGCAGCTAGCACAGCTTCATGCGAAGTCATATGGCTTAGAAAACTATTAGTAAATCTACTCAAGGAGAAAATGGAAGCGACCAGCATTTTATGTGATAATCAGAGTTGTATAAAGCCCTTTGAAAATCATGTGTTTCATGATAGGTCGAAACATATTGACATCCGGTGTCACTTCATCAGGGACTAGGTACAACGTTGAGTTGTTCAGTTGCAATACACTTCAACAGGAGAGCAGGTGGCAGAAATCCTCACTAAGGCTCTGGGAAAGACAAAGTTTGTCTACTTCAGAGAGAATATGGGGATGATGAAGAATCCCTTCCAATAGCGGGAATGGAGGATTCAATACTCAGAGGGTGCTTAAGAATCAGAGTAGCATGCAGCAGGCATATTGTTGGAACACCTTCCTCGCTAAGAGCGAGTATTGTTTTTTGTAGCATCCGGAAGTATTCCAAGTCTCAAATTTTGCAGGAAGGCTTGGACAGTAGCGTTCCAAAGAAACTAGAAAATTTGTGTGGAAATTCCACTCGGTTCAAGATATTAAAATAATTAATTATTTTAATGGAGACCTGTTGACGGGAAAATATGTCCGGCCAACAGTAGGGGATCTCCCCGGTAGAAAGTCCCAATTAGACTTTGAACCGTTTGGAGTAGGGATCCCGTCCGGGGTGTGGGTCCGGCTACCACTTAAATGACTATCTCTCCGGTTTCGAGCAACCTGATTTGAAACTGCAAACATACACTCATTCACACGACACAGAATACATCACTGATGTATAAAACCAATATATGACACTGTGCGTAGCAAGGTAATAGACAGAATGCATGCACTCAGGAAGTGTCGTTAGCAACACATCTATGAGGTATGCATGCAGGATAATCTGACCGCCAAAGAAACAATTCTTTGTGGCAAGAATATCCCTTAATCTTCCCGAAGGATATAACGAAATGCTAATAAAACAGTTCATTAACATTCATCATGAAGTAAATAATAAACTTGAGCATCATCAGCACAATCACAGATAGCTATGGTGCATGAATGATACTTTTAAATAACACAGATTCATTAATCAGAAGATATTCTGAAACTGTACGCATAATACACACAATGTTGTCACAGCTAAACACATCATCCAATCAAAGGGGTTTTAACATGTATTGTATTTCATATATCAAGAGTATGCTTCTTCAGTTACAATGCAATGATGCCTTTCAGTCCAAAAAAGAGCAGCCTTTTACAATGCTCCCCACAGGGGTATTTATAGATTCAACAGACGCACTTATGGCCTTCCGACGGTTCAACTTCCTGTTTGCAAAAATTGCGACCTGCGACCTGGTCGAAAATGCGACCTGCGACCTGGTCGCAGGTGCGGCCTGCGACCCAGCGTTTGAAACTATGAAGGTGGTCACGCAATTGAGGTTTCTGGAGCGTCGACTTTCTTGCCTTTGATGAAGTCTTTCCAAGTCTGGTAATCCGCCGTTATAGGAGCGACAAGAGGGCTTTCCTCTTTTATCCGATGCATACATTCTAGAGCATTCGGCACCAGAGTCTCCTTCTTCTGGGAGATCAGCATCGAGAGAGAAGCAAGCTTGGTGTAGATTTGCACTGGAGTGACAAGCAACCGGTTCAAGTTCTCTTGTGATGCCTCGAATTCCGGTTCGGCAGCAGCTTGTCTTACGGGCTGCAGAAAAGACTGAATTTCCTGCTCTACCTGCTCCCAGCCTTTAGTTTCATTTAGTGCCCCCAATGATGGAATGTGATGAAGAGCGTTCATGGAGTCGATACCACTGATTAGGTGGTTATACGCAGACACTACTTTGTCCAGATCTTTGGACAGCTTGTCTTTGGATTGCATACTCATCCGAATTTGTACTTTGGCTTCTTGCGTATGACTCCAATCCTTCCGAGGCACGTGTTCGGGAGCTTGTTGATACTGGGCTGTCCAATTCATCATTTTGTCCAAGGCCGCCGAGGCTTCCTTGAGCTGTTCGTGTTTCTGCTTGGTTTCTTCCCGTGCCTCTGCCAACGGGGCCACTGTTTGTTTTAGGGTGAGCATCTCCTGGTATACTTGCCTCATTGTCATCTCCAACACATCACATTCCTTCCTGACCACCAGTGGGACCTCATTCACTTGAGCGGGCCTACCCTGAAGCTGGAGCATCTCATTTTCTAGCCTTGATTTCTCCTGCTCTGCCGCTTTTAGCCGGTTCTGTAAAGAAATAATTTCTCTGCTCATCCTCGTGACATTTTCTTCTGTGGCTGCGGCAAAAGCGGTGCCTGCTGACGCTATCATAACCGGATTTGTCCTTGTGTCTGGGACTATGTCCTTTCCGGTGGAGACCGTAGAGATGGCGGGGTAGCCTGGCGCTAAGGATTTCCTTTTCTCTTGTCGAATCTTGAAAGAGAATTGGTCAAATGTCAATCTGGTCAAGTCGAAGACTTCTTCTTCTTCTCCCGGAAAGTCATCAACATTGAGGGTACTTCCCGTGCCACCTGCAGGGATATCCAGGGGGAATAGATCAATGTCATCTATTAGTTCGTCCTCTACATTCTGCGTTTGACCCTTTTCTTTCTCCTTTTGCCGGCGCTCTGCCTCCGCCTTGTCGTGTTCTTTTTTTCTTCGGCGTTCTGCCTCTTCCTCTGCTTCCTTTTCCTCTTTCCTCTTTCTCTCTGCCGCGGCGGCCTGTTCTGCCCTTTTCTGACGATCGACTTTGTCGAGTTCTTCTTTCAGTGCCTTTTCTGCCGCCGCCTGTGCCTCCTTTTCCTGTCTTTCTTTCTCCTCCTCTTTTTTCTTTTTTCGTTCTGTCCTGGCGTATTTCTTGCGTTTCTCTTCATCTTCCTTCTTCTTCTTCTCCTCTTCCTGTTTGGCCTGGGCTTCTGCTTCCCTTTGCTGATCTGTGGTGTCAGGTCCCGTACCGGTCTGAGTTCTTTTATCTTTGGAGGAAGAAGAGCCTCCAAGCTTCTGGCTTCTTTCTCCTAAATTCTGATGCTCTACTTCTTCTCGGTCAGAGTCGATTCCTGGCGCGAGATGCCTATTTGCGTTATACCAATTTCTTCTCTCGTCCTCATCCGGGTGCTCGACATGCTGATAACTCCATCTAAAATTGGCCCTTTTACAATGTTCAGGAACTATCCTGACTGGGTCGTAAGTTCGGCAATCCAGATTTCTGAAGTGATAGCTTTTCACTTCTTCCCCTTCACGCGCTACTTATCTGGAGTCCTTGATCGTATAAGCACCAATGGTGAGAGGTAGAGCAGGCCAAGGTTTCTTCTTCCCTTTGGTAAGGACGTTAGAGAAGCCCGTGGTCATCTGGAAACACACCTCCTGTATGAGTACCTTATCGGTAATAAACTTGGATAGAGCATGTGGTGCTTTAAACGAGCCAAATACTCGAATGATCGTGAATTCGGCGAATGGGAACCAGTGTGCCACCTGACCTAGTGTCTCCATTGCTCGCCAAGACATGCAGGGGGTGTCTTGACCAAATAGTTTCCCGTAGAGGGCGGGAATGAATATGTGAGAGATTTGTTCGATGTCCGACTTGTACGTGGATTCCCAGAATACCCTGGTCTGCAAATGTATTGCCTGGGTCTGTTCGGGGTCCCAGTTATGTGGCCACCCCTCAACATGCATCTGGGCACAGACAGCATCTAATAGATACGAAGCCATGTAGAATTCTGATGGCGCTCCCTCATCTGGGGCTAAATCTGAAGCCAAATTTGTGTGCATGGAGCCCATTAATATACCAGCCCAATTGAACCGAGTGCCGTGGACTGTTACGTGTTCTATGATGGTCGCCCATGTTCCGTTGAAGGTGGTGGCGTCCGAACGCCCGTATATCCTGCACAGCATGGCGGCCACCAGCTTATAGACCTTCCTCAGACTGGCCACCGGGTACTCCTGGTCCTTTTTGATCTTAAATTTGTCTGGTTCTGCCCACCATCTTCTGATCGTGTCAACCATCGGCACTTCATTTGCAGCAAACCATCTTGGGGTGAAGTTCACCTCTGCTTTGGGTAGCGAGTAGTAGACATGTGCTCTTGAACTTTCCAATGTTGTGAAAGCTTTCCCTGCACTATCTCAGATTGCGAAGCTTTTCAGATCCGTCTTCTGTATGATCCAGTCCAACATCTCTGGGCACAGAAAGATGGCAGGATGCGACCCAGCTAGATGTAATTTGGACTTTTTGACTTTCAGGTATATTTCACGGTCCGGGAGATCTTCTGGGAAATCTTCTTCTAGCATGGCGAACTCACGGTATACTTCATACCACCTCAGGCTATCCTCCTTTGCGAAGGTGCAAAGGGTGTCTCTGTATATTGGCGGCGAAGATATTTGTATGTCTGTGTCTGATTCTTCCTCCACCACCTGCCTGCTTCTCCTTCGGGATACCCGAGGTGCCATATTGCTAGAGTCGGAGAGGACCGGTACTGTGTCTGCTCTGAATTCACCTGCTGCATTTAGAACAGAATCACAGGATAAGAAAGACATGATGATAATGGCTAAATAGAGTCTGTACATGCAAAGATTTAATTGACTGTTCTCTGGGAGTCGTTGGGTCGCTGATCTATAAAAGGACTCACCCACGACCTCGCGACCTTGCGACTAGGTCGCAGGGTCGCAGAGTCGCTGAGTGGGAGTTTTGCGACCTTGCGACTCACGGGGGTTTCGCGCGCGCGCGACCTTGCGGCCAAACTTTCTTTAATGGGAAAAGTCTGCGGTTTGAAAGGGCCTAAACTGACCATAAGGCACAGCCATGAGGAATTAGGCAAGAGACGGGTGACCTTGGGGTTTGTGGGAAACAAAGCGACGGTGAAATTCCAAAGAAAACCCCACATCCTTTCCAGCAAATAAATAAGACCGTGGGGAGGCTCAATAATGGCAAGAAATGCTTAAGAGGGAAACATAGGAGGAAAAGGCAACAGGAAGAAACGCGGAGTGTGGGCTGTGGAGCAATTCAAGGTTTCGTTGAGAGTCACAAATGCGACCTGCGACCAGGCCTTATATGTAAAGGTCGCGCGATGGACATTAATGAGGTGTAAGTTGCCAGATTGACCTTGCGGCCTTGCGACCTTCAGGGTCGCTGGGTGTAAAGATCATGAGTCGCTAATTTCTCTAAAACTTCATTTAGAACTATTGCGACCTCAAGGTCGCTAGGTACCTGGATCGCAGTTGATCAAATTAGGCTCTTGCATTTTCAAATATCACGACAGGTGTAGTGTATCGATGCATAGATGCAAATAATGTATGTCAAACATGACTTTCCCTTTAGAACTTTACTTGGCTTTTTCTTCTTTAGTTTCAAAAAAAGGGGGGCTCCAAAAATTTTGAAGTGTGCGTTATGATTTTATGTATTTTTAAAGGGTGTTGTAGGAGCTACAACAAATGGCGATTCACTGGATGAATTCAGAGTCTCTGCTGATGAAGGGTCGACGAGGGAGGAGGGAGGGGCCTAATACTTGCTTGTTCTTTTACCTCAGAGTTTACACTTTCCTTCCTTTGCCACCCCGCGTAGTCGCCTGCCCTTATGGCTTGTTGGGTGCAGATCAACCGAATTTTAATTCCTCACACTTCCAGGATCGAGAGGGTCGGGGAAACCTTGGGCCACTGCAGGGTCCGGTACAATTATTTCGTCCTCATGGTGTTGCTCTGCTGCCAGCGAACCTCTCGGCGCCGGCGGAGTCACTGCCTAAGGAGTCGTGAACGTTGCTCCGCTGCCAGCGAGCCTGGTCAGTACCCCGGCGGAGTCGTTACAACACCTCTCTGCGCAGGAAGCCTTTCTCAATCCTTTACCCTTTATTCATGTGCAATTGCACTTATTTGAGAATGTGCCTGTGGCACTTATTTAGATGGGCATATTTTGCCTGGGCGGATGAGGGATCCCGACTTATTTTGCTTGCAGAGAGGTTGCTCCTAGTCTCGTATGAGGACTCGGGTTTTTCCCGGATGACCTGCAATTCTCTTGAGTTAGCCCTGTTCCCTCACGATCCGGTTGCTGCTATGCAAGACCTTTTCTGCCTGCACCCTTTTAAGCCGCTAGGTGGTTCCTTATGCTTGAAGGCTCTAGTAAGACCGTGTATCACCCTTAGGTGCCCATTACAAGCGAGTTTCGACCGCCCCGTGTTTTGCGGGAAGGGCCTTTCATCAGCATAGAACCTCTTCAAGGAGTGAGCCGGTTGCGGGCAGCTTAGACAAGGTTTTCCTTTGAAGAGTTTAGAGAAAAGTTTATTTATTTATTTATTTATTTATTTTTTTTTTTTTTTTTAACAAAAAAGGGGTTTAAGTAAAATAGTGTTTGAGGTCATGCCCGTTTACCGGGAGGACCTCGACTCTTCCTTCCAGAGTCTGCAAACGGAAGGTATGGGAACCTACCTTTTCTTTAACCTGAAAGGGACCTATCCATAGTGCTTGAAATTTGGCATGTTTTCCTTTTTCTTCGTGTGCTTTATCCCACTTTAGGACAAGATCTCCTACTTCAAATTTTTTATCTCCTGCAGACTTTTTATCGAACCATTTCTTGATCCAACTCTGGTGGATGGCGAATTTCTCCCGGGTTTTCTGCCTTTCCTCTTCTAGTTTCAGCAGGGTGTCAATGCGGGTTTGCAAGGCGGGGCAAGGGGTACCGTGGCACTCTTGAGACAACTGCATAGCGGGAAGAGACAAATTGGGTGGGAGGACGGCTTCTTTCCCATACACGAGAAAATATGGTGAGGTGCCTATTGATGACTTAGGGGTGACATGATCAGCCCAAAGTGCGTTTTGGAGAGCATTATGCCAGTTTCGTTGGTGAGACAGAAGGGTCTTTTTGATGATGCGGATCAGATTTTTATTTGTTGATTCTGCTAGACCATTTCCTTGGGGATAGTACTTGGCAGAGTGTTTAAGAACAATGCCATTTTCTAATGCAAAATCATATAACTTAAAAGACGAAAAATACGTTGCATTATCAAACACTAAGGAAGTTGGAACGCCAAACCTGGTAATGATGGAGTGAGTGACAAATTGCATTACCTCCTGATCGTTGACTTGGTGTAATGGTACCGCCTCAACCCACCTGGTGAAATAATCAGTGGCCGTCAGAATGTACCTGTGTTGCTTAGAAGAGTGGGGTAAAATCTCACCAATGACGTCCAAACCCCATTGCTGAAAAGGTTCTTCTACAGCTACTGACAACAAAGGAGCAGCCGGACGCGCTTCTCGGCTTGCAAATTTATGGCATTGAATGCATTTCCGAACATATGCGTGAGCATCTCTGAAAAGGGTTGGCCAATAATAACCCGCACGCATAATTTTATGGGCAGTGGTATCCCCGGCGAAATGACCTCCTGCTGGTCCATCGTGCAGCTCGGTTAAGACTTTCTGAGCTTCATCCAGTTCTAGGCAGCGTAACATTACTCCATTGGAATGTTTCTTGAAGAGCTTCCCTTGGATTAAACAATAGGACGCGGCTTTGAGTCTGATTGCACGTTTCTGCCGGGCGTCTAGATTTGAGTCCAATACCCCGTGTGCCAAATATCCCGAGATATCCGAGTACCAAGACGGGTTCCTTTCCTGGGGCATGACGTCAGTTTGATACATATCAATCTCTTGCTCCCAATTATCTTCTTCACTTTTTTGGGAACCTGCGGCCTCTGCAGCCATTTGGCATAAACCCTGTCCTTTAACTGTGCGCGTCGGCTTAAACTCTAAGTCGTACTCTTGCATACACGCAACCCAGTTCCCTCTTCTTTCGCCCAACTCTTGCTGCATGAATAGTGAGCGAACAGCTGGATGGGGAACGTAAACTGTGACATGGTTTTTCAAGATGTATGGTCTGAAATGTTTGACCGCTTTGTACACCGCATAAGCATGTTTCTCGATTTCAGGATAATTTAATTTAGCTCCCTGCAGACCAGTGCTCATGAACGAAATGGGACGCTCGTCATTATTTCTGTCCTTTTGTGTGAGTACGGCTGCCAGGGATGAGTCTGAAGCAAACGTGTACAGGCTGAAATCTTTGCCGAAATCTGGGCTCTGGAGGGAAGGCGCTTCGGCTATTGCTTTCTTGATCTGGTCGAAAGCTTCCTTTTCGGGTTGATTCCATTTGAAAGTGTCATTTTTCTTTATCATCCCTTGCAGTGGTTTCACTATCTGGGCGAAATCTGATATGAACTTACGTACGAAATTTATCTTTCCCAAAAAGGACTGCATTGCTTTCTTACTGCTGGGGGGAGAAATCTGAGCAATGGCTTTCGCACGTTCTGGATCAACGACAATGCCCTGTTTAGTTATGATGTGACCTAGTAGATTTCCCTCTGCTACGGCAAAAACACTTTTCTTTGGGTTGAGCGAGATACCGTATTTTCTGCATCTTTCGAAGATCTGTCTGAGGTGACGCAAATGATCCCCTCGGTGTTTAGAGAACACCGTAACATCATCCAAGTAGACCACCACACTTTGGCCAATCAGACCCCTGAATGTTATATCCATAGCTCTTTGGAATGTTGCTCCCGCGTTGATTAATCCAAAAGGCATGCGCCTGTAAGCGAAAGTTCCCCACTTAGTCCGAAAGGTAGTCTTTAACCTGTCCGGTTCAGCCACTAGTACTTGGTTGTAGCCAGAGAATCCGTCCAACAAGGAGAACATTTCTGAGCCGGACACTGCTTGTAGTATCTGCTCCATAGGGGGCACTGGGTAATTATCTTTACTCGAGGCTCGGTTCAAGTTCCGGAAATCTACACATAAGCGAATTTCACCTGACTTTTTCCGTACCGGCACTAAATTGGACACCCATGTGGAATGGCGAACTTTGAAGATAATGCGGGCGTCTAAAAGTTTTTTTAGTTCTTTTAGAATCAGTGGCTCCATTGTAGGGTGTACTTTCCTAAGCTTTTGTTGGAATGGTTTTACATTTTCTTTGATGGGTATCACATGTTGTATGATTCGAGTATCGTATGTGCGTAAGTCCTCATATGTCCAAGCGAATACGTCACGATACTTGCGAAATAGTTGAGTGAAATCTTGAGCCTCTTGGTGGGTGCAGTCTTTCCCCAGGTTGATGAATTTAGGATTATCTTCTGATCCCAAGTTCACTTGTCGATGAGCCAAGATCGAGCTCTGCACTTTTGCGTTTGGGGGCCCACGGAACCGATTTTGTAGATCAAACAGCTTTTCCAGTGATACCACCCCTTTAGGCATGGGGTTTCCTTTGACTCGCTCGTACTCCTTTTGCATAGCTTGGTCGTGCTCATCTTCATCTATAGCAGCGTCTTTGAATATTTATGAGTTACACATAAATTCCAGCACCTGTTGATCATCATCAAAAACACGCAGATTAGTGATATTGTCTGGCACGGATGGTTTATACATAACTTCAATAGAAAACCCGTCCCTCAAAGGGGTAAACCTGGCGGCAGCATTAGCTAGAGTATCTGCTGCTGCGTTATGCATTCTTAGAACAGACTTAATTCCAAAAGCGTCAAAAGCATAAATTAATCGCCATACCTCTTGCTGATACGCCTTCAAATGTGGAGACAAACAGTGAATAGTGTTGCGTACCTGCCGAGTGATAATCTCGGAGTCTCCAATGACCCGCAAGCATTTTACCTTCAAATCCAGCGCTTTTTTAAGCCCAAGGATCAAAGCTTCATACTCAGCAGTGTTGTTAGTGCATTGGAACTCGAGTCGACAAGAGACTAAGAATTTTCTGTTATGCGGATCAAGCAAAACGCAGCCAGCGCCAGAACCATCGAGATTCTTGGAACCGTCGTAATACAATGTCCATATGTCATTTTCCAGGTCCTTGGGGGCAGTGGCTTGCGGAGGAATTTCGGCTTGTTGTGATACAGCTTGAGTTTGTTCCTCTGCGACAAGTGTCATTTCAGAAAGGACCTCGGGGCCTACTGCAGACTGGGGAGGTTGGTAACATCCAAAAATGGAATCTAGAAAACAGATACCAAGTTCTTCCTGGGCGAAGCTGATGGGTTCATTTGTGGCATCCAAATCAGTTACAGTGTGTTTCATGTATGGTTCACTTTCGACTCTGATTTGGTTGTTCCTCCCTTTGTAAGGTAGCCATAAGTGAGACCAATCTGTGGCGAAGTATCCTTGCAATTTGCTAGACCAGTCTCTACTAAGCAGTACACCATAGGCTTCCGGGATGTCAACAACCACAATATCAATACATTGATGAACCCTAGAGTCGGATGAGAGGCGGATGATGACATTGTTTAATTCTCCAACTGTTGGTACTTGTGATCTGTCCAGTTGAATGATTTTTGCGTCAGTTTTCTCTGGGAGGATGTTGAGTTTCTTGCACACAGATAGAGGCATGACATTCGTGGAAGCACCAGAGTCAACGAGGCAATTGTGAACGTTGAAATTAAACATCTCGAAAGATAAGAGAAATGGAGGGGTGGATCCTCTCGAATTCGTGTTAACCGCGTTTACTATAGATTGGAAATCTGGACTGGTTTGTGCAGACGTGTTGCTGACGTTCTTCGTATTTTGGTTGTTGGCGAAGGCTTTTAGGATAAGTTCCTTTTGGTTCGTGATGCGGGCCAACTCGTATAGTGAGATGTTAGCCCTGGTCTTTTTCATGTCCTCCACTATGTTGTAGCTGGTATCGGTTTGGGGAATAGGTTCGGTGGTGGTTTTCGAGGGTTCCACCGGGAGCTTGGTCTTTTGACTTGCTTTGCTGTTGCTGTTCATGGGCTTTTCTGGTGTAGCTTGTCCTTCATTTCCAGGAGGGAGAATTTTCCTTAGGAAAGCCCTTTTCTTATCCTCATATGATTGTTCAGGAACAGAGCCTTTGCTTCTAAGACTGTAGTTTCGAGTGGGCTGAGCCTTGGGACTGCTTGCCATGTTGATATCAATGGGAGCGAGACTCTCTCCCCCGCGGATTACATCAAAAGTTAAGACAGAGGCTCCTGATTCCCCATCTAGGAGCGAACCCTCGTCTCGATCAGAGACTTCCTCCTCCGTCAGGCTTCCTGGAGTTTGATCATCCAAAAGTTGGTTAACCACTGCGGTCATGCTGCCGATCCATTGCGGGCACGTTTTTTCAGAATGGGCAGCTTGGTGGAAAGAGCAGAAATTGTCTTTCCCTATCTCTTCCACGTTGAGAGCGGCGCTGGTGTTTGACGGAGGCATGCTGGTGTTGGGATTGTTTTTCTTGAAAAAGGGTTTCGGGGGTTTATTTGTAGTTGAAGTTTCAACGCCCTTCCTCTTTAAGTCAGAGACCTCATTTGTTAGTAGTTTGAGGGTCTTGGCCATACTTTCGAAATCAAAAGTTTCTCTCTCTCTATTAGGGGTGGAAGATTGGCCTCTTTTAGTGGTTGGTTTGAGATCATCCTTTCCGTCATGGTCCATGACTCCTATTGACAACATGTCCTTTTCTACCGCGAGAGCAGCAGCGTAATTTGCTGTAAGAGTAGCGCGGGCCTCGCGTTTGACGAAAACGGCAATATCCCTGGGGAGGGCTTTAGTATAGTAGTCGATGGTGATAGAATCGTCCAACGCTAAGTTTGGAGGAAATTTTTGCAATATGGTGGCGAATCGTTGGTTAAAGTCTTTAACTTTCTCTTTTCTATGGCACTTGATGGTGCTTAGTTCGGTGAGGAGCATAGAGGGTGTTTTATCTTCAGCAAACTTTTGCAGGAACACACGACGGAACTGGTCCCATGAAGTAATAGAAGCACTGGGTAGGGAGTGGTACCAGGTGGCTGCCTGGCTTACAAGAGTGTGTGGGAAAAGTCGACATGCAACATCATCGGACTGAACTCTCATGATTTGTAGAGACAGATAAAAACTACTAATATGGTCTTCTGCCGATGTGCCCTTCTCTGGATCGAACTTAGGAAGGTGCTTCTCTGGGTGTCTAGGCATATCATGGAGGGGACCTAAGAGGGCCAATGGGGATTGAGCCATCCAGGCCAGAGGCTGCATCCTCCTGGGGCGAAGCTGATGTCGGGTTTCTGCTTCAGACTCACTTCCCGTCCCTGACACCGATGTTCCTTCATGATGACGAGAGTGTTCATCTCGGTGTCTTTCACGGTTATTCACGTTTCTAAGAAGCTCCCAATTGTAAGGAGGGGGTCTATTTTGGTTTTGGTGGTGATTATGGTTGGCGTGGTGTCTCGGGCCGCGAATGATATCTCCTCTACCACCACGACCGTGGCCCCTGTTGACTCCACCTTCATTTCTTCGGGGCCTATTTCCTTCCTCCGCATTCCTTCGGGCTGTGTTACCTTCTCTCTCGTTTCTTCTTTCCCCTTCTCCTTCTCGTGGGGAATACACTTGGTTGTTGGTCCACTGATGTAAGTCAGGCTGTGGTTCGAGGAAAGGTTCCGTATCAGGGAAACCTTCACTATCGTGGGTAACGGGGTCATTTTCCTGGACAGCCCGTGCAAGGTCCTCAATCATGGTATTCACAAGTTCAGGTATGGTGCGGACCAGCACGCCATTGCGAGTGATGTTATCGGCAGGGGTCCTAGTGTGGGCTAGGAATTCCATGATAGGGGCATACCGTAAATCCCTGATGAGATTACGGGCAACCGGGCGTAAGGCTCTCAGCTGTTCGTTAGTGATTTCAAAGTATCGGGCTTCCACCGTTGGAATATCTTCTAAGGGGGGAAGGGCAACTTCGTTATTTATGACCTCCTGGCGGGGAGTTTGGGATGGAATGTCTGTTGTATGCTGGGAGGATGCCATGGCCCTCCTTCTAGCGCCAAATCTATTGACGGGAAAATATGTCCGGCCAACAGTAGGGGATCTCCCCGGTAGAAAGTCCCAATTAGACTTTGAACCGTTTGGAGTAGGGATCCCGTCCGGGGTGTGGGTCCGGCTACCACTTAAATGACTATCTCTCCGGTTTCGAGCAACCTGATTGAAACTGCAAACATACACTCATTCACACGATACAGAATACATGACTGATGTATAAAACCAATATATGACACTGTGCGTAGCAAGGTAATAGACAAAATGCATACACTCAGGAAGTGTCGTTAGCAACACATCTATGAGGTATGCATGCAGGATAATCTGACCGCCAAAGAAACAGTTCTTTGTGGCAAGAATATCCCTTAAATTTCCGAAGGATATAACGAAATGCTAATAAAACAGTTCATTAACATTCATCATGAAGTAAATAATAAACTTGAGCATCATCAACACAATCACAGATAGCTATGGTGCATGAATGATACTTTTAAATAACACAGATTCATTAATCAGAAGATATTCTGAAACTGTACGCATAATACACACAATGTTGTCACAGCTAAACACATCATCCAATCAAAGGGGTTTTAACATGTATTGTATTTCATATATCAAGAGTATGCTTCTTCAGTTACAATGCAATGATGCCTTTCAGTCCAAAAAAGAGCAGCCTTTTACAATACTCCCCACAGGGGTATTTATAGATTCAACAGACACACTTATGGCCTTCCGACGGTTCAACTTCCCGACGGTTCAACTTCCTGTTTGCAAAAATTGCGACCTGCGACCTGGTCGAAAATGCGACCTGCGACCTGGTCGCAAATGCGACCTGCGACCTGGTCGCAGGTGCGGCCTGCGACCCAGCGTTTGAAACTATGAAGGTGGTCGCGCAATTGAGGTTTCTGGAGCGTCGACTTTCTTGCCTTTGATGAAGTCTTTCCAAGTCTGGTAATCCGCCGTTATAGGAGCGACAAGAGGGCTTTCCTCTTTTATCCGATGCATACATTCTAGAGCATTCGGCACCAGAGTCTCCTTCTTCTGGGAGATCAGCATTGAGAGAGAAGCAAGCTTGGTGTAGATTTGCACTGGAGTGACAAGCAACCGTTTCAGGTTCTCTTGTGATGCCTCGAATTCCGGTTCGGCAGCAGCTTGTCTTACGGGCTGCAGAAAAGATTGAATTTCCTGTTCTACTTGCTCCCAGCCTTTAGTTTCATTTAGTGCCCCTAATGATGGAATGTGATGAAGAGCGTTCATGGAGTCGATACCACTGATTAGGTGGTTATACGCAGACACTACTTTGTCCAGATCTTTGGACAGCTTGTCTTTGGATTGCATACTCATCCGAATTTGTACTTTGGCTTCTTGCGTATGACTCCAATCTTTCCGAGGCACGTGTTCGGGAGCTTGCTGATATTGTGCTGTCCAATTCATCATTTTGTCCAAGGCTGCCGAGGCTTCCTTGAGCTGTTCGTGTTTCTGCCTGGTTTCTTCCCGTGCCTCTGCTAATGGGGCCATTGTTTGTTTCAGGGTGAGCATTTCTTGGTATACTTGCCTCATTGTCATCTCCAACACATCACATTCCTTCCTGACCGCCAGTGGGACCTCATTCACTTGAGCGGGCCTGCCCTGGAGCTGGAGCATCTCATTCTCTAGCCTTGATTTCTCCTGCTCTGCCGCTTTTAGCCGGTTCTGTAAAGAAATAATTTCTCTGCTCATCCTCGTGACATTTTCTTCTGTGGTTGCGGCAAAAGCGGTGCCTGCTGACGCTATCATAACCGGATTTGTCCTTGTGTCTGGGACTATGTCCTTTCTGGTGGAGACCGTAGAGATGGCGGGGTAGCCTGGCGCTAAGGATTTCCTTTTCTCTTGTCGAATCTTGAAAGAGAATTGGTCAAATGTCAATCTGGTCAAGTCGAAGACTTCTTCTTCTCCCGGAATGTCATCAACATTGAGGGTGCTTCCCGTGCCACCTGCAGGGATATCCAGGGGAAATAGATCAATGTCATCTATTAGTTCGTCCTCTACATTCTGCGTTTGACCCTTTTCTTTCTCCTTTTGCCGGTGCTCTGCCTCCGCCTTGTCGTGTTCTTCTTTTCTTCGGCGTTCTGCCTCTGCCTCTGCTTCCTTTTCCTCTTTCCTCTTTCTCTCTGCCGCGGCGGCCTGTTCTGCCTTTTTCTGACGATCGACTTGTCGAGTTCTTCTTTCAGTGCCTTTTCTGCCGCCGCCTGTGCCTCCTTTTCCTGTCTTTCTTTCTCCTCCTCTTTTTTCTTTTTTCGTTCTGTCCTGGCGTCTTTCTTGCGTTTCTCTTCATCTTCCTTCTTCTTCTTCTCCTCTTCCTGTTTGGCCTGGGCTTCTGCTTCCCTTTGCTGATCTGTGGTGTCAGGTCCCGTACCGGTCTGTGTTCTTTTATCTTTGGAGGAAGAAGAGCCTCCAAGCTTTTGGCTTCTTTCTCCTAAATTCTGATGCTCTACTTCTTCTCGGTCAGAGTCGATTCCTGGCGCGAGATGCCTATTTGCGTTATACCAATTTCTTCTCTCGTCCTCATCCGGGCGCTCGACATGCTGATAACTCCATCTAAAATTGGCCCTTTTACAATGTTCAGGAACTATCCTGACTGGGTCGTAAGTTCGGTAATCCAGATTTCTGAAGTGATAGCTTTTCACTTCTTCCCCTTCACGCGCTACTTCTCTGGAGTCCTTGACCGTATAAGCACCAATGGTGAGAGGTAGAGCAGGCCAAGGTTTCTTCTTCCCTTTGGTAAGGACGTTAGAGAAGCCCGTGGTCATCTAGAAACACACCTCCTGTATGAGTACCTTATCGGTAATAAACTTGGGTAGAGCATGTGGTGCTTTAAACGAGCCAAATACTCGGATGATCGTGAATTCGGCGAATGGGAACCAGTGTGCCACCTGACCTAGTGTCTCCATTGCTCGCCAATACATGCAGGGGGTGTCTTGACCAAATAGTTTCCCGTAGAGGGCGGGAATGAATATGTGAGAGATTTGTTCGATGTCCGACTTGTACCTGGATTCCCAGAATACCCTGGTCTGCAAATGTATTGCCTGGGTCTGTTCGGGGTCCCAGTTATGTGGCCACCCCTCAAAATGCATCTGGGCACAGACAGCATCTAATAGATACGAAGCCATGTAGAATTCTGATGGCGCTCCCTCATCTGGGGCTAAAGCTGAAGCCAAATTTGTGTGCATGGAGCCCATTAATATACCAGCCCAATTGAACCGAGTGCCGTGGACTGTTACATGTTCTATGATGGTCGCCCATGTTCCGTTGAAGGTGGTGGCGTCCGAACGCCCGTATATCCTGCACAGCATGGCGGCCACTAGCTTATAGACCTTCCTCAGACTGGCCACCGGGTACTCCTGGTCCTTTTTGATCTTAAATTTGTCTGGTTCTGCCCACCATCTTCTGATCGTGTCAACCATCGGCACTTCATTTGCAGAAAACCATCTTGGGGTGAAGTTCACCTCTGCTTTGGGTAGCGAGTAGTAGACCTGTGCTCTTGAACTTTCCAATGTTGCGAAAGCTTTCCCTGCACTATCTCGGATTGCGAAGCTTTTCGGATCCGTCTTCTGTATGATCCAGTCCAACATCTCTCGGCACGGAAAGATGGCAGGATGCGACCCAGCTAGGTGTAATTTGGACTTTTTGACTTTCAGGTATATTTCACGGTCCGGGAGATCTTCTGGGAAATCTTCTTCTAGCATGGTGAACTCACGGTATACTTCATACCCCCTCAGGCTATATTCCTTTGCGAAGGTGCAAAGGGTGTCTCTGTATATTGGCGGCGGAGATATTTGTATGTCCGTGTCCGATTCTTCCTCCACCACCTGCCTGCTTCTCCTTCGGGATACCCGGGGTGCCATATTGCTAGAGTCGGAGAGGACCGGTACTGTGTCTGCTCTGAATTCACCTGCTGCATTTAGAACAGAATCACAGGATAAGAAAGACATGATGATAATGGCTAAATAGAGTCTGTACATGCAAAGATTTAATTGACTGTTCTCTGGGAGTCGCTGGGTCGCTGATCTATAAAAGGACTCACCCGTGACCTCGCGACCTTGCGACTAGGTCGCAGGGTCGCTGAGTTGGAGTTTTGCGACCTTGCGACCTTGCGACCTGGTCGCTAGGTCGCAGGTCGCACTTGCGACTCACGGGGGTTTCGCGCGCGCGCGACCTTGCGGCCAAACTTTCTTTAATGGGAAAAGTCTGCGGTTTGAAAGGGCCTAAACTGACCATAAGGCACAGCCATGAGGAATTAGGGAAGAGACGGGTGACCTTGGGGTTTGTGGGAAACAAAACGACGGTGAAATTCCAAAGAAAACCCCACATCCTTACCAGCAAATAAATAAGACCGTGGGGGGGCTCAATAATGGCAAGAAATGCTTAAGAGGGAAACATAGGGAGGAAAAGGCAACTTACCCGGAAGAAAACGCGCCAGTCGACCTGTCAGAGCAATTCTGCGGTTTTCGCTGAGAGTCACAAATGCGACCTAGCGACCCGACCTTATATAAAAAGGTCGCACGTGCGGACATTTAATGAGGTCGCAAGTTGCAAGTTTGCGACCTTGCGACCTTCAGGTCGCTAGGTCGCAAAGGTCGCTGAGTCGCTAATTTCTCTAAAACTTCAGTTGCAAGTTTGCGACAACACGTACTGCGACCCTAAGGTCGCTAGATGCACATAGTCCACTGAAGTTGAAGAGGTGCGACTCTTAGAAAACAGCGGCACATGCGACCTTAAGGGTGTGATGCTTATGGGTACGTGGGGTGCTTAATAATGTATATGCGACTTAGCGACTTGCCTTTAGAACTTTACTTGGCTTTTTCTTCTTTAGTTTCAAAAAAAAAAGGGGGGGCTCCAAAAATTTTGAAGTGTGCGTTATGATTTTATGTATTTTTGGAGGGTGTTGTAGGAGCTACAACAAGACCCTAAATCCAAACTTAGGAAAAGGAAATAATTAAAGGGCAATAATAAGTCAGAGTGTGAATCTTCTAGAAAGCATGGATTAAGTCCAGATTTAATCTTAGCCATTGATTAATCTTTTGGTCTAGGCCGGTGGTCCTCCAACAGGAAGATTAGAAAAGAAGGCTTGAGGGTCACTTGGAAGATAAGCCGAGCACACACTCAGTACTCGAAGGAGATCCATTCTGATGTAGAATTCAATCTCAGTGGGAGAGTTGCAGGGCGAGAAGTTGCACAAGCAGGAGGAGGTCAGGGTGATCGAGATCAAGGTCGGAGAGCAGCAGTGGGTCACTGAAGGTAGCTTGAGGCTACAGCGCAGAGACCCCACGCAGATTCACGCAGTCCATCTCTGGGACTGCATAGAGAATCACGCAGACTGATGCAGGGGATTGCAAGGGTTGTTCTGGGTGTCAGAAATTTGTCCGAAAAAGTTGGGTATTCAGTCTCAGGTGGTTTAGAATTTATTTGCCAAATATTTTCCCTGTAAAGATATCATTTGCTGAAGAATTAATAAAACCCTCATTTGCTGCACTGGTTTTCCCACATTGGGTTTTTCCGAGGACAATTGTCCAAAATAACTATGTACATGTGATTGATTCTTGTGCTTATGTTCTCTGCTGTTTATTTCTCTGTATATATAATTTTGAATGTTGCGGTAGTATTTATTTCGATATTTGCCGGAAGATTTCTGAATAATAACTTATTGAAATAATAAGTGGGAGAATAAATCTATCACTGTAACTGGTTGAAATTTTTCACAGAGAGAAAATTCTCTCTAAGGGCCAAATTATTTGCTGAGGATTGCCAATTTTGGGCATCTAGATTATACTCAGTGTTGAGTTTTCTTGTGTGATGGGGTAGCATCGGATGTGCTCTAGCTCCCAAAATTTGTGGAGGGACTAGAGTACATGAGATCTCCAATACCCAGAAAGGGATTTGGGAAATTTCATCCGGTTTGCAAGATATTAAATTAATTAATCTTTTTAATTAAGGACCCTAAGTCTAACTTAGGAAAACTAAAAGATTAAAGTTAATTAAATTAAACATGTGATGAAATTGTCTTAGGTCACACAGATCAAGCTTTCTTTTAATATTAGCCATTGATTCAAGATCTGATCATGGTCGATTGTTTCCCAACGAGAAAAGTATAAAGGAAAGGCTTGGGGTCATTTGGAGGAGACACACAGAGGCAGAGCACTGAAGCTAAGCTGAGATTCTAGGGCAGGGTTTGCTAAGAATTCTCAGAAGTGTTTCAGCGGCAAAGAGGGCAGTTTAGGCAAAGGGGATGGTCTGATCCCAGTGCCTACAATCAGCAAGAGGCAGAGAGCAGCTTCCAAAGGCAACGCAGAGAAGCAAGAGCAGTAGCAATAGAGAGGGTAGCAGTTGCACAGCGCAGGGGCAGCTACAACTACGCAAGTGCTACACAGTCTCTCCTAGGGCAACGTTGGGCAGCAGGAGACTCTCTAGGTTACACAGAGTCCCTCAAGGGCAGCATAGGGTCTGCGTCACCCATTCTGGGGTTACCCAGCCCTCTCCAGGCCAACGCAGAGGGACACAGAGGCTACAGGGGCAATGTTGGGGTTTCAAAGGCCAAGATTTGGCTGAGTCCTGTAAATCCCATTTGAGGGTGTGGATCAGTCAATATTTTGGCTTCAGAACAGAAGGTTGGCTGCAGATCTATATTTTCTCTGTCGATTTTCCCAGATCTGGAACCCAGATTTGTTGTATTCAGAAAACTCTTAATAATAAAACCCTCCAACATCTAGAACGTTGGTTTTTCCGCATTGGGTATTTCCGGGGGCTATTGTCTAGAAAATACTTGTGTCACTTTGTCTATGTGTGCATGTACTTTTCTGTTTTAGATCTGAATTGGTGAAAGTCTGTTATGTGTTTGCTTCGATGTTAATATAAAGTTTCAGCATTAATAAATTAATTGAAGTAGGAGAAGCAGAACCAGATCTAACAATAGATTTCTGCATAAGTAACATTCAGAAATTTTCACATGCTATCAGAGCGATTGCAGATCTAGCAGGGTCACCAGCAGAAGACTTAAGGATCTTGCTGCAGAAAGCAGTAAGAAGAGCAGCAGCAAAAGGCTAGATCTGAAGGGACAACGCAGTTTCAGAGGGAGCTGAATCATGTAGAGGGTAGGGTGACGCAATCTTACGCTGTCTCCATGCAGGCCCACGTACTTACAGTGCAGAGACAGCACTGGGATTGTCTGAAGCCAGCCAGGGTGACGCAGATTTGAAGTTGTTTGATCCAGAAGTGCCTGAAGAAGAACTGCAGAACTTCAGAAGGTGTTGGTGAGTTTAAATTTCTGAAGTTTTTAAAATTTATCCTAAGTACTAGAGACAAAGAGCAGGAGGAGATCAGCTTCTCAGAGGGTTTCTAGCCAAAGAAACTTTCAAATCGATCAGAGGATTGAAGAGAGCTGAATCATTGTTTGATTTGGAAGATTTAGTAGAAGGTAGATCAGTTGTGAGAGGGAGCAGAAGGTGCATGTTTCGCCAAGGACCTTAGATCCAGATCTCTAGCACAGAGAAGAGGAGCTCCGACAGATTTCTGAGCAGATGGCACCTCACAAACTACGTGATCAGGATAGATTGGATGGCTTATCCAACTTTGCAGTTTGGAAGGCTAGAATCCTGATAGTCCTAGAGGCATATTGTCTAAGAGACCATCCAGAATGGGCCTTCGCCACGCCGACCGATGCAGATCTCCTAAGGAAGCATAATGAAGCTACGGCACATGCCAAGCAGCTCATAATGGATGGATTTAAGGACCATATTGTCCCACACATCGCTGAGAAGAAAATAGCTAATGAGATGTGGAAGGCCTTAACATCCCTATATGAGGGAAAGTTCGTCCACAGAAAGATGCTTCTGGAGACTCAGATTCGGTCCTTTGTGATGACCAAGGGGGGAGACATGGAACATTTTATCTTCAGATTACAGTCGATCAAAGACCAGTTGATTGCCACAGGTGCAAAGGTGGAGGATGATGTGATGGTCAGGAATGCTCTCAATGCGGTCACAGATGATTGGGAAACCTTTGTCCAAAGTATCTTGGGCAGAGTGGACCTTCCCGACTGGGACAACTTGTGAGCAATCATGCGTCAAGAAGAACTCCGCAGATTCACCAAGAAGCAGTACAGCACGGGAACGAGTAAGCTGAAAAAGGAAGATGAAGAAGATGCAGCCTTGGCATAAAAGAGGTAGCAAGGAAAGAAGAAGAGGGATCTATCAAAAATCAAGTGCTTCCAGTGTGGCGAACTAGGACATTTCACCAACAATTGTCCTCAGAAAAAAAAGGACAAGGAAGCTTCTTCTTCCAAGGCTGTTGTGGCGGATGATGGGTCAGAAGGCAATGCAGCCATGAGCGCTCATGAACCACGAAAGTGGGCAACATGGATCTGTAGAGAAGCTACAGAATCGGGGCGGGATCCTTGAGTAGTTCATCTCTTGGATCACATCTGAGCTACGGGAGCCTTAAGACAGTAGCAGGACAAGTGGAGTAGTGGGTGCAAAGAATCAGGGATGAGGTGGAGCTGAAGCCTAAAAGGAGCAGCGCAGTGCAGATGCAGCAGAAGCATAGGGGCTGATATGACTTCAGCAACACAGAGCAGAGCTGCGGCAGCGTGGAGGCTTCAGGGGGATAGCGCAGCGCAACAACAGCGTGAGATATTTTAGCACAAGGGGCTGATGTGACTTCAACAGTGCAGAGGGAGTCTGCTTATGCAATGCAGAGTTGTAGCTGTGCAGCATCCTCCAGACGATAGCACAGATCAGCAGACGATGGAACTTCAGTGATGAGGATGCAGTCCAACTGACTTGTCTATCAAAGAATGGGCAAGAGATTCAGTTGTTTCTCTCAGCAACTGAAGATGCAGTGCAGCAGATGGCAGCACGTATACAGCAGATTGAGAGGGAGCTACAATACAGATGTAGCAGTGGCGGTGGCAGCATCATGGGAAGCAATACATAATGGCAACAACAGCACAGTGATGAAGGGTAGCAGGTCCAACCTCAGTGCAGAGACACACACCAGAAATCAATGTAGAGCTTCGAGATGAAGCAGAGTTTGTACTAGAGCACATTCCTCGCTAAGAGGGAGTGTTGAGTTTTCTTGTGTGATGGGGTAGCATCGGATGTGCTCTAGCTCCCAAAATTTGTGGAGGGACTAGAGTACATGAGATCTCCAATACCCAAAAAGGGATTTGAGAAATTTCATCCGGTTTGGGACATATTAAATTAATTAATCTTTTTAATTAAGGACCCTAAGTCTAACTTAGGAATATTAAAAGATTAAAGTTAATTAAATTAAACATGTGATGAAATTGTCTTAAGTCACACGGATCAAGCTTTCTTTTAATCTTAGCCATTGATTCAAGATCTGATCATGGTCATTGGTTTCCAAACGAGAAAAGCTTAAAGGAAAGGCTTGGGGTCATTTGGAGGAGACACACAGAGGTGGAGCACTAAAGCTCAGCTGAGATTCTAGGACAGGGCTTGCTAAGAATTCTCAGAAGTGTTTCAGCTACAGAGAGGGGAGTTTAGGCAAAGGGGATGATCTGATCCCAGTGCCTACAATCAGCAAGAGGCAGAGAGCAGCTTCCAAAGGTAGTGCAAAGAAGCAAGAGCAGCAGCAGCAGAGAGGGCAACAGCTGCACAGCACAGGGGCAGCTACAACTACGCAAGCGCTATGCAGTCTCTCTCGGGGCAGCGTTGCGTAGCAGGAGACCCTCTGGGGTTACGTAGAGTCCCTCAAGGGTAGTGTAGGTTCTGCGTCACCCATTCTGGGGTTACGCAGCCCTCTCCAGGCCAGCACAGAGGGACGCAGAAGCTACAAAGGCTGACGCAGGGGCTTCAGGGGTAGCGTTGGGGTTTCTAGGGCCAAGATCTGGCTAAGTCCTGTAATTCCCATTTGAGGGTGTGGGTCAGTCAATATTTTGGCTTCAGAACAGCAGTTTGGTTATAGATCTATATTTTCTCTATTGGGTTTTCCAAATCTGGAACCCTGATTTGCTATATTCAGAAAATTCTTAATAATAAAACCCTCCAGCAGCAAGAAGACCGGTTTTCCCGCATTGGTTTTTCCAGGGACTATTGTCCAGAAAATCCTTGTGTCACTTTGTTTATGTGTGCATGTACTTTTCTATTTTAGATCTAAATCGGTGAAAGTCTATTATGTGTTTGCTTTGATGTTAGTCTGAAATTTCAGCATTAATAACTTAATTAAAGTAGGAGAAGCATAACCAGATCTAATAGTAGATTTCTACATAAGTAACATTCAAAAATTTTCACACTCAGAAATTTCACTGTTGCATAATAATAATAAAACCCTCATCTACCTCACCGGTTTTCCCACATTGGATTTTTCGGGGGACAATTTTCCAAAAATAACTGTAATTTTTATCGTGTATGCTCTATATTTCCAAGTTCCATCATTTTATTTTCTGCGGCGTTTTTATGGTGATAATTGCAATTGTGATTTTATTCGTTGTTTGTCGTATCAAATAAACTACACTTAATTTTAATCACTTAGAAGAATAATTTCCAGTTTCTGCAATAGACTTGAAAATTTTACATGGTATCAAAGCAATGTTGAAGACAGATTAGAAGCTCACAAGCGAGGAGGAAATTTCTACAAGTTCAAAGGGAGTTCTGCACCATAATTTATGGGTTTGCATAGAGGGCCAGTCAGGCAATTCGAATTGTTGGCAGAGGGTTCGATATCTAATTGCAGGCACAGGAAAAGTTCTAACTTCGAACAAGCTAGCAACAGTTTCAACAGGCAGTGGTGTAACCGGGAAGAAATTTCGGTAAGCATATCAGTGAATTCGTTGAGCAGATTTGGGAACAGTGAATTTAAAACATGTTTTGCAGTAGCAGATCAGCCTCGGGCACAAGAGAAATAGCACATGAAATTATACTCAGGATGTCTTCAGTAAATTTTCAAGAACTCTCCAATATGGCCAAGGACAGATTTGATATTCAGGGGGCTACAGAATTGTCTTCCAGATTGGAGGAAAAATTTGTGTGCTTAACTAGCTCAGCTTCATAGGGAGTATGGTATATAGACAGTGGAGCGTCAACTCACATGATAGGAATTAGAGAATATTTCTCCAGTTACAATGAGGAGGAGATGGACTTCCAGATAACAATGGGAAACAGGATGAAATGCACTCTAGTTAGGAGAGGTACCATTGACATTCAAAGAGAGTCCGGAGCTAACACCAGTGTTATAGATGTATTTCATGTGCCAGGAATGGGTATGAACCTTATTTCAGTATCCTAGTTACAAATAAGGGATATGATGTCCACTTTGTAGGGAAGAAGGTCAAACAGATTGGGGTACAAAGCAACAGATTGTACAAGTTGCAGTTCAACTCTCTAATGGCACCAGTGAGCACTGGCAGTAACAGTGGGAAAGACCTGAATGAGTTATGGCACAGGAGGATGGGACATTTACATCATGGAGCACTTAGAATGCTCAGGGAGACAATAATAGGTGTTCTAGAATAAGGCATGGAACATAATGATGTGTGCAAGGGGTACGTGCTTGGGAAGTATGCTAAGCCAGCATTCCCAAGAAGTGACAGCAAATCAAATGGTGTGTTACAGCTTATACACTAAAATATATGTGGCCCTATGTCCACTAGATCTCTCGAAGGGTATGAGTACTTTGTCACCTTCATTGATGATCATTCCAAGAAGACCTAGATCTATTTTCTAAAGACCAGGGATGAGGTCTTGGATTGCTTCAAGGAGTTAAAGGCTCTGGTGGAGAATGCGACAAGGAAAAAGATCAGGGTGCTTCACTCAAGTAACAAAGGTGAGTACATAGATAGTGACTTCGTGGGTTTTTGTGTGAAGGAAGGCATCAAGAGAGAGTGGACAACTCCATAAAATCACAACAGAATGGGGTAGCGGAGCGAAAGAACAAATCTATAGTTGGGGCTGCAAAGGCGATGTTATATGACCAGGATTTGCCCAGGCTTTTATAGGCATAGTCATTTAACATTGTTGTGTATATTCAAAACAAGGTTAATCATAGGGCGTTGGGGAAGATAACACCAAAAGAGGTCTTCTCAAGGAAGAAGCGAGAAGTTAGTCACTCCAAGATCTTTGGCAGCATAGCTTATTGTCATGTACCAGATGAGAAGCGTTCCAAGTTCGATCAAACTGCAAAGAGGGGATGTTTTGTTGGGTATAGAAAAACCTCTAAGGCATACAGGATCTACATTCCTAGTGGTGATTTTTGTAGCATCAGAAAGTGATCTCTAAGTCTCAAATTTGGTCAGGAGGCTTGGACACCAGTATTACAAAGAACCCAAAAATTGTTTGTCGAAATTCCACTCGATTCATGTTCTATTACCCTAAGTCTAAACTTAGGGAAATTAAATAATTAATGGATATTAATAAAGTAGAGTGTGAATCTTCTAGAGAACGAAGATCAAGTCAAGGTTTAATCTTAGCCATTGATTAGACTTCTATTCTGGGTCGTTGATTTGTCAATGACAAGATTATAAAAGAAGGCTTGAGGATCATTTGGAAAGCAAGTCGAGAAAATACTCGGTAACTCGAGGGAAGTCGATTCTTTAGATCATAGAATTCGATTTCAGAGGGAGAGTTGTAGCGCAGAGGAAGTGGAGGGGTTCAGCAGCAGTCAAAATTCGAAGGAGGAGGAGGCAGAAGGGCAAAGAGGCAGCACAGAGGGACAGCGCAACAGTGACATAGTCTCTGCGCAGAGAAGGACGCAAAGGTGACGCAGTGAGAGATAGAGTGCCTCTCGGGTGTCAAAAGTTCTCCAGAAATCAGGAGAAAATTATCTCAGATGTTTTCCTACAAGTTTCTCAGTTATTCTGCCAGTCATTCTTTGTAAAGAAATTGTTATTGAAGATTAATATATAAACCCTCATCTGTTGCATCGGTTTCCCCACATTGGGTTATCCGGGGACAATTGTCCAAAAATAACTGTGTTGATGTGATTGATTCTTGTGCTTTTATTCTATTGTTCTTTTCTCTATATGTATATATGTGATAACTGCAGTAGAATTTATTTCGAAATTTACTGAAAGGTTTTTCATAAATATCTTATTGTGAAAATAAGTATGAGAAATAAATCAGTAACTGCAGTAGAATTTCAGAGTTGAAATTTTCACACAATATCAGAGCAAAGATCAGGGAACAGGATTGGAGATTCTGCAATGGAACAAAGTCTAGATGTCGTTGTAGCAACAACTCAGAAGGGTTCATGTAGTTCTCTAGAGAAAAGGAAAAGCATGGAAGAAAGTATGGATCACGACATCTTTGTATTGGCTTCCATATTGGAAGAAGAGTTCGCTTGTGTATCAATTTATGCTTCCTCAGAGGTTTGGTATATTGATAGTGGAGCTTCTGCACATATGACGGGAATATGAGAATGTTTCTCGAGCTACCAAGAAGAACAGATGAACTTCAATATCACCATGGGAAATAAGGTTAAATGTACCCCTATTGGAAGAGGTACGTAGTTTTTCAAACTGAAGCTGGGAATAAGCTTTAGGGTACCAATGTGCTGCATGTGCTTGGTTCGGGGATGAACTTACTCTCTGTGTCTCAGCTGCAAAACAAGGGCTATGACGTATACTTCATTGGCAAATGAGTATATGTCAAACACCCGAGTTGGAAGATGAAGACACAAATCTGAGTCAGGAGCAACAAACTGTATAAGTTACAGCTTGAATCTCCAATGGCACTGATAGGCAGCAGTAGTGAGAAGGATTTGAATTAGCTATGGCATAGAAGGATGGGGCACTTACACCATGGGGCTCTAAGAATTCTCAAAGAGACTGTCACAGGAGTTCCAGAACTAAGCACCAAGCGAGAGAATGTATGTAGAGGATGCGTACTAGATAAGTACGCCAAGGAAGGTTACCCCAGGAGCAGCAATAGGGCTAAGATTGTGTTGGGATTAATACTCTCGGACATCTGCCGACCTATGTCCACAAGAGCTCTTAGTGGTGCCGAGTATTTCGTCACCTTCATTGATGGCTATTCCAAGAAAACTTGGATCTACCTTCTAAAGACCAACGATGAGGTCTTTGATCGATTCAAAGAGTTTAAGGCTCTAGTTGAAAATTCAACAGGAAAGAAGATAAAAATATTGCGGTCAGATAATGGTGGAGAATATATTGATTAAAACTTCACTGAGTTCTGCACAAGGGAAGGCATCAAAAGAGAGTGGACTGCTCCATATAACCCAGAGCAGAATGGAGTTGCAGAAAGGAAGAATAGAACTTGTAGAAATTTCTGTTTCCCACCCCGGTTTTCAGTTTCTCCTTATTTCTCCATATAGTTAAATGCCCATTCCCATAGCCATACATTCAACAAGCTGAAAAAATAAATATTTTCTGAAAACACAAATTCTGGGAATTTTCAAATGCTGGAAATTGCAGAAATAAAACTCAGCAAAATAAATCAGCCACACACAGAAAAATAGACATGTTGATTTTTCGTCAATCTGACCCTGGAAAAACCCGCTACAACTCTTGGGGAAAACCAGTTCGAAAGCTCTTCTTATTTCTGGAAAATGCTTTTACAATGAGAGAGATACTCAGAAAAATTTCAGCAAGTGATAAATACAACTTATCTCGTTTTCCATGCTTAACCACTACCTCGAAAAACGTGTACATAGCAAAAACAGAAACAACAATATATGTTGTATGGTGTCCTCGAATTTCGTGCCCAAAGTTTACAGCATTAAATGCTGTTGTATGGACTGCCTTGAAAACTGTGCAAACAATAATAAATGTTGTACAAATTTCTCGATTTCCGTGCAGAAAAATAGCAAAGTTGTTGTACGGTTTTTTGCCTCGATTTCCGTGCACAAGTACAGAAACTTATTGTATGTATTGCCTTGAAAAACATGCTAGAAAATCAGCAACCTGCTCCTCGAAATCTGTGCCAAACCTTGTTGTACGGCCTCCTTGGAATACATGCCAAATCTGTTGTACGGTCTACCTTGAAATTCGTACCCAAATATGCCTCAAAATCTGTGCCTCTCCTTGTTGTATGGACTTGCTGAAGTGCTGCCTTGGTTTGTGTGCCAAGTTCTGTCCTCCTTCTCCTCACTACCCAGAAATCTCCTTTGCTCTCCTTCTCTCCTTCTCTCAATCTGCTCATGAAAGAATGAATGACATTTTCCCTCATTTTCCTCCTTTAACCAAACCCTAAGTGACTTTTGGTGAATCCCTAAATCCAATGGCTGAGATAGCTTTAAATCTAGGGCTGAGATTAAATGCTCATTTAAATCTCACTTTCTATTTTTTAATTCACCCTACTTTAATAAAGACCCACTTAATCATTTATTTCCAAAGTCACTTTTCCTTTCTAATTTCACATTGACTTTATTAAAGTCACTTTAAAATTAGACTTTAGTAACTTTATCACTTAAAGTCACTTTAGGAGAAAAATTAAATTCTTTTTGGACAGTTTTCCCTAGGCCAAAGATCAAAGCCTTAGGGAACCACCTGTCCTCCGGTGACCAAATTTCAACACTCCTTCTCACCAAGGAAGGTGTTCCTCACCACACCCATCTTGTCTTTGAAGTAAACATGCTTGCCCCGTGGTAAGGGTTTGGTAAGAATATCTGCAACCTGCTCATCAGTGGAAATATACTCAAGCTTCACAACTCCCTTCTGAACATAGTCTCTGATGAAATGATATTTGATCTCGATATACTTTGACCTGTCATGAAATACTGGATTCTCCGTGAGTTTAATGCAACTTTGATTATCACAGTATATCACTGAAGGTCTCAATGGGTGACCAAATAAGCCAAACAACATCTTGCAAAGCCATATGGCCTTACAACTAGCTATACTGGCTGCCATGTACTCTGCTTCCGCTGAACTCAATGCTACTGACTGTTGCATCCGGCTGAACCACGACACCACTGTCGAACCCAACCCAAAACAGCACCCTGAAGTGCTCTTCCTATCAGAAGCACAACCTGCCCAATCAGAATCAGTGTAACCTGCCAATCTCACTCCATCCCCCTGCCTATAATCCAGACCATAATCCACTGTCCCCTACAAACACCGCAAAATGCGTTTTGCAGCAACCCAATGCACCCTCTGGGGCTCACACATGAACTGGGTCATCGTGTTGACTGCAAAACATGTATTTGGTCTGGTGTTGACCAAATACATCAAGGAACCAATCAACTGTCTATACAAAGTGGGATCCACCAACTTGGAATCTAAAGCGTGAAGCTTCTTCCAGTTGGTGATCATCGGTGTCGACATGGTTCTATAATCCTCCATGTGGAATCTGCCAAGGATGTCCACAATATACTTCCCCTGAAATAGAAAAATGGAGAGCAACCATCGTTCACACAACACAATATTTCACCATATTATTTGCAAATGGATTACATTTATAGTATATGAGCAAATCCAACAGACTCCGATAAAAACGGATCTGAACCGTTTGCAAATCTACCGTGTAACAACATAACGTTGTTTTCTCCATTATTCTCTAATACTCCCCCTTAATGGAGAAATGGAGATTACACTAATTCAATACAAACATTTGTCTGCCCTGGTCTTCATTAACATTTGTGCCCACTCTGAGATCTCATAGACAACGCTCTTTTCTCCACCATTTTCGAGCTACCATTCAACCCATTTAAAATACATCTGTTTCTGACCAGCAATGCTGAATTTGTAAGATCAAAAATTCTTGACACCCCCGAAGAAGAGTCTTGACACTGAACTACCCTATTGAAATATTTCCATCTGTGAAATAACCCCGAAGAATAAATTTCAACAGTCGTATAGGAAAATATTCTAGGTACAGAATATGATCAGCGATCAATCCTACAAAGTGACCTTTACAATCTGAATTTGTAAGATTAAAAATTCTTGACACCGCTGAAGAAGAGTCTCGACACTAAACTACCCTATTGAAATATTTCCATCTGTGAAATAACCCCGAAGAATAAATTTCAATAGTCGTATAGGAAAATATTCTAGGTACAGAATATGATCAACGATCAATCCTACAAAGTGACTTTTACACAAATATAAACTTAAATCCCACACTATAATGATACATTCCACATCACACAAGGATCTCATTGTATAACCTGTAACCGATGCTCTTGAAGCCCGAAGCACAACAAGACCCATCAGCATATAACAGATTCTCACAATAAAATTAGCGATACATTCTCTTGGCACCGAAGAACGTCGAGAACCACTATTTTAAATTGTGTAAATCTATTCAATAATTGGTTCTTTAATATAAAATTTTACAAACCAACAAAACACTACTCTCACCAATAAACCCACAAATCCAACGTAAATAAAACCAATATCATGACCAGAATACATAATATTTCCCTTTAAATTTCCATCGAAAATGTTCATAATGATTCCATGTTCGACATTTATCCCAAGGGCGAGCCTTTCACGGCTATTCTCCGCGATCTGCTGGGGACCGATATCTTCAATTCTGATGGCTCAAGGACAGTTCCATTGACAATACGTTTCGGCTCATGATCAGATATAGTGTCTGGTGCCCACCACTGATCAATCCAGTGCGTTGTCATGAAATTCGGCCCGCGTTCAAATTGTGGACGTTGGTGTACACGTTACTGATGCTTCCTACATTCTTGGAAGACGTCGTGCCCTGTTCCTGTATAAGTTGAATGATGGCACCAGTTGGCAGCAGAAGAAAAGCCAAGAGGAGATCCACAAAATCCTTACCCGCCTCTGCATAGACCAAACCTCCAATGATTGCAGTGCCACTCTAACTTATACACAACGGCAGAATATAATGTTGCGGCTCCTTGTTGGCGATTCATTCAGGTTACACACAGGCCAACCTCTGTAATGAAAACACAGCTATACCACGTAGCACACGGAAATCTTCACACAGCATTATCATCAACATCACACGCAGCGGCTTCTTACCGCACTACACAGCAAAACAATACTCGGAAAATAAAATATAAAAAATAAAAACTAAAAAATAAAATATAAATATAAAAAATAATCTACCCTACTATACATTAACCCCAGATTTCTCACATCTTCCTGGGCCCTCCCGTGAGGGAGTCAAGCCCAGACTCGCTCTGATACCAAAATAGAAAAATGGAGGAGCAACCATCGTTCACACAACACAATATTTCACCATATTATTTGCAAATGGATTACATTTATAATATATGAACAGACTCCGATAAAAACGGATCTGAACCGCTTGCAAAATCTACCGTGTAACAACATAACGCTATTTTCTCCATTATTCTCTAATGCCCTGCCCCAGGAAGAAATGCCCCTCCTCCTACCACACCTCCAAACCCAAAAAGTAATGCATCAAGCCAATGTCCTTCATCTCAAACTCCAACGCAAGATCTCTCTTGCAGTGCTCTATGAGTCTCTCTGCACCCGTAATGACCAAGCCATCCACATACAGCACCGGAATGAGAGGCTCCTCACCTATCACAATAAAGTAAAGGTTCGGATCTGCATCACTCTTTTTGAAACCCATCTCCTGCAAGTATGTATCTATCCTGGAGTACCAAGCTCTGGGAGCTTGCTTCAGGCCATAAAGGGCCTTCTTCAGTCTGCACACATGGGACTCCTTCCCATGCACCTCAAAGCCCTGTGGCTGCTCAATGTACACCTCCTCCTGTATGAATCCATTGAGAAATGCGATCTTCACATCCATCTGGTGGATCTTCCAACCCATCTCTGCTGCTATCGATATGATGGAGCGAATCGAAGTATATCGAGCCGCGAGAGCGAAGGTCTCCTCATAATCAACTCCCTCTACCTGGGAGAACCCTCTAGCCACAAACCTTGCTTTGAATTTCTCAATGCTACCATCTGCAGCATGCTTTACCTTGTAAAGCCATCTGGAAGTAACCACGGATTTTCCCTCAAGCCTCGGCACCACCTCCCAAACATCATTCTTCATGATAGAAGAATACTCCTCCTGCATGACCTCTCTCCAGACCTGTTGGCTAGCTGCCTCCTCATAGCTAGAAGGCTCAGAGTCTAAGATGTTGACAACCATTGCCATATAGCTACAGAACCTATCAGGTGGTTTTCTCTCTCTGACCAGCCTCTTTGACCCAACAACAGATGTGGCCTCTCAAGGTATCCTAAAGCCACTTGGGCTTCCTCTTCCCTGAGCACACTTCTCCCACTGGAGAATGAAACTCCTCCTCATCATCATTAGGAGCCTGGACTCCTGACTGTCTGTCTGCTGTCCTCCTGCCTGAACCTGAACCTGTAGATGCTGAAGTACCGTGTGAATTGTCCATCAGTGGACTCCCTAGTGAACTGCTCTGCAGACTGCTCTGCATGCTGCCCAAAGCACCACCCCTCTGACTCTACGAGCCACTGCTCACTGATGGACCTGACACCATAGTCGATGTACCTACAGATCCTCCTGATCCCTGCCCATTGGATCCCTGCGACTGACTCAACTGCTCCTGAGGGTCTGGCTGATCCTGATACTCTAACTCCCGTGACCTCTTGAAGGCCTTGTCCTCCTCGAACTTCACATCCCGCCTGACAACAACTCTCCTCTGTGCGGGAGTATAAATCTGAAAGGCCTTCGAGGTCTCACTATAGCCCACAAAGACAACCTTCTCTGCGATGGGCTCTAGCTTGGTCCTCTTCTCCTTGGGTACGTAGGAGTATGCAATACACCCAAAGATACGAAGATGACCAACATCAGGCTTCTTCCCAGAAAAAGGCTCCTCCGGAGTCACATGCCCCAAGGCACGATGCGGACTCCTGTTCTGCAAATATACAGCAGTGTTGCAGGCCTCTGCCCACAAAAACAATGGTAACCCCTGACCATGTAGCATGGCTTTGGTAGCCCCTCCCATGGATCTGTTCTTCCTCTCCGCAACCCCGTTCTGCTGGGGGTTGTAAGGAACTGTGAACTCCCTCCTAATGCCTGCCTCTGCACAATAGTCAACAAACTCTCCAAGGGTGTACTCTCCTCCATTGTCTGACCTAAAGGACTTGATCTTCTGACCTGTCTGAGTCTCCACAAGATCTCTGAACTCCTGAAACCACTTGAAGACCTCACTCTTGGTCTTCAAGAAATAAATCCAGGTCCTCCTGGAGTGATCATCAATGAATAATACATAATACTCATATCCACTCAAGGAAACATGAGACATCCGACCGCTCACATCGGAATGAATCAAAACAAGTATCCCAGTCGCTCTGTTGTCACTGCTGGGAAAAGGGGATTTGGCAAACTTGCCCATCGCACATCCTCTGCATGTATCAAAGTGATCAGTACTGAAATCTGGTGCACCTGTAGTGATCTCCTGCAATGTCCTCAAGGCTCCATGATACATGTGCCCCATCCTGCGGTGCCAAATCTCACACAGCTCTGAACTGCCCATTTCCATGGCCATACATTCAACAAGCTAAAAAAATAAATATTTTCTGAAAACACAAATTCTAGAAATTTTCAAATGCTGGAAATTGCAGAAATAAAACTCAGCAAAATAAATCAGCGACACACAGAAAAATAGACACGCTGATTTTTGGTCAATGTGACCCTGGAAAAACCCGCTACAACTTTTGGGGAAAACCAGTTCGAAAGCTCTTCTTATTTCTGGAAAATGCTTTTACAGTGAAAGAGAAATACTCAAAAAGATTTCAGCAAGTGATAAATACAACTTATCTTGTTTTCCGTGCTTAACCACTGCCTCGAAAAACGTGTACACAGCAAAAACAGAAACAGTAATAAATGTTGTACAGCCTCCTCGAATTTCGTGCCCAGAATTTACAGCATTAAATGTTGTTGTACGGACTGCCTCGAAAACTGTACAAACAGCAATAAATGGTGCTGTATGGATTTCTCGATTTCTGTGCATAAAAACAACAAAGCTGCTATACGATTTTCTGCCTCAATTTCCATGCACAAGTACAACAACTTACAGTACAGACTACCTTGAAAAACGTGCCAAAAAATCAGTAAACTGCTCTTCGAAATCTGTGCCAAACCTTGCCATACAATCTCCTTGGACTACGTGCCAAATCTGTTGTATGGTCTGCCTTGAAACTTGTGCCCAAATCTGCCTCGAAACCTATGCCTCTCCTTGCTATACAGACTTTCTGAAGTGCTGCCTCGATTTGTGTGCCAAGTTCTGTCCTCCTCCTCCTCACTACCCAGAAATCTCCTTTGCTCTCCTTCTCTCTTTCTCTCAATCTGCTCATGAAAGAATGACTGACCTTTTCCCTCCTTTTCCTCCTTTAACCTAACCCTAAGTGACTTTTGGGGAATCCCTAAATCTAATGGCTGAGATAGCTTTAGATCTAGGGCTGAGATTAAATGCTCATTTAAATCTCACTTTCTATTTTTTTAATTCACCCCACTTTAATAAAGACCCACTTAGTCATTTATTTCCAAAGTCACTTTTCCTTTCTAATTTTACATTGACTTTATTAAAGTCACTTTAAAATTAGACTTTAGTAAATTTATCACATAAAGTCACTTTTAAATTAGATTTGACTTTATAAAATTATAAAGTCACTTTAGGAGAAAAAATAAATTCTTTTGGACACTTTTCCCTAGGCCAAAGATCAAAGCCTTAGGGAACCACCTGTCCTCCGGTAACCAAATTTCAACAAAACTATTGTTGAAGCAACGAGGGCAATGTTGTATGATCAGGATATGCCCAAATTCCTATGGGCAGAGGCATGCAGTACAGTTGTGTATCTTCAAAACAGGATTCCTCACAAGGCACTAGGTAATATTACACCAGAGAGTGTCTTCACTGGGGTGGAAGCCAGAGGTAAGCCATTTTAGGATATTCGATAGTTTGGCATACTGCCATGTTCCAGAAAGAAGAAATTGGACTTTACTATTTAAAAGGATATCTTGTGAGAGAAAGAGAATACAAGGCATATAGAATGTTTTCAGAAATAGGAAAGTTGTAGTACGACGAGATGTAAAGTCTGGTGGAGGACATAAATTTTCAGAAATTGGGAGATGCCTTCAAAACGTTAGTTAGAGGATGATCCACTGGTCCCGCCTCTTTAACCAGTCAAAACTAGCACCAATGCTTCACCAGGGCACAAGGATCCAGGAATTTTATCTCAAGAAGATTCGCAAGAGGAGGAGCAGGAATATCCACCCTCTACCAGCAATAGGATGAGCCGGGAACTACGACAGATTTTGAGGGACGCAGAGGAGTTTGTCAGAGCTCCTAGAAACGAAAAGAGGCAGTGCAGGCAACCTGACAGGTACTAATCATTGGTGGCTCAGGTTGGGTAATCCTCTAGTTTCCATGAGGTAGCTCAGCATCAGGTATGGGTAGATGCAATGGTGGAAGAATATAGCTCTGTCATGACTAATGACGTCTAGGAAGTGGTTCCTAGGCCTCAGGATAGATCAATTGTGGGTTCAAGATGGATCTACGAGATCAAATATGCTGCATATCGCAGCGTAGAAAAAAACAAACCCAGGTTCATGGCTAATGGGTATGCTCAGAAGGAAGGGACAGACAATTAAGAAACCTTTGCCCCAGTAGCCAAATATAGTTCTATCAGATCCGTGATATCCCTTGCAACGCAGATGGGGTGGGAGATTCACCAAATGAATGTCAAGACTGCACTCTTGAATGGGGTGATAGAAGAAGAAGTATATATCGAACAACCAGAGAGACTTGAAACACAAGAGCAGAAGACTCATGTATGTAAGCTTAAGAAAGCCTTGTATGGACTTAAACAAGCGCCTGGAGCTTGGTACGGTCAGATTGATGGTTACTTGCAGAAGATAGGATTCTTCAAGAGTGACGTAGATCCTAATCTCTACTATCTGATAGTAGGGAATGAGCCTTTAATACTGGTTTTGTATGTGGATGACCTATTCCTGACAGGTTCATCTAAGTTCATCAAGGATTGCAAGGAGAACCTACCCGCAGAATTCGACATGAAGGATCTGGGACTAATGCATTATTTTCTAGGGTTGGAAGTTTGGCAACAGAAGGGTGAAATCTTCCTTGGTCAAGGAAGATATGCTACAGAAATTCTGAAGAGATTCAGGATGTGGGATTGTAGACCCATGGCTACTCCAATGATCACCAACTGGAAGAAGATTGATGTGTCCAACGATGATGAGGCTAATCCTACCTTGTACAGACAGCTCATAGGGTCCCTGATGTATCTGGTCAACACTAGGCCAAACATCTATTACGCTATCAATACTCTCAGTCAGTTCATGGTGGAGCCATGGAGGGCACATTGGGCACCAGCCAAGCATGTTCTCAGATACATACAAGGAACAGTCGAGCATGGATTAAGATAAACCCGAGGCAATGACATCAGACTGAGTGGGCTCACTGACGCAGATTGGGTTGGAAGTTTAGTAGATCGGGAAAGTACCAGTGGGTATTGTTTCAACATTGGATCGGGGATGACTTCCTAGTGCAATAGGAAACAAAAGTCCGTAGCTCTGAGTTCCGCTGAGGCGGAATATATGGCAGCAAGCACAACTTCGTGTGAAGCCATATGGCTTAGGAAGCAGCTTGTGAATCTCCTCAAGGAGAAGATGGAAGCGAGCAACATTCTATGTGATAATCAGAGTTGCATCAAGCTCTCTGAGAATCCTGTGTTTCGTGATCAGTTGAAGCACATTGACATCAGGTGTCATTTTACCCAAGACTGCGTTCAGCAAGGAGCTGTACAGTTGCAATACACTCCAATGGGAGAACAGGTGGTAGACATCCTTACTAAGGCTCTAGGAAGAACAAAGTTTGCTTATTTCAAAGAGATGATGGGGATGATCAAGAATCTGTTTTAGTAGAAGAAATGGACAAGTGCAGAATTTGAGAGGGAGTTGCAGTACAGATGAGGCAGTGACAATGACAGTGTCATGGGCAGCAGTACAGAAGCCAGCAGCGCAGCAGATGAGGGGCAGCACCCGAGCATTAGCAGCACAAAGGATGCTTCAGGGTCAGAGCAGTATGCAACAAGCAAATTACTAGAGCACTTTCCTCGCTAAGAGGGAGTGTTGATTTTTGTAGCATCATAAAGTGATCTAAGTCTCAAATTTGGTGGGGAGGCCTGGACACCAATATTCCAAAGAACCTAGAAACCATTTGTGGAAATTCCACTCAGTTCATGTTTTATTAAAATAATTAATTATTTTTATAGGGACCCTAAGTCTAAAATTAGAGAAATTAAAAAATTAACGGATATTAATAAAGCAGAGTGTGAATCTTCTAGAGAGCGAAGATCAAGTCAAGATTTAATCTTAGCCATTGATTAGACTTCTAATCTGGGTCGTTGATTTATCAATGAGAAGATTATAAAAGAAGGCTTGAGGGTCCTTTGGAAAGCAAGTCGGGAAAACACTCAGTAACCCGAGGGAAGTCGATTCTTCAGAGCATAGAATTCGATTTCAAAGGGAGAGTTGCAGGGCAAAGGAAGTGGAGGGGTTTAGCAGCAGTCAGAACTCGAAGAAGAAGAAAGCAGAAGGGCAGAGAGGCAGAACAAAGGGACAACGCAGAGGGACAGTGCAGCAGTCATGCAGTCTCTGCGCAGAGAAGAATGCAGAGGTGACGCCGTGAGAGATAAAGTGCCTCTCAGGTGTCAAGTTCTCCAAAGATCAGGTGAAAATAATCTTAGGTGTTTTCCTGCAGGTTTCTCAGTTATTCTGCCAGTCATTCTTTGTAAAGAAATTGTTGCTGAAGATTTAATATATATACCCTCATCTGTTGCACTGGTTTTCCCACATTGGGTCTTTTCGGGGACAATTATCCAAAAATAACTGTGTAAATGTGATTGATTCTTGTGCTTGTATTCTATTGTTCTTTTCTCTATATGTATATATGTGATAACTGTAGTAGAATTTATTTCAAAATTTACTGAAGGTTTTTTCATAAATAACTTATTGTGAAAATAAGTAGGAGAAATAAATCAGTAACTGCAGTAGAATTTCAGAGTTCAAATTTTCACACCTAGCAGCAAAAAGATTAACGTGAGACGGGATGTGAAATTTATGGAGGACAGAGCCTTTAAGAAATCTCGTGAGATGTCAGCAAGTGATCAAAGTGAGCCAACAAAAGCTCCATTGGTCCAGCAATAGGGGCAGCCACATCAGCAGTTGTTAGGACCGCCGCTAGCACAGTCACAGGGATCCAATATAGTTACCCGTACTAGTACATCCTCAGGTGTAAGTGATCCAGTGAGTTCGCAACAGACGAAGCAGCAAAGCCAGGATGAGGAGTTGGTGGATCCTCTCACCACTAGTGGTCGAACTAGTAGGGAAGTTCGTCAGACATTGAGAAAAGCAGAGGAGTTCACTGGAGCTCCTAGGACAAACAAGAGAGTACACAGATAGACAGACAGGTACCAAGCAATGGTGGCACGGGTTGCAAAACCTTCTAGCTATCAGGAGGCCGCACAACATCAGGTGTGGGTAGATGCCATGGTAGAGGAGAACGATGTTTAGGAGGTGGTGTCGAGGCATGAGGACAGGTCAGTTGTGGGCTCATGATGGATCTAGAAGATCAAGTACGCTACAAATGGCAATGTGGAGAAGTACAAGGCTAGGTTCATGGCAAAAGGGTATGCACAAAAGAAAGGGATAGACTATAAGGGGACCTCTACCCCAGTTGCCAGATACACTTCTATCTGGTTGATTATATCCCTAGCAGCACAGATGGGATTGAAGATTCACTAGATGGATGTCAAGATAGCCTTCTTGAATGGCGTGATAGAGGAGGGTGAATATATAAAACAGTCAGAGGGCTTCGAGATACATGAGAGGGGCACACATGTGTGCAGACCAATGTGGAAAAAGTCGAAGTCGGGATTAAATTGGCAAGGGTCCAAAAGTTGAAAAACTCGATAAAGTCAGGAGTTTTTTTAAAAAGTCAGCAAAAAGTCGACAAAATTTAAAAAAATACAAAAATATTCATTTTTGGAAAAAATCCCGATTTTATGAAAAAAAAATAAAAATCATTAAAGAAACTACCTTACTCACGATTTTTTGGAAAAAGTCCCGATTTAATCCCGAGTCGGCCGATTTAATCGGTCAGCTGAAAAAAATTGCCATTTTAGGATTAAATCACGACATTTTTCCGAATTTTTCCACGATGGTGCAGACTAAAGAAATCTTTATATGAGCTCAAACAGGCTCCCAGGGCACGGTATGGTCGGATTGACAACTACTTGCAACAGATGGGATTCATCAAGAGTGACGTAGATATCAACCTTTACTATCTGATGGTAGAGGATGAGCCACTCATCCCAGTATTGTATGTGCATGACCTCTTCTTGACAGGGTCATTAGGGCTCAGAGGACTACAAGATAAACCTGGCAGCAGAATTTTTACATGAAGGACATGGGGTTGATGCATTACTTCCTAGGCTTGGAAGTGTGGCAGAAGGATGGGCAGATCTTCCTTGGTCAAGGGAGATATACTACAGAAATTCTGGAGAGATTCAAAATGTAGGATTGTAGACCCATGTCTAAGTCCATGATCATAAATTGGAGGAATATAGATACATCAAAGGACGAGGACGTTGACCCCACATTGTATAGACAGAATATCAGTTCCCTCGTGTATCAGGTCAACACTAGGCCAGATGTCTACTTCGTAGTCAACACTTTCAGTCAGTGTATGGTGGGAGCAAAGAGAGTACATTGGAGAGTGTTGATTTTTGTAGCATCCGGAAGTGTTCCAAGTCTCAAACTTTGCAGAGAGGCTTGGACAGCAGCATTCCAAAGAACCAGAAATAGTTTGTGGAAATTCCACTCAGTTCATGAATTATTAAAATAATTAATTATTAATTATTTTAATGAAGACCCTAAGTCTAAACTTAGGGAAATGAAATAATTAAAGGGTATTAATAAGTCAGAGTGTGAATCTTCTAGAAAACATGGATCAAGTCAAGTTTTAATCTTAGCCATTGATTAATCTTCTAATATGGGCCGTTGGTTCTCCAATGAGAAGATTATAAAATAAGGCTTGAGGGTCATTAGGAAAATAAGCCATGCAAACACTCAGTACCCGAAGGAGATCGATTTTGAAGTAATAGAATTCGATTTCAGTGGGACATTTGCAGGGCGAAGGGTTTGCAGAAGTAGAAGGCGGAGGGAGTCAATAGTGAAGGAGATCAGGGACAGAGGGCAGCAGTTGGCCACTGGAGGCAACTTGAGGTTGCAGCGCAGAGAACCCACGCAATCCCTACGCAGAATTACGTAGTCTAGTGCTAGGACTGCGCAGTGAAACACGCAGACAGGCACAGGGGCCAGAAGGGGTTGATCAGGGTGTTAGAGAACTTTCCGAGGGAGCCGAAAATTCAATCTCAGGTGTTTCAAATTTTATCTGCCATTATATTTCCTTGTAAAGATATCATTTGCTGAAGAATTAATAAAACCCACATCTCCTACACCGGTTTTCCCGCATTGGGTTTCTCCGGGGACAATTGTCCAAAAATAATCATGTACATGTGATTGATTCTGGTGCTTATGTCCTTTACTGTTTATTTCTCTGCATATGTATTTGTGAATGTTGCAGTAGTATTTATTCGATATTTGCCAGAAGATTTTTGAAAAATAACTTATTGAAATAATAAGTAGGAGGAATAAATCTATCACTGCAACTGTATATTTTTTAGATTGAAAATTTCACATGGTATCAGAGCCAAAGATGAGTAACAGGAAGGGAGAATCGACTAGTGAACGGAATTCTACTGTTGTAGTAGCAGCGCTAAAGGGTTCACGCAGTTCTTCAGGAAGGGAAAGAAGCATGACAGAATAGATGGATCATGATGTCTCTGTTTTGGCATCCAGACTTGAGGAAGAATTTGCTTGCATATCAAGCACTACTTCTTCTGATGTATGGTATATTGATAGTGGAACCTCTGGTCACATGACTGGAGTACGGGACTGTTTTTCCGACTTCCAAGAAGAGTAGATGAATTTCAAAATAATCATGGGTAATAAAGCAAAATGCACTCCTGTTGGGAGAGGTACCATCGTTTTTCAGACCAAGGCTGGAAATAGAATCCGGGCCACTATTGTACTGCATGTGTCGGGTTTGGGGATGAACTTGCTCTCAGTGTCTCAGCTTCAAAAACGAGGTTATGACATCTACTTTATTGGCAATAGAGTCTACGTCAAACACTCGAGTTGGAAGAAGAAGGCACAGATCAGGGTAAGAAGCAACAAACTTTACAAGTTGCAGCTTGAGTCTCCAATGTCACTGGTCTGCAGCGCAGATGAAATGGACCTGAATGAGCTATGGCATAGAAGAATGGGGCATTTGCATCATCGGGCACTGAAAACTCTCCAGAAGTCTGTCACAGATGTTCCAGAGCTAAGCACTAAAAGAGATGAGGTCTGCAAGGGGTGTGTATTGGGAAAATAGGCCAAGGTAGTGTATTAAAGAAGCAACAATAGGGCCAAGGGTGTATTGGACTTGATACACTCAGGCATTTGTGGATCGATGTCCACTAGAGCTCTTAGTGGTGCCGAGTACTTCGTCACCTTCATTGATGACCATTTCAGGAAAACCTGGATCTACTTCTTAAAGACCAAGGATGAAGTCTTCAACGGTTCAAAGAGTTTAAGGCTCTGGTTGAAAATCTGACAGGGAAGCGGATCAAGGTATTGCGATCAGATAATGGTGGTGAATACATAGATAAAGAGTTCATTGGATTTTGCGCAAGGGAAGGCATCAAAAGAGAGTGGACAACTCCATATAATCTGGAGCAGAATGGTGTGGCAAAAAGAAAAAATAGGAATCTTGTTGAGGCAACAAGAGCTACATTTTATGACCAAGACATGCCCAAATTCCTGTGGGCTGAAGCATGTAATACAACTGTCTACATTCAGAATAGGACTCCTCAGGCTACACTGTGAAAGATCACACCAGAAAGTGTCTTCATTGGCAGTAAGCCTGAAGTGAATCACTTTAGGATCTTCAGCAGTACAGCTTACTGTCATGTGCCTAGTGAGAAGAGGAAGAAGTTGGAGATGACTGAGAAAAAGGGTATCTGGTAGGATACAGCGAGAATGCAAAGGCATATCACATCTACATTCCTGAGAGTAGGAAAGTCGTGGTGCAAAGGGATGTGAAGTTCATGGATAAGAAGGCCTCAGAAGATCCCGCGAGTTGCCTTCTGCTACGCAATCTAAGGAATATCCTCTGGTGCAACCCCAACAACCAGCAGCAGAAAATTCAATTGCCTCTCCAAGGCATAGGGATCCAAGGGACGTGTCTCTCGAGGACTTGCAAGAGGGAGAGTCGGTAAATCCACCCACTACCAGTGGGAGAACGAGCAGGGAACTTCGACAGTTTCTGAAGGATGCAGAAGACTTTGTCGGAATTCCCCGAAATGAGAAGAGACAGCGTAAGCAACCTAAGAGGTATCAAGCCTTGGTTGCCCAAGTTGGAGAACCTTCCAGTTTTAGGGAAGCAGCTCAGCACTAGGTGTGTGTTGATGCAATGGTGGAAGAATACAGTTCCATCATGACGAATGATGTCTGGGAAGTGGTCCCTAGACTTAAGGAGAGATCAGTTGTAGGATCCAGGTGAATCTACAAGATCAAGTATGTTGTAGATGGCAGCAACGAGATATTCAAAGCCAGGTTTGTGGCTAAGGGGTATGCTCAGAAGGAAGAAATTGACTATGAAGAAACCTTCGCCCCGGTAGCCAAGTACACCTCTATCAGATCCATGATATCCCTTGCTGCGCAAATGGGATGAGAAATTCACCAGATGGACATCAAGACGACATTCTTGAATGGGGTGATAGAGGAAGAGGTGTATATAGAACAACCAAAGGGCTTTGAGACACATGATCAAAAGATTGATGTGTGTAGATTGAAGAAAGAGTTATATGGACTGAAGCAAGCTCCTAGAGCCTGTTATGGTCGAATTGACAACTACCTGCAGTAGATGGGATTTGTTAAGAGTGACGCAGATCCCAACCTCTACTATATGAGAGTAGGGAGTGAGTCGTTGATACTAGTTTTGTATGTAGATGATCTATTCCTGACAGGATCATCAAGGCAAATCACAGACTGCAAGAAGAATTTGGCTCAAGAATTTGACATGAAGGATCTAGGACAAATGCAGTGTTTTCTGGGGTTGGAGGTTTGGCAGCAGAATGGGGAGATATTCCCTGGTCAAGGGAGATACACTACAGAGATTCTGAAGAGATTTCAGATGGAGGATTGTAGACCCATGACAACTCCAATGGTCACCAACTGGAAGAAAGTCAACACGTCCGAAGATGATGAGGCTGATCCTACACTATATAGGCAGCTCATAGGGTCGTTGATGTATCTGGTAAATACAAGGCCAAACATTTGTTATGATGTAAATACCCTCGGTCAATTCATGGTGGCACTGAAGACGGAACATTGGGCAGCAGCCAAGCATGTTCTCAAGTACCTTCAAGGAATAGTTGAGCTTTGATTGAAGTACACCCATAGCAATAATGTCCGGTTGAGTGGTTTCACTGACGCAGATTGGGATGGAAGTTCAATAGATCGGAAGAGTGCCAGTGAGTACTATTTCAGTCTAGGATCAGGAATGATTTCCTGGTGCAGCAGGAAACAGAAATCCGTAGCACTGAGTTTAGCAGAAGCAGAGTATATGGCAGCTAGCACAGCTTCGTGCGAGGCCATATGGCTTCGAAAACTGTTAGCAAACCTACTCAAGGAGAAATGGAAGCAATGCAATAATCAGAGTTGCATCAAGCTCTCTGAAAATCATGTGTTTCATGATAGGTCGAAACATATTGACATCAGGTGTCACTTCATCAGGGAATGTGTACAAAGTGGAGTTGTTCAGTTGCAGTACACTCCAACAGGAGAACAGGTGGCAAACATCCTTACGAAAGCTCTAGGGAAGACAAAGTTTGTCTACTTCAGAAAGAATATGGGGATGATGAAGAATCCCTTCCAGTAGCAAGGATGGATAGATTCAGTATTCAGGGGGAGTTGTGGTACAGATGCAGCAGTGACAGTGGCAGTGTCAAAGGCAGCAGTACAGAGATCAGCAGCGCAGAGGGTACTTCAAAAGCAGAGCAACATGCAGCAAGCATATTTTTGGATCACCTTCCTCGCTAAGAGGGAGTGTTGATTTTTGTAGCATCCGGAAGTGTTCCAAGTCTCAAACTTTGCAGGGAGGCTTCAACAACAACATTCCAAAGAACCCAGAAACAGTTTGTGGAAATTCCACTCGATTCATGACTTATTAAAATAATTAAAGGGTATTAATAAGTCAAAGTGTGAATCTTCTAGAAAACATGGATCAAGTCAATTTTTAATCTTAGCCATTGATTAATCTTCTAATCTGGGCCGTTGGTTCTCCAACAAGAAGATTATAAAAGAAGGCTTCAGGGTCATTTGCAAAATAAGTCGAGGAAACACTCAGTACCCGAAGGAGATCGATTCTAAAGTAATAGAATTGGAATTCAGTGGGAGAGTTGTTGAGTGAAGGGTTTGCAGAAGCAGAAAGCAGAGGGAGTCAGTAGTGATCGAGATCAAGGACAGAGGGCAACAGTGGGCCACTGGAGGCAGCTTGAGGCTGTAGCGCAGAGAACCCACGCAGACTTACGCAGTCCAGCGCTGGGATTGTGCAGTGAAACACGCAGACAGGCACAGGAGCCAGAAGGGGTTGATTAGGGTGTCAGAGAATTTTCTGAGGGAGCCGGAAATTCAATCTCAGGTGTTTCAGATTTTATCCGCCATTATATTTCCTTGTAAAGATATCATTTGCTGAAGAATTAATAAAACCCTCATCTGCTGCACCGGTTTTCCCGCATTGCGTTTTTCCGGGGACAATTGTCCAAAAATAATTGTATATATGTGATTGATTCTGGTGCTTATGTCCTTTATTGTTTATTTCTCTGCATATGTATTTTTGAATGTTGGAGTAGTATTTATTTCGATATTTGCTAGAATATTTCTGAAAAATAACTTATTGAAATAATAAGTAGGAGGAATAAATCTATCACTGCAACTGCATACTTTTCAGATTGAAAATTTCACAGAGAGCAGTGAGGCACATCTGAGGTATTTGCACGGCACAGTTGAGCATGGATTGAGGTATACTCGAGGTGATTGTGTCAGACTATGTGGATTCACGTATGCAAATTGGACAAGCAGTTCAGTGGACATAAAGAGCACATCAGGGTGTTGCTTCAACGTCGGACCAATGGTGGTTTCTTGGTGCAACAAGAAGCACAAGTCAGTAGCACTGAGCTCAGCAAAAGCAGAGTATATGGAAACTAGCACAACCATGTGCGAAGTTATATGGCTTCGGAAGCTGCTGGTGAACCTGTTTGGTCAGAGGATGGAGGCGGCCAACATCTACTGTGATAATTAGAGTTGCATCAAGATCTCTGAAAATCCAGTGTTTCATGATACGTCAAAACACATAGATATCCGATATCATTTCATTAGAGATTGTGTGCAACATGGAGAAGTCCAACTATAGCATGTTCCGACAGAAGAGCAAGTTGCAGATATACTCACAAAAGCTCTAGGGAGAGTTAAGTTCATCTATTTCATAAAACAAATGGGTGTAGTTCAGAACCCTTTTCAGTAGCAAGGACAGGATTTTATTTCTCATTTGCAGTAGTTGCAGTAGTTGCAACAGTAGCAGCAGCATGAGATCATTTGTCGCAGTAGCGACAGCATGAGATCATTTGTCGCAGTAGCAGCAGAGTTGACGGGGGTACAGATTGTACAGTGCAGTGTCGGAAGTAGCGCAGATGCAAAGTTGGTTCAGCTCAAAGTGGAAAATGAATCAAAGTTGCGCAGTGGTTTATGGGCAGTGGCAGATTGTCATAGTTGTTAGACATCACAGCGTGAATGGAGGATGTTATGAAGACAAAGTGAGAGAACACCTTCCTCACTAAGAGGGAGTGTTAGTTTTGTAGCATTGGACAGGTGTTCGAGTCTCGACTTTGGTCAGAGAAGCTAAGTAACACTAGATCTCCAAAACCCATAAAAAGTTTCAAGAGAAAACACCTCGAGATTGTTCAATTAAGTTAATTCATCAATAATTAAATATTTCCTAATTCTAACTTCGGAAAAGTGATTAAAAATAGCAATTCATTGAGAAATGTAAGAATTCTCTAGAAAATCACATAGATCAAGTTAGAGATGATCATAGTTGTTGATGGCGATCTAATCATGGTCATTGGTTCAACACCGAGATATTATAAGAGCAACTCAATGGGTAGATGGAGAACAGACTTAGGAGGTCGATTTCCTTGGCAGACTGAGCTATCCAGCAGCAGCAATTGAGCAGGGAAGAAGAGTTTGAGCCAGAAGGGACGCAGAGATAGAGAGGAAGCAGAGACAGTGATTCTGAAGGAGTTTCAGATTCTAGAGAGGGAGCAGCAAAGAGGCTAAGTTATTCCACTAGAGGTTGTGTAGGGTCTACGCAGGCCACTTCAGAGTGGCAGTTTGATTTGGCTGAGCAAGGGATCGATTCAGTAGCCAAAGGCCAAGATAATTTTCTAGAGGGTTGGAGGATCGCTTCCAATAGCAACAGCAGGAAAAACGACTTGATCAGAGACAGATTCAGATTGTGTGTGTGAGGATCTACGCAAGCACTAGGCAGGAGCCTGCGCAATGGTTCTTGAGGGCCAGTTTTCTGAAGCAGGTTGTGTCGGGATTGCTCGTGGAGAGAGAGAAAATTCTCTTTAACAATTTTGGCCAGATTATTTGTTGAGGATTGCCAGTTTTGGGCATCCAGATTGTACTCGGAAATTTCACTACTGCATAATAATAATAGAACCCTCATTTGTTTCATTGGTTTTCCACATTAGGTTTTTTCGGCAACATTTGTCCAAATTTTATTATGTCAATTTCATTATCTGTGTGCTATATATTTCTCAGTTCTATCATTTTATTGTCCGCCGCGTTTTTATGGTGAAAATTGTAGTTGTGATTTTATTCATTGTTTGTCGTAGCAAATAAACAGCACTTAATTTTAATCAGTTAAAAGAATAATTTCTAGTTCTTGCAATAGACTTGAAAATTTCACACCTTCTACATCGGGTGTTGATCTATCTACTCCCTTTTGCAAATGACTTGGTCTTGTTGGCATCTACATTCGAGGGCCTACAAAGATAGATTGACGCCTTGGCTAGCTTATGTCACTTTCGACAATTGACAGTCAACCTACATAAGACCAAGGTTATGATCTTCAATGCTTCAAAGAAAACTCTTACAAACATGCATTTCTGCTTCTAAGGGGAAGAAATTGAGTTCTAACTCAATCTCTAACTGCTAGAAAGAAAGAGAACTGCAAAGGTGCCTTCGAAAAGCAAGTGTGCCTAGTGAGTGTTCGAATGTAGGTGTGTCAAGGTTCTTTTACTGCGGACGAAGAGAAAGAAGCGAGCCTCTAAGAGAGAGGTAATAGTACCACACTAGTAGAGACACACTCAACCCAGAAGGATCTGTCTAATTATCGAGTGGAATAGTCCACAAAAGATGCGACAGTCATTTCAACCAATCAATGAGAAAGATATGTCTAGTATCCTACGAAATAGTCCATAAGGATGGGACAACGATAACAATCATTATAGCACATTCTCAATAAGATAAGTACTAAAATCACTGAAATAGTTCAACTACTTTAGCACAAATGACAGCAAACATGAAATACAAACATCCATAGAATAGTCTTACAAACATTCATAATCCATGTATGAAGAACGTGTCGGCCTTGAAGGCTTCTGTTATTAAGTAAAATTTCCAAGACACATGTATACAATGAACATCGCTAGCTCCAATAGGTGAGCGGTGGGGCAACTCCTTCCTCCTCAAAAAAACTAGCTTATCTCTCTAATGCCTTGCGGAAGGAGCCAAGGTGAAAAAGTCCTTTGCTCATACAATGAGGATGTATATATAACTAATGGGGTGATGTTTTACCTCCTTGTGACTCTTCGACTACCCTCATGATTGTTTGACTTCCTATGACTTTTCGACTTTACATGACTCTTCATATTATGTATGTGTCCTTTGGACTTCCACTTTACAATACATTTTGAATGAATAATTACAAAATCCACAATAATGATGAGCATATGATGACTCGTGACAGGACATGACATGACACTGATGACATGGACTGCATGACGATGTGGCAGTGCCAAGTTGCCCTTCTTGTTGTTTCTTTCTTTTTGTCTTTAATACGAGATGTATCCAATGTTTCATCTCCATGAGAGATATGCTTTGTTCTTCATATCTACCCTCCAAAGGGTTGTGAATCAGATGGAGTCTTCATGCGGTCGTGATCTTTGATCTCTTGTTGTAATTCAGTGTTCCTTCGTCTTCTTTCCTGATGATCCTCTCATTTCTTCAGCTCCATATGCGTCTTCTAGCATGTCCTTCTCCATCTCCTTCTTAATCACCTTCCCATAGCATGACAAAGTAAGTGCATCTGCAATCCACTCATGACAAGACAACATTAGTCCGATAAACCCCTACTCTAAGATGGTGCATATTGATCCACTGACTATGTCGGAACTGGGTGACAGGTTGGGCAAGAGGCTTAGTAACTGCGCAATTGCGCAGCTCAGGTAGTCGAGTGAAGCTTGAGCCTTGAAATTGCACAATGCGCAGTTCGGGCTAGGCTAAGGAAGCAAGCTGCGCAATCTGGGAGCTTAGTGTGACAGGTTGAGGGGATGGGCACTGGATCAGCCTATTGCGCAGTTCTGGAGAATAGAGGAGCCCAGGTGATTGCGTAATTGCACAGTTCAAGAGCTCAAGGCTGAGGCTTAAGCCTTGAGACTACGCAACGCGTAGTACTAACTGGGCAAGAGAGAGAAATTGTGCAATTTTGGGAGTCAGTGACCTAGGCTGAGGGATTTTTCTCTGCTTCGACCAACTGCGGAGTTATGGGAGGCAGAGCATGCCTAGTGATTGCACAGTTGCGTAGTTCAAGAGCTCAAGGCTTGAGCTTGAGCTCAGAGATTGTGCAATGCACAGTTGGGGCAAGGTTGGAGGGCTGAATTGAGCAATTTTGGAGGCCAAGGCTCAAGCTTGAGCACTAAAACTGTGCAGTGAACAGTCCTGGGAGGCAGGAACTGCGCATTGCGCAATGTCAAGAGGCAAGGTTGTAGCTTGAGGGCTAGGATTGCGCAATGCACAGTTCAGGAAGGTCGGATGAGGCTAAGTTGTTGGGAATTTTCAAAAATTTGGCGAAGTGTGGGATCAGTGAAACCAATGTGAACAGTGATAGGACTTGATTGTGATCACACACTTAGACACTTGACGACACAACATAGATCATTCGGAACACATGAACACATACTTCCCTCAATGTGGCAACCTTTGTGTAATATCCCCAAATGGGATATTTCACAAATTTTTCCTAAAGATTGCTCATCCAGCATTTTACCATAAAATGACCAAATTAATAAACAGAAGATTGCCATGTAAAATAAAACACAAAAGCACTGCAATCCATTAACACATCGAATAGGAAGAATATCAACATCTTTATTATAAATAATAACTGGGGTTACAAATAAATTTGACCACAAAGAGTTGAGATGGAGAACTGGCCATCAATATGAACTGTTGCACTGCGTTGGCCTCCAAAACTGAACTGTTGCACTCTTCCTCCGGCAACAACTACCACTGAATCCACTGAAGCACCCGTCGAAGATCTGAATGATCCTCACTCCAATATCACTGAAGCTCTGCGAAACTTCTGAATGAAGTCTCCTCGAAGAGAGTTGGGTTTCTATCCAACACTCACAAATTACCCGAGAGTTTCCATCCTAGGGCTACGGCTAAAGTAGAGAACCACGTTCTCAAACCTCTCATACACAAGAAAATGATCTACTCCAAAGATATCCCTCAATGGCCTCCTTTCATTTTATAGATTTCCTGGATCCTTCTAGAGCCTTATTTTATTATTATTTTATTCATTGAGCACATTTCCTTTAATTAAAGTATTCTTTTTAATGTAGGAAAATGGTCAATTGGCCACCATGCCTCCTCAGGTCACTGAAAATCACCCCTAGCCATCCCATCCTGTAGATCTTCCCGTCCCGGTTCCAACGAGCTATTCCACTAAGGTGTTTTGCCAAGAATTCCTCCCGAAATGCCACCTTAGGCAAAATTAATTGAGTTAGGCCCAGTAATAACTCAATTTTCCGAAAGTTGTCAGAATGCACCGAAACGAAAGGTAAAATGCTCGAATGAAAAAATGTATTAAGCAAATGCCACCGGACCTCATAGAAACTCCTCAAAACTGTTGATCAGCGGTTGTCATTGATGTCAACCCAAGCAGCACCAGGGGCTAACCCAATATTGAATGAGAAGTTTGACCTTCCAAATTAATATAATCTGGGTCAATAATGCTTTTGATGGTTTGTACTTGTCGAGATGTTTCCGTTGATATATGGCACGCCATGTAATTTTTCACGGTTTGAGAAATATTCATGTTTGAAGTTTGTACTCCAGTTAGTGGGCTAAAACCCCATGGGGTTGGGGCATGGGTCATTGAAAAGTCATAATTAATATTTTCTAAGCTCCTAAAATCCCTCCCATGTTCACTTGCTGAATCCCCTCTCAACTTAAGCATTCATATATATTGTGATCTTCATTTCCTCCTTAGGCAAGGGATTGGGGATTGACTATCAAAAAACAGTCCTTAGTGTACACTCAACTTTTTCTAGAAGGCACAAGGAAGCTGAAATTTTTATGAAAGCGAAAGACAAGGAATCTGAAAAACTGTGATGAAGTTGATGAAAGTTAAGTCAAATTGCGCAATATTTTTGGAGATATAGTCACTACTTGAAGTAGGAAGTTTTAGAAGCTCTGGTCATCTCAAAGAAGTGACTGTTAAAATGCCGTCCTTAACTCTCTCTCTACGAGTGTCAATGGATTAGATTTAATAGTAGCGGATATTGTGATCTGCACTGCCCGCTCTATCAATTTCGAAATAAATATAGGAAAGAAAACGGTGACACCCGCCCGCCATACAGTGCGCTCTGTGGCAGAGTCCATAATTAGGGCATTGTGAAGGTGGGTTTAACTCTCTCTTTAAAATCAAATTGGGTCAGACTTGTGGCATTGGAAAGATGACTCAGAGGACTACTACAGGACCGAAAATCAGATATTGAGGATCTGAAATAACAGAGATACACCAGATTCAATATCGAGCTCCTGGAAGGCAAGAAAAAGCTAGATCATGTGTTGTCAAGGATTGCAAAGGACCAGACTTTCTAAGGAATAAAAGCAAAACAAGGTGCAGCAGAGGGTCGCATGACAAGAGCAACAACCAAGGTGCATAACAGCAGCAAGAAGTTCATCATATGAAGTCTTCAAGTGGGCAGCACTGCATACAATCATTGTAAAGGTATCATTGTACTTAGACATTGTAAATACATTATTGTACAAATTGTACTAGTGTCTATCTACCAAGGGTTGAAGAGGCAGTGTTGGGAGGTCTAGGATCATCATTAGGTGGTTGTGTCAAAGTTGGGGTTATGGTCTAGTATATCTTCTTCTTCTACATCATTTTATATCATTGTAAAGTGGACCATTTTCCCTGGTACGGGAGTCCATTCTTCTTTTATTCTTCTATAGGGTGGTAGGGTGGTGCTAGGGTGAGTTGTAGCTCATTGGGTGTTGGGGCATCCGTTCAGTTGACTACTGAAGAATCTCGGGCGTTGGAGCGTCCATCCGATGGGAGCTGGAGAAGAATGCTTTTCTAGATTCTAGGAAGTTGGAGCTTTATTTTCAATTGGAGTTGAATATTAAAGAATTATTAGAAAAGCATTAGGTGGTTTTTGTCCCGGAGTGGGTTTCCACCTTAAAAACTGTGTGCATTTGTGTTCCTCTTGTTTGTTGCTATCATTGTACAAACACTGATAATAGTTGAAGATTAACTAATTCTCTAATTGAAAGGAATACTGATTCACCCCCCCCTCTCAGTATTTCCAACAATTGGTATCAGAGCTTGGTTCCTTCATTAGTAGTTTAATAGCTGGAAGGAAGTCATGGAGCATACCAAGAATGGTGTAGCTATATTCAATGAAAATAATTATGCACTCTGGAAAGGAATAATGGAGGTCTATCTCTTGGCGCAAGGTTACGAAGTATGGGACATTGTTCAAAATGGATTTACATCAACCACAGATGAACAAGGTAAGAAGAATTTGGTAAATGATGCAAAAACAAAGAATATTATTATCAGTGGACTTATTGAATCTGCTTATCATAAGGTGTTGGGTTGTAAAACTGCCAAAAATGTATGGGACAAGCTTGAGAATATATATGCAAGTGACTCAAATGTCAAAGAAGCAAAGCTTCAAATCTATAGAGCAAAATTTGAGCAACTCAGAATGAAAGAAGATTGCAACATTGCTGCATACTTTCAATACGTTGATGAAATAACCAATACTCTGGAAGGATTGGGAGAGCTAGTTGACGAGAAGACTATTATACAGAAGATTCTTAGAACATTACCAAGGAGATTCAACCCAAAGGTATCGGTCTTAGAATACAGTGCAAATCTGGACAAACTCAGCAAAGAGGAATTACATGGAGTTCTCATAGCATATGAAATGAGACTTGATGAAAAAGAGGGTACTTCGCATCTAGAAACTGCGTTCGTTGCATCTAAGAAAACCAATAAGGATAAACAACCTTCAATTGAAAAGACATGCACCTGCAAGTGTGAAGAAAAGGGAGATGATGAAGAAGGTCTTTCAGATGAAGAATATGCTTACTTCACGAGAAAACTACAAATTGGTAAGGGACAATTCAAAAGTAAACTTCCATTGATATGTTTCAGCTGTAATGAGGTTGGGCATTTTGCAGCAAAATGTCCAAACAAAAGTAATGGCAACTCAAAAAGAAAGAAAGGCTTTAAGAAATTCAACAAGCAAGGATCCAAAAGGAACTTTCTCTCTAAAGAAGATAGCTCATCATCCGATGAAGACAATAATAGTGAAGAAGAAGCTAATGAGAGAGTATTGTTTATGGCCAAGCACAATAAACCTAAGCACAATAAGCAAGAGGTATCAAACAACGAAGAAGAAGGATGGACCATAGACGAATTTTATGAGGAAACAATCAAGCTTATAAAAGATCTCAAGGCGGAGAAGATCCATTCCAAAACTCTTGAAGAACAAGTTCAAGGTCTCAAAATTGAAGTTGAAGAACACAAATGCATTGAAGAGTCACTTCAAAAGAATTTGGACGAAAGCAACCAAGAAAGGGAAGAATTAGAAGCCATTAGTCAAGGCTGCGTGAAGTGAAAAAGAAAGGAAAAACTATCCAAAACTATGCCAGCAGCTCAAAGGGCATTGGAAGAACTCATCAACAATCAGCGATCTTACAATGACAAAGAAGCTTTTGATTACAAAGAAAGGAAGCAGACCTTCTACAACAAAATACAATGAACCTATGAGATGCGACATGCATGAAGACTTCTTTGGAAAGGTCATGAAACAATTTTGGAAGACAATTCCTCGCGAAAATTTCCATCCGGTACCAACATATTTTATAGCTCTGTTATTCATGTGGAAAATTTGGTCATAAAGTTGTAGAATGTCGCACGTACCCCAGGAATGAATACAATTCCAGGAGATCTGTCAAATATGAACCTCCCAGGGCTCAGCGAAACATCAATAGATTTTAACATTTAAGAAATAATATTGAATGTTACAAATGTCAAAACTTTGGACACATAGCCATAGACTACATACTTGAAAATCCTCCAAAAGAATCTTCGAAGCCATAGAACGAACGAACATGGAAGAAGAAGAAGACAGATAATTGTGCTCTCGCTCTCAAGGCTCAAAACAACAAAGATGTGTGGTATGTTGATAGCGGTTGCTCAATGCATATGACTGGAGATAGAAATAAATTTGTATCTCTGAAAGAGAAGAAGGGTGGAACCGTGTCCTTTGGAAATGATGGATCTTCAAATGTTATAGGATCAGGTACTGTCACTCTCGGAAGCAAAGATGTTCTAACCAAGAATGTTCTATTGGTTGTGTTGTCGCACAGATTGTCCAAGCACCGCGACAACGACTCAGATTGGGGGCTGTCACTTTTATCCCCAATCTCTCTATTTAAGTTGTCTCCTTGCAAGCTAAGGGAGGTAGACCCTATTAGAAATGAGGACGAAGAATCCAGGAGACACAGCTAAGACATCAAATACTTGATAAAATGAACGAGATTCCACCGATCTAAATTAGATTTCACGTTTAAGACCAGCGCCTTATGGAGTCAAACAAAATCCCGTTATGCAAATTGTAAACAAGTAAGTGACGATTAACTGTTGCTTATCAAAACACGATTGATCAATGATATTCAATTGAAAAAAAACACCACAACCATGAATAACAATAATATGAAAATGCCAGATGTTTGAAAGATTTCTAGATTTAGGATGCTTCAATTAACTTCGATCCAGAAAAATATTTCTATAGTCAAAACTTTAGATAGAAAAATTTTAGCACATTTGACTATGGAAAATTTGAAATTTTTTTATATTTTTGTGTTTTATAGATTTTTAGGATTTTTTATTTTTTAATCTAAAATTCAAAATCTAAATCTAAGACTAACTAAATATAAAAAAGGCTCAAATTTTAACAAAACTTAAACTCTAAAGTTAATCTTAAAAGAAACTAAATTTAAAACTAAAGCTAAACAAATTAACTAAGTCTAAACTACATCTAAAATAACACAAATCAAAATCTAACTAAAAATAAACAAAACGACAAAGCTCTAAAATCCGATTAAAACTAAACTATATGAAACTAAAATCTAAAAAATAAAATATAAAACTAAGCTAAAACAAAATCGAAATTGAATTTACAATCTGACTAAACCTACGCTTATTTAAAATTAAAAAAATCCGCACTTTATAAAAATCAAAACGTGAGCTTCTGAGTTTGATTGCAGGTAAGAGGGGCGGCACAAAAAAAAGACAGCGGCTCGATCTGAAAGATTTCGACGGCGGAATAGCTGGCTTGGACACGGGCTTGAAGTTATGCTTTGTGCTACAGGTCAGAGAGGAACAGCTCGCAGAGATGGAGGACGAGGGCGAAATAAGAGAAAACATCAGACAGAAATGATTGCAGTAATCCGATTTGAAAACGCAGACGCAGGATCGATGGCTAAGGACAGCGTTAAGGAAATGGGTCACAGGAAATCGAAAGGGAGAGAAAGATGAGCAGATGATTTGTCTTCAATGCAGGTCAATTTGGACAGGCAAAGGAAAAACAAAGACGGCTAGGTTTGAGGCTGAATGGCATGGAATCGGACATTGAAGAAATACGAATGAATGCAGAGCTGGACGGTAATGCAAATGAAGAAAGGTTTCAGATTATAAATCAACGCAGAGAAGCGAGCGAGATGGTCAGCACGCAGAGATAAATGTACGTGGATGAGTATGGAAATGAATCGATGAAGAATGGATGGAGAGCTGAGGTAGATGGCTTGCGTGGAGAATGGAAGGATGGGCAGAATCGATTTGCTGAAGAGAATGCCTGGACGTTGGACAGGAAAATCTGAGGCATGGATAGCGCTTGCAATGGATAAACCCAGTACACACAAATTCTCCAGCAAATTTTAAATTTTCTTCATTTAAGCTCAGATCTCTTGCTCCCTTAAACCAAAATAATGTTCAGATTTGTCCACAGTGAGGATTCTGAGGCCAGATCTGGCCTTTGGAGGCTAGATCTGCCTTAGATCTAAAAAAAAATTCCGATTGAACCTGTAACCTGCAACAATCAATTAGATCTTAATATATACACACCAAGAAACAATTAAACCCTCACAGATTTGAAAATTTTACAAATATACAAACTAATTTACAGAATTTAAAACCCTCATCTTAATTCATTTTAGCACAATTTTCAGAAATTTAAAATTTTTTGGGAGAGGCACAAGCCTTTGAAACCCTGCAAAATCACAAATATCGTAAGATAGACCTGGAAATTTAACAAATAAAGAGCTTATCAGATTTATGTTTATTGGGAGTCGGCTGGTCCAACCGAAGACTTCCCCAGACGCCCAATCTTAAGAAAAATTTCCCTGCACACTTAGATCCGGATCTTAGATCGATAGAGATTTAAGAGAACAACATGAGACCTTTGCAGAAAAATCAGAATGTTATTTTATAAACCCAGAAAACTGCATAAGATACCTATATGCAGATTAATCCATGAAGGCCATCAACCATAAAATACAAGAAACAAAGTAGCAGAGTTTACAGACAATTCACCACATAGATCTGAGAAGGAACATCCAGATTTGTAACCCCAAATTCTTTATGCTTTATTCCTCAAAAAAAAAAAGTTTACAAGAGCTTCTAAGAGCAAGTGCATGATCCTGAGATCAGATGACTCAAGAATGAGAAAGACCTCTAAATTTATAGGACAAGATCTCTAACGGCTAGTTTGGATGATCCTCGTCAAAATAATCTCAACCGTCCAAAAGATTTAATTATCTTTTAATCCGGAGCGTTGAAATTAAAATTTTGGGGAAAAAACGAATTTATCACTTAATTCAATTTTAATTAACTCAAGAAAATCTCCTCTGGCAGCAGAATGGCGATTAGGGTTTACTTTCTTTCCACTCAGGCGGCCGCTCTCACCTCAGGAACCCTCGCGCCGCAACTGCCTGGGTGCCCATTTTCATTAACCTCTGTATTGGAAGCCCACTGCTCTGCATTGCTCGCTCACAATGTTCGCTGTCCCGCAGCCCTGAAGCTGCTTTCGCTTCCCACAGTTCGACGGCAGAGCGTTCAACACGTCGGGAACCCCTTTCGCTTGTCTGCGGCTTTGCAGGTGGATTCCCTCGGAAGTTCCCCTGCTCCAAGACCTCAGGACCGGCGCGATGAATCTGACCTTTGCATTTCTTAGCACGCAGGTAGCAGCGCAGGGCTCTGCTTGTTGTGGAGGTTATCGCCGCCCCTTTATTGCTCTGTCTCCCTAACCTCCAGCCCCGGCTCGGTTCTGAAATGGAGTGTCAGTCTCCCTGCGCAGGAGAAATGGCCTCCCCAGCAGCTACCAGGCATTCTTTCTTTTGGAAATATCAAAGATCCTAACTCTGTGACAATACAGCGGACATCTAAGAACGACTCTGCCTCCTATCAGATCCAAATTTTACAGCCATCAGGCAAGACCATTTTGCATTGGGTTTGCTCCCCAGATCTGGTGCTGACTCTCAAACTAAATCTGGAACGGCGGATTGGGATCCCCTCAGCCTTTCAGAGACTTCTCTTTCGAGGTAAACAACTTGAAGATTTTATGCCCCTCTCTGCTTACAGCATTAATAAGAATGACTCTTTGGTACTAACCCTTCGTTTGAGAGGTGGTGCTGTTGGGCAGTCCTCTTCTGCTCCTTCCTTCTCATACAAAGATGTGGTTCACTCTGAGCCCCCCAAACCCCCTGAAGCCCTAAAACCAAAGCCTTTTTTGGTTGACAAGCTTGAGGAGATTCCCTCTGTTGAGTTTACCCACTCAGAAATTGCAGATGATCTTCAAAAATTTGCAAAGCGAGACATCATATGCAGATTTAATGGACTGTGGCCGCGCTCAAAGGAACTCTATGATTGGATCCATGCTAACTGGACTCACCATTGCAAAGTCAGCTTCTGTTCAAAAGGATATTTCATAGTTCTGTTTGATAATATTAAGCACTATGAAAAGGCTATAGAAGAAGGTCCTTGGTTCATGGGAACTGCAGGGCTCTTCTTAACTCCATGGTTCCCAGATTTTGACCCAGCGACTGCTGTCATCACCAGGACACCTGTTTGGATCAGGCTTCCCAACTTACCAGCCCATCTATGGCATATTAGAGTCTATAAAGCCATAGGCAACACCTTGGGCAGTTTTCTGATGGGAGATTATTGGCGGGAAAACAAAGGTCTTTACACATATGCCAGAATATGTGTGGAACTAGATTTAAGCAAGGGACTCCCAGACCAAATCAATCTCAAGATAAACGACTTTGTTTGGACTCAGACACTGGATTATGAGAATACTGCCTTCCGCTGCCGACATTGTCATCAAACAGGGCATCTGCAGAACTCATGCCCAGCTCTCCCGGCAAAACAGAAAAAGATGAACAACTCCAAGCCCAAATCTAAGCGTTACGCTCCATATTCTCCGCCTCCTGCAGCGGACTCTGACTCCTCTTGCTCAGAAGATGATGGAAGTGATGCAGAAGCGGATCAGAACCAGACAATGGACATTCCCTCCAATGCTCCGTCACATCCTCCCGATTCGGTCGTCGCTCAGAAGCGCTCCCATGTGACCTCCTCTTCAGACTCTGATAAAGAGCCCCCCCCTTTGGAGAACTCCGGTCTTCAAGTTGTTTTAGCTCATTCACCCCAGGATGGATGGGTTAAAGTCTGTAAAAAGAAAGGGAAAAAGCTTCGTGTAGAGGCCTCTGCCCACTCTGGGTAGTTTTCAGTCTTTTTGCCATCCAGTTTTTTCTTGTAATTCCTCGCTTGTTTCTTTCCTTCTCCAGGGCCGAGGTTGATAGTTTTATCATTGCCGGTTGTTGGTTTTTCTGCTTGTCTTGATTGTACTATCATCTTGTACCATATTTTCTACTTAATAGAATCAGTCTTATTCAGAAGAAAAATAAATAAATAAACAAATAAATAAATAAATAATTTAATTAACTCAAAAATATTATTTTTTGAGTTAATTACCCCAAAATTTTGACCTTGACTTAACCACCAAGGCCCAAGGGTCCAATATTTCTTAAAAATTCTCAATATTCCCTTGGCCTGGGGCTGTCAAAATCATTTTCCAAGGACCCACAAATTTTGCCTTTAAAGATTTAATCCTAACTTAGGACCCTAGATTAATTAAATTTCTGGTTTAAGATTTTATTAATTAATTGACCAGAAAATTTAATTAATTGGTAAAGGAGGATTATAATTATTTTTTAACCCTCACACAGGATAATACATTTACATACATCAAGAGAAAACCCATTCGTATAGACCCTCAAATAAATACCCGATTCTGCGATCTGCGACGCAAAATATGATCTAGTAGACCAAGTAAGCTCAAACTACTTTTACAAGGATAAATGAAAACGCTAGGACTCACTTAGTATCTTTTACATTAATAAAATCCACCTAGCTTTGGGAGTGAGGTGGAGAGGAAAAACTCTGCCAGGTCACTTTAGTGAATCAGTGAGACAAAAAACCTCCTAGGATAGAGATCATCAACAACATACTAGGCTTACCTAGGTTGTTACATACATTGACGGTCTTACTTAGATCATTTACATCATTACATGCCGAATGGGTTTACATCATTTGTAAAACTGTCATCTGTTGACTGATAATGGAATCTGAATGGCGTGACCACGTCGAATCATAACGAATCCCATTTCAAAAAATGGGGGTGTACTGCTATGGGGTAGTTGACAAAGTGTGGTCAATAGGTTGAAAACATGAATCACAATCTGCTCAGTGTTGGACAAATGTGTGATCAAGGACACACAATACTATTCAACTCCACGAAATGTGAAATCAGGAAAGGCGTGTATGGTGAAATTGTGGCTACAGCAAGTCGAACTCCAAACGACATATATGTTCTGGATGAAGCAACTAAAGCATGTCTAATAGCTAAAGAGGATGATACAATAATTGGTAACAATGATGATCGTCTAAGTAAGAATTTTGCTACAAAGGTGCAAAGTGATTTCAAGATGTCTTTACTTGGTTGCAAATTGAGCATAGACGACTCATCTAAAGATGTGGATCAAAGGTTGTACAAATCTATGATTAGTAGTCTTCTATATGTAATAGCCTCCCGACCAAATGTTATGCAAGCAGTTAGACAAGTAGCAAGATTCCAAGCAGCACCAAAAGAATCACATATCAAATATTTGCCATCATTGGAATATCTTCGCCAGAAGCTTGGGATTCTCCCAAGTTCTCATTAGATTTTCCTTTTTCAGAACATAAAGGGGGAGTGGAAGTGTGTACAGGTCTGCAGGATGGTTGTGTGTCAGCGCGAGTGGAAGTGTGTACAGGTCCGCAGGATGGTTGTGTTTCAGGGGGAGTTACCCTTTGCCATTAATGTCAAAGGCGGAGAGAATGTTGTAGGAATAGGTGTCAGATCGTAGGGGGAGTACTTGTGTTGCCATCAATGCCAAAGGGGGAGATTGTTGATCAGCGGTTGTCATGGATGTCAACCCAAGCAGCACCAGGGGCTAACCCAATATTGAATGAGAAGTTTGACCTTCCAAATTAATATATTCTAGGTCAATAATGCTTTTGATAGTTTGTAGTTGTCGAGATGTTTCCGTTGATATATGGCACGCCATGTAATTCTTCACGGTTTGAGAGATATTCATGTTTGAAGTTTGTACCCCAGTTAGTGGTCTAAAACCCCATGGGGTTGGGGCATGGGTCATTGAAAAGTCATAATTAATATTTTCTAAGCTCCTAAAATCCCTCCCACGTTCACTTGTTGAAGCCCCTCTCAACTTAAGCATTCATATATATTGTGATCTCCATTTCCTCCTTAGGCAAGGGATTCGGCCATCTGAAATAGGTCATCGTGGCATTTTCGCTCTAACTTTTTTTCTACGAAGGCTCAGAAGCTGAAATTTTTATGAAGCGTAGCCGAAATCCTGAGGAAGCTGCAGTAAAAATTTCAGATCAAGTTGCGCAATATTTTTGGAGATATGATCTGTGGAAGTAAGGGTTTTTGCAGGCTCCTGAAATTCATCTCAAAGAAGTGACCTTGGTAAAATCGTCATAACTCTCTCTCTGAGTATCGGATTGGAATTTCGTAAAAATTGGAAGATAGTGCACAGTCTGTAATTTTTTCTCTATCAATTTTAGAAACAAATAAAGAAACAGTGACATGTGTAACGCCGTACAAGTGCGCTCTGCTGAAACAGTCCATAATTAGGGCATTGTGAGAGATTGGGTATAACTCTCTCTTCAAGAATCCAAATTGGGTCAGACCTGTGGCATTGGAAAGATGACTCAGAGGACTACTACAGGACCGAAAATCAGATATTGAGGATCTGAAATGACAGAGATACACCAGATTCAATATCGAGCTCCTAGAAGGCAAGAAAAAGCTAGATCATGTGTTGTCAAGGGTTGCAAAGGACCAGACTTTCTACGGCAGAAAAGCAAAGCAAGGTGCAACAGAGGGTAGCATGACAAGAGCAGCAACCAAGGTGCATAACAACAACAAGAAGTTCATCATATGAAGTCTTCAAGTGGGCAGCACTGCATACAATCATTGTAAAGGTATCATTGTACTTGGTCATTGTAAATACATTATTGTACAAATTGTACTAGTGTCTATCTGCCAAGGGTTGAAGAGGCAGTGTTGGGAGGTCTAGGATCATCATTAGGTGGTTGTGTCAGAGTTGGGGTTATGGTCTAGTATATCTTCTTCTTCTACATCATTCTATATCATTGTAAAGTGGACCATTTTCCCTGGTACGGGAGTCCATTCTTCTTTTATTCTTCTATAGGGTGGTAGGGTGGTGCTAGGGTGAGTTGTAGCTCATTGGGTGTTGGGGAATCCATTCAGTGACTACTGAAGAATCTCGGGCGTTGGAGTGTCCATCCAGTGGGAGCTAGAGAAGAATGTTTTTCTAGATTCTAGGAAGTTGGAGCTTTATTTTCAATTGGAGTTGAAAAGAATTATTAGAAAAGCATTAGGTGGTTTTTGTCCTGAAGTGGGTTTCCACCTTAAAAATTGTGTGCATTTGTGTTCCTCTTGTTTGTTGCTATCATTGTACAAACACTGATGATAATTGAAGATTAACTAATGCTCTAATTGAAAGAAATACTGATTCACCCCCCCTCTCAGTATTTCCAAGCAAGCAGTTGGACAAGTAGCAAGATTCCAATCAGCACCAAAAGAATCACATATCAAATATTCGCCAGCATTGGAATATCTTCGCCAGAAGCTTGGGATTCTCCCAAGTTTTCATTAGATTTTCCTTTTTCAGAATATAAAGGGGGAGTGGAAGTGTGTGCAGGTCTGCAAGACAGTTGTGTGTCAGCGCGAGTGGAAGTGTGTACAGGTCCGCAGGATGGTTGTGTTTCAGGGGGAGTTACCCTTTGCCATTGATGTCAAAGGGGGAGAGAATGTTGTAGGAAGAGGTGTCATGATCGCAAGGGGAGTACTTGTGTTGCCATCTGGTGGGGTTCCCATGTTTTGGCCAGATTGGCAAAACCAAAAGTTGAGACAACATCAAACCACTTTCAGACCTCAGGATCTAGCCCTCCTGGGTCCAGAGAGGGATCTCTCTATGATATGTCAAAGGTATATGTCTTTGAAGCTCAGTGTTAAGATGTTAGCCTAGTTATAAGGCTCGGAGTTTGTTTGTTTGATTGTTTGTTTGGATGTTGGTTATCGGGAAAGAAGGGTTCAATGTAAGACAAGGATGAGCAAAGAGGATTTGGGCAGAGGTGAAGTATTCCAGGGAGCATTCAAAACCATTGGGCAATGGAGTCAGGAAAGGATTTGTTTGCTAATCAATATGCAGGCTTTCAGTTGGGCTAGTCATCTAAAACATTGAGTCTTAAAGATGATAGTGTGGTATGGAATGGTAGGGGAGGAGGAACAATAAAGGTTCAGAACACAAAGTTAAAGACCTGAGATCAGAGAGAGACTTTGAACTCTCAATGCTTCGGCCTCCAGCTTGAGGGATCTTAGAAAGGCCAGCTGGTTGCACAAGGATCCTAGTGGACAGGACTAACTCTAATCTCCAGTGTTCCCAAATCTTCCAGCTAAATCTTAACAAGAACATCTAAGAACGGATTCATTTAATTCATACATCCAAGAGCAGAAAATAACATCCACTACACTGATTAAATCAACTGAAATCAATTCTTAGATAACACATTTAGTAGAAAACATCATAGGCAAGGAGAGCAGAAACATAGGGTACCTAACAAGGGTAAATCCTATGCCAATATTCTGATGCAAGCCAGTAGAAACGAAATGAAATGAATTAAAACACAGAGATAGGAAAACATCACCGCTGCTTTAGATCAGGATCCAAAGAAATGTGCTTGTCATATTAAATAGCAATACCAGTCAAGTACAACATTGCCAATAGCTGGATACTCATTTAGAAAACATCTTCCTCAGCCTATCTTACTACTTTACATAGAGACTATGTCTCAAAAGAAACTGCTTGCAATTCTCTGATAACTGATCAACAACCTTTACAATGAGTTTCTTCATGAATTTATAGCTCAGGTGGAGCAGAGAAAGTAGGTGAAAACTAAATGCAGCATTAAAACTTAGAAAAGGAAGAGGGTCGAGGCACATTCTATTTAAATTTTGTGCATTTATCCATGGCACTCTTTGGGTGAAAGAGTGGTCTTCTCCAGGCTTCCATTTACTCCGGTATGTCTCTAATGTACTTTGTCTGCAGTACTCTGTAGTACCTCTGGTGAATAAACAAAAAAATAAATGAATGGTGCCAGGGTCTGCCATACTGTGAATCAAATGCTCTGATAGCATCAGCACTGTTGTCAGGGTGGAAATCTTCTCAGGAACACGACATAGAATAAAACCAGTATGGATACTGTGTCCCTGCTCAGGAAGAAACATTCTGCTAATTTGAAACCCTGATAGCATTGTTTTCTACGCGCTGGACCTTCCATGCAATCCATGATGTCTTTGAACTGGCACCTTTGCCTTCTAAATTCCCTGAAAAACTCAAAAATCTTCTATTTCTTGCCTCGAGCTCTCTGCTGCTCCCATATTGTCTTTGTTTATGCAATCCGAGCTTTAATGGCGCCGGAGAGGGTTTGCAGAATTTGAACTCTGTCCTTTGATGAAATTTACGATGCAGACACCTTTCCGGAGATTTTTCTGTAAAATCAGGCTCTAAAATCAGCTCCTTCTGTGCATTGTGCCTTTACAACAGCGTATATGAATCATGGCAGTTTTCCGCCTGCCTGTAACCCTACAAAACACGAAAACAAATTAAGAAAACCGTGCATGGAGAGGGTGGTGTGGATGACTGCGGAAACGGCGACGTGATACGGTGGACGACGATGCATGCAGAAGATTTTATGGAGGAAAAACGTGTATCAGTGAGAAATGCACTGGGCGGCGTCGAAATAGCAATTCCACTTAAAAACATTAAAACTTTGACCTTGGAATGAAATTATCTAGGGGACGGACAAGAAACGACGAACACACGTGGAAAAATCACGTGGCGATACGGGGTTAATGGGCGGGCGTGCATTTAATCTGGGCCGTCTGATTTCCGGCAGAGATCGGCGATGGAAAACACATCAGAGGGCGATGGACGGTGGGCCAGGGGTATGGATGCCTTGAGTTAACTTCCGCGCAACTTCATGGAGCGATCACCGTTGGATGGGCGATCGCAGATCGGACGGCTGATATGCATATCGCTTTGTGTCTTGTGCCGATCGATAATGCGCGATGAGCGAGCGGTTTTCAAACAGTGTCGGAGCCACGTGTCGGGCGGTGAGTGGAATCGCTCCGAAAATGAAAATACCGCCCACCTCCGAAAAGCGGTGCGATACAAACCGGATGGTTTTTGAATAGTGCTCGGGCGCGGTTGCGGGGACCATTGGGCGGGTGTAATATGAGCCGTCGGATCAACGATTAAATGGACGGCAGATCTGCGATCAGAGCGGAGGACGGGATGAACAGTGGACGTTGCGGGAAACGCGACGACTGTCGGATCTGTATAGATCGACAGCTAGTACTGCGCCCAATACATATTTGAGATAAGCGCTTTTCGAGCTAGCGGGTGGTTCTAGCGCCGCGGTCGCGTGGTGGAAAAAGTTAAGGGGCTGGCCGAAAGGGGCTAAGACCCATACCTATGGAAAATATGGTTTTTGGCCCATTTTTAGTGCATTTTCAGGCCAACAAAGGGTAACGATAGGGGAAATAAGGGGAAATAAAACTACACCAGGGGTGTGTGTATGGTTTAGGGGGGATTTTGGGAAGGTTTAGAAGGATTAGGGTAGGAATCTTGGGGGTGAAAAGGGAGAGTTTAACAAAAGGAAAAAAAAGGTTGAAAAGGGATATTTTGCAAGGATACAAGGGATAAATGTAGGCCTTCTGGAGCACAGCTTTTGCAATCAGTGAGACTTTATAAAGGGAGTCAGTAGAGGGAATTTTATCAAAGGCAAAGGCACAGGAGACTTCAAGAATGATGTGTCCTCAAGGGAGATGCATTCCTTGAAGACTTCAAAAACAACTTAGCCCCTTACTTTGCTTGTCAAAAAATTTATAGGGGGCTAACAGTGGCTCCACATGGGAATGGCTTCTTCTTGAAGGAGTCAAGAATTCAGAAAATGATCTTTGGTGTAGGCCAGATGCCTGCTGCTTGAGCCACTTTTCTTCTTTGATTTTCAGCTGCCACAATCGTGAAGACATCAATTTAGCAGAAAAACTTTCCCAATCATTCTACCTACCCATTCTACAATCCTAGCATTTTTTCTTCTAGGGTGCATTTGAGCTAGCAGACCCTTTACATCTTTTTATTTTTTTTACAAACAAGAAAATAAACCTATTCTATTTCTACCCTTATTACTCCATGAGACCAGATTAAACTGTTGGTCTCACATGTTTCTCTACCTAATCTAATATCTGTTGGGATTAAATAGTCCAGCAGATTTCTTCTCTATATTCTACAACAGAAATTTAAAAACAGCCAAACTAGGATTAAACAGTCTAGTTTGCTGTGGATCCAAGGCATAAAGACAGTTGCACATGGACAGAAACTTGCAGAAAACTAAAAACAAAACTTGAAGGCTTGAAATCTGAAGTTTGAAGCATCCTTCTTTCCTTTGTGACTCAAGTTTTGAGCTTGTCAGAGTCACTTTCTCCTTTTTTTTATTTCAGCTCTGGTTTTGGGCTTGTTAGAGCTGACTCTTTTCCTTCTTTGCTGGTCCAGGTTTTGGGCATGTTTGAACCAGCTATCTTCATTTTCTTTGGCTCAGGTTTTGATCATGTTAGAGCCAATCTTTGCACTGCAGAGGTTCATGTTTTGAGCATGTCTGAACCTCTCCTTTCTTTCTGTTTTTTTTTTTTTTTTTTTTTTTTAAACATTCTCTCTTTTTCTTGAAAACAAACACTGCAATGGTATGTACAATGGAAATGGAAATGGAAACTGGAAATCGGAAATCAGCAGAAGTAGTGTTTGAGCATCCTGCCATTGACAGGACCCCCAAATAGCTCTGTGCCATCTAATTCCTGTAGAAAAAAGGCATTTGGACCCACAGTGGCCTGGATGATGTAGGGACCTTGCCACAAACTGTCAAACTTGTCGTGCTTTCCTTTGTCCTCTCTCCTTGAGTCCCACTTCAGAACTTTATCTCCAACTTTGAAATCAAAAGCCTTAGTTCTTTTGTCAAACAACTTCTTTATGTTCTCCTAAACTTTCACAACTCTGTTGTAAACCTCTTCCCTTGTTTGCTGGAGATGGATTGTCTGGTTTATTCTCCTCACCATGCCATCTTCTTTTGTCTGTATCTCTTGAACAAGTTTGATCACTGGTATACCAAGGCTGGTAGGAAACACTACTTTTGTTCCGTAGACAAGCTGGTATGGTGACATGCCAATGGATTTCTTCGTTGTAAGCCTGTCAGCCCACAAAGCATGCACTAACTTGTTATGCCATGACTTTTTGTTCTCTTCTAGCAGCTTTTTGATGATGGTCACCAGGCTCTTGTTAGATGATTCAGCCAATCCATTACCTTGAGGGTAATAGGTAGTTGAATGACTGAGTGTTATTTGATACCTATGACAAAAATCAACCATTTTCTTGGATCCGAAAGCAGCAGCATTATCAGTGATTATTTTCCTTGGGCAGCCAAACCGAGAGAGTATATGACCTTCTAGGAACCTAATGATGACTGAATCTGTGGCATTCCTAGTAGGTATGGCCTCTATCCACTTAGTCAAGTAGTCTATGGCTGTTAAGATCCATTTGTGTTGTCCAGAGGAGGCAGGATGAATTTCTCCTATGAAATCTAGGCCCCATTGCATAAAGGGACCTTCAACAATGATGGGTTGTAGAAGTAAGGGAAGGAGTTTTCTTTTGCCTTCAAAAATCTGGCATTTGTGGCAGGCAATTATCATCTTATGGATATCATTGAAGAGTGTAGGCCAATAGTAGCGAGCTCTGAGTATTTTGTTTGCAGTGGCTTTCCAGTTTAAGTGGCCTACACACTCTCTTGCATGGAATTCCTGCTTAATCTTTTCTGCTTCAGACTCAGGCAAACATTTAAGCAATAGGCCATTTGGATTTTTCCAATATAAGCCTTCATTCATTATGCAATAGTTTCTGGCTTTCAGCTTTAAGAATCTGGCCTTGATCTTTGATAGTTCAGGAGGGGCATTGAGGTGTGTAAGCACATACAGAATGTCAGAATACCAAGGAGAGCTCTGAAACTTCTCCTCAACAGTGGGATCAGGTAATCCCTGCTGCTCATCCAAGGCATCTATCATGTTAATGTCTAGGGCTTGTAGGTTTGATTCAGCGATTAGTTGAGCTAGGCCCTGGCCTTTGATCAGTTTGGTGGGTTTTATCTCAAGGTCATATTCTAAGATCACAGCAATCCATTTTCCCCTCTTCCCATCTGGGTCTTGGGACAATATGTCTTTAACCACTATATTTGGCACATAGGCTATGGTGTGGGAATGCAGTATGTACACCCTAAAGTCTTCCAAGGCCTTAATCAGAGCATAGGCCTGTTTTTCCATAATGTTGTATTTCAAGGGTGCATCCCTGAGTGCTTTGTTGTAGAAAGAAATGGGCTGTTCCATTCCCTCTGGATTTTTCTGCAGTAGAATTGCAGCTATTGTATGCTTGGAGGCAAATGAGAAAATCAGGAAATCTTTTGAGAAATCTGGGCTGATTAGGACAGGAGCCCGGGTGAGTGCAAGTTTAACTGATTCAAAAGATTTATTAGCTTCAACAGTCCACTTAACTCCTACACCTTTCTTCAACATGTTAGTCATATTCCTAAGGTGTTCAGCTAGGTTGGGAATAAACCTCCTGAGGAAGTTGATTTTCCCAATGAAGGACTGTAACTCCTTGATGTTCCTCGGGTGTGTGATTTGTAGTATTCCCTCAACTCTCTATGAGTCTATCCTAATCCCCTTCTCAGATATGATATGGCCAAGAAGTTTTCCTTCTTGCAGCCCAAATACAGTCTTTTTAGGATTCAGTGACAGGCCAAACCTTCTACATTTTTCAAAGACCTTTCTCAAATGTTTCAGGTGTTCTTCTTCAGTCTTGGAGTAAACTGTTATGTCATCCAGATAGATGACAATGAAGTGTCCTATTTATTCTGAAAAGGCTATGTCCATTGCTCTTTGGAAGGTTGCACCAGCGTTCATCAATCCAAAAGGCATCATTACATACATAAAGGTGCCCCACGGAGTGGTAAAGGCTGTCTTGAGTTGGTCTTCTGGGATTACTAAAACTTGGTTGTAACCTGAAAAACCATCTAGCAGGGAGATCCTTTTAGAGCCTACTACCCTCTGAAGAATATGTTCCATTTTTGGCAAAGGGTAATTGTCTTTGAGTGAGGCTCTATTAAGGTTTCTGAAATCAATACACAGCCTGATCTCCCCTGTTTTCTTTCTCACAGCCACTAGGTTTGACACCCAATCAAAGAACCTCACAGGTACAATTATGCCTGCCTCATACATCTTCTTAATCTCTTTTTCCACTGCAGGCAATTGTTTTGGGTTTATTCTGCGAAATTTTTGTCTGAAGGGCTTCTGATTTTCTTTCAGGGGTATTTTATGTTGTATGATGTTTGTGTCATAGGCCCTTAAGTCCTCATAACTCCAAGCAAACACATCAATGAATTCCTTGAATAGGTCAATGTATTTCTTTTTCATGTTTGCAGGTAGGGACTTAGCCAATTTGATCATCTTGGGTTTATCTTCAGTGCCTATGTTGCATTCCTCAACATCAGAGTCTGCATGTTCTATAGTGGACTTTTTTGCTACATCATCGAAGTCAAAAAGGTCTTCTAAAGGTGCCAGACCTCGAGGTATGTTCTTGTCGTTGGCCTACAGCACCTCTACTTCATCACTATCTGCGTTTTCACATTTTTCGTCTGGATTTCCAATCTGTTCGTTCAGAGTGTTTATTTCTATATTACAGGGTGTTTCTTCCTCATCTAAGGACTCTTCACTTAGGCAGCTACTGTCAGATTTAGAGTCTGAATCAGGAAATTCAAACTCGTTTCTGCCAACCAGGAAATCTTCAATCTGTTTATCACCCTCAAAAACCTACCAATATTTTTCATTGTCCGGCACTACATGTCTGAATTTGGTCTAAATGATGATCTGTTGGTCACTGGGAGGCTTATGATACGAACTAGCCATGCAGGCTAGTCCATTTGCAATTTCGTTCTGACCTCTAGGGACAAACACCAGATCGTATTCCATAAAAGTTTTCAATAGATCCATAGCGTCATTCCTGTATGCCCTCAGTCTAGGATGTTTTGCTGTATATTCACCATTCACTTGTTTAATGATCAGCTCAGAGTCCCCATGCACAGTTATCCTACGGGCTCCTAATTTTCTCAACAGGTTTAAGCCTAGGATAAGAGCCTCGTACTCTGCAATGTTGTTTGTACATTTGAAGTGCAGGTTACATGCATGGCTCTCTGCGTAACCACTGTCTGTGTTATGTATCCACACTCCTGCCCCAGCGGTTCTCTTGGTGCATGACCCATCGAAATTCATTTCCCATAAGGTTTCATTCTCGGGTTTATCATCGTTTCGTTCTTGGTGTGGTGTATGTGTTAGTGAAGGGTGACTAATCAGCTGACTGCATTCTGCCTCTAGTTCACTTTGAGTTCTTGTTTCAGTCCACTGTTCAAAGTTCTCTATATCATTTTCCTCCGAGTCTAGAGTAGCCATTATGTTAAGGTCCATGGGTTCTGTTTCCTTGTTTGTATCTCTGTTTTGGGACTCTGACCCCTTTGAGGATTCATCATTACAAAGGATAAAGGAGTCAAGGTCTGTATGTACAGAGTATAAAGGTGAATTTTCAGGCTTTTCGGGGCTACTAACCAGGAATTTCATTTGTGCCTCTCTGTATAGTCTTCTAAGTTGGCCAAAGATGGGAATTGTGGCATAAGCCCCATCCATCTGCATAGTTCCTTGCAGCTTGGCTCCCCATGATCTCGATAATAACATGACATACTTGGGTGGCACATCTACCACAACAACATCCATAACCATACATTTTGCTGGAATCTGGGTAAGGCTCACACATAAATCTTTGATCAGGCCAAGACACTTTACTCTGCTAGAGTCAAATGAATATAGGTCTTTATAGGGACGGGTAATCTCTAGGCCTAATCTTTCCATCACTACTTTAGGCATCAGGTTGTGTGATGCCCCAGAATCATGCATTGCATTGTGGAGAATCTTATCATGGACATTGAGACTGATATAGAAAGGTGGCACTACCCCTTCCTGAAATTTTCCTTCTATCTTTGGACCAAATAGAAGGGCATGTTGATCATCACTCAGATTTACAGTGTCACTGTTCTCTCCTAAATTTAAAGCTTTCAAAATTTGGCCTTTATATACATCCTGAGTGGCCAGCTCAGAGAGTGGGACAGAGATTTTAATTTTTGCAATCTCACTTTCCAAATTGAAAGTGGACTGACTCTTTGGGATGTTCAACTCTGTTTTGTTAGTCACAACCTTAGTGGTTGAATCAGTGTGTTGATTCTCACCATGTACAGTGTTAGAAACTGTTTTATCAAGAGTACTAACTGCAGTGTTAGTACTGCTTGTTGGTTGACCTTGTTTATCAGTGTTTTGGTTGTCTTTTTCTTTGTTCTTCCCAGAACTCTCAGCTGCTGATTTGTTACTTTCAGTAGTTACTTTAGAAGTTTTTTCAGGCCTTTTCTTGATGGTAACCTCAGAAGCTTTTGGTTTGGCAGTATCTAAGCTCTTTTTGCTTCTAAGTTCATATTGTTCTCTGACCTGCATCATGGCATTTTCAAATCCTAACCTGTAATCCTCAGATTCTGACCATTCCTCATCCCAATATGAGGGCAAGGGCTGATCTTCTTCTATGTAACAGTTGTGGATTGAATTTTCTGTTTCAAACATGTTTATTGTGTTCCCCTCAGACTCTTCTATGATCCCCTCATCCTCATCAAGAAAGTTCTCTTGGAATGGGGAAATAACTTGCTAATCTGATTCTCTTTGTCTGTTGGGAGGGGTGTTGTTTCGTCTAAAGTTCTGGTTCTTGTTATGGTTTTGATTTCTGTTTTGGTTACTAACTGTGACAACCATTTTTTCCATCATTTGTTGTAGTTTTTCCACATTTTTAAACAGTCATAATTTGGATCAGATGTGGAAGCTACATTGTCATCTCTATATGTTACCTTTTTCTCAGCTCTCAATCTTGCTTTTTTCTCAATCAGATTTGCCTCTACACTCACTGCTCCCTTTTGCATGTCTTCCAATGTGTTGTAATCCCTCTCCCTAAGCTGGTAGGCCATGTCAGCATCCAAGCCTTCAGGATATTTCACTAGGACCATACCTAGGGGAGGTTTCAGGTGTGGTGGAAGAGCATTATAAACACTGTTAAACCTTGTAGAGTAGTCCTGGACACTCTCTCCTACATTTCTTTTCAAGTTCTTGTATTCTGCTAGGATTTGGAGAGGATTTGCCTTAGCTTCCCATTTGTTTATGAAGGTCTGATATAAGGTTGGGAGGTCTTGGATACTATTAGGAGGTAGGCCTTTGAACCATTTCTTCACATCACCTCCTAAGCTCTGGGCAAAGATTCTCATTTTGACTGTATCATCATCTATCTCCATGTAGTCAAAAGAATCTTCCATCCTATCTACATGGTGTTGGGCTGTGGTAGACTCTTTTGCAGTGAAGTGTGGGATCTTTGATTGATAATCATTGGGTGAGGGTACTAGAGGCTGAGGTAAAACCAGAGGTGCATACCAGGCTGCCATGATGATGTTTTGATGAGGTAAAGGGTTGGCTTGAGCAGCTGGTATATGGATGACAGGAATGTTATGACCAGCAAAAGACTGATGAGCAGATCTAGGATGATTGAGCCCCAAGTTTTGAATGAAGTGAATATCAGGAGGTGTAGATGGAGGGGTCTGTCTATCCCCAGGGTGTTTACCACTTTGGGGTGGTGAACCAGGGAACTCAAGATCTGGCTGGTCTAGGACACTAAATGACCTAGTTCTTGGTAAACTGTTTTGAGTGCCTAGGTCAAAAAATGGGTCTAATAGAGCTGTAAAGTCTTCTGGTGTAGAGTTAGCTCTATGGATGTGACTGGAAATAGTTGGTCTTTTAGGTATAGGAGACCTCTTGAAGATGCTCTCAGGGTTATCAACTATTTCAGGGGGTTTTGGGTTAGGGTAAGCTCTTGTGTGAATGGTTCTGAAAGCCAGAATGTTGTTTTCTGACCAAGCAGCTTAACCCTACTTGTTACTTCTATTGTGGCTGTTGTTGTAATGGCTTTGGTCTCCCAGTGGAGTCTAATGTGAACCAAGATAATCAGCAGGCCTACTGATCACCAGTGGAGTCTTTAAATCGTTTAGGAATTATGGAGTCGCCAGGTGGAAGGTTTAGGATGTTTCTGGAGGGTAGACTGTCCACCACAGTGCTTATGAGATGTCCCTTTTCAAGGATATCTTCACAACACAGCAAACTCTAACCAGAGATTGACTGGGAGGGCTTTTACCAGATATGTCACCTCTGAAAGAGTGTGAGATCTGGAGGCTACCTGGCCCTTTCCAGACTCTGTCTAAGAGTATGGGAGAAAACACAACAAATGGTATAGAGGTTGATCTGTGAATAGGAGTGTTTAACTGCCAACCTAACCAGAGATTATAGGTTTCTGAGGTTCTTATGATGTAGTAAGATGAAAAATACTCAAAATTTCCCCAGTGAAGTCGACATTATGTTGGGGTTCCCATGTTTTGGCCAGATTGGCAAGACCAAAAGATGAGACAACATCAAACCACTTTCAGACCTCAGGATCTAGCCCTCCTGGGTCCAGAGAGGGATCTCTTTATGATATGTCAAAGGTATATGTCTTTGAAGCTCAGTGTTAAGATGTTAGGCTAGTTATAAGGCTCGGAATTTGTTTGTTTGATTGTTTGTTTGGTTGCTGGTTATCAGGAAAGAAGGGTTCAATGTAAGACAAGGATGAGCAAAGAGGATTTGGGCAGAGGTGAAGTATTCCAGGGAGCATTCAAAACCATTGGGCAATGGAATCAGGAAAGGATTTGCTTGCTAATCAATATGCAGGCTTTCAGTTGGGCTAGTCATCTAAAACATTGAGTCTTAAAGATGATAGTGTGGTATGGAATGGTAGGGGATTCAGAACACAAAGTTAAAGACCTGAGATCAGAGAGAGACTTTGAACTCTCAATGCTTCGGCCTCCAGCTTGAGGGATCTTAGAAAGGCCAGCTGGTTGCACAAGGATCCTAGTGGACAGGGCTAACTCTAATCCCCAGTGTTCCCAAATCTTCCAGCTAAATCCTAACAAGAACATCTAAGAACGGATTCATTTAATTCATACATTCGAGAGCAGGCAATAACATCCACTACACTGGTTAAATCAACTGAAATCAATTCTTAAATAACACATTTAGTAGAAAACATCATAGGCAAGGAGAGAAGAAACATAGGGTACCTAACAAGGGTAAATCCTATGCCAATATTCTGATGCAAGCCAGTTGAAACGAAATGAAATGAATTAAAACACAGAGATAGGAAAACATCACCGCTGCTTTAGATCAGGATCCAAAGAAATGTGCTTGTCATATTAAATAGCAATACCAGTCAAGTACAACATTGCCAATAGTTGGATACTCATTCAGAAAACATCTTCCTCATCCTATCTTACTACTTTACACAGAGACTATGTCTCAAAAGAAACTGCTTGCAATTCTCTGATAACTGATCAACAACCTTTACAATGAGTTTCTTCATGAATTTATAGCTTAGGTGGAGCAGAGAAAGTAGGTGAAAACTAAATGCAGCATTAAAACTTAGAAAAGGAAGAGGGCCCAGCCCCATTCTATTTAAATTATGTGCATTTATCCATGGCACTCTTTGGGTGAAAGAGTGGTCTTCTCCAGGCTTCCATTTACTCCGGTATGTCTCTAATGTACTTTGGCTGCAGTACTCCGTAGTACTTCTGGTGAATAAACAAAAAAGTAAATGAATGGTGCCAGGGTCTGCCATACTGTGAATCAAATGCTCTGATAGCATCAGGACTGTTGTCAAGGTGGAAATCTTCTCAGGAACACGGCATAGAATAAAAGCAGTATGGATACTGTGTCCCTGCTCAGGAAGAAACATTATGCTGATTTGAAACCTTGATAGCATTGTTTTCTGCGCACTGGACCTTCCATGCAATCCATGATGTCTTTGAACTGGTACCTTTGCCTTCTAAAATCCCTGAAAAACTCAAAAATCTTCTATTTCTTGCCTCGAGCTCTCTGCTGCTCCCGTACTGTCTTTGTTTATGCAATCCGAGCTTTAATGGCGCCGGAGAGGGTTTGCAGAATTTGAACTCTGTCCTTTGATGAAATTTACAATGCAGACACCTTTCCGGACATTTTTTTGTAAAATCAAGCTCTAAATTCAGCTCCTTCTGTGCATTGTGCCTTTACAACAGCGTATATGAATCATGGCGGTTTTCCACCTACCTGTAACCCTGCAAAACACGAAAACAAATTAAGAAAACCGTGCATGGAGAGGGTGGTGTGGATGACTGCAGAAACGACGACGTGATACAGTGGACGACGATGCATGCAGAAGATTTTATGGAGGAAAAACGTGTATCAGTGAGAAATGCACTGGGCGGCGTCGAAATAGCAATTCCACTGAAAAACATTAAAACTTTGACCTTGGAATGAAATTATACAGGGGACGGACAAGAAACGACAAACACACGTGGAAAAATGACGTGGCGGTATGAGGTTAATGGGCGGGCGTGCATTTAATCTGGGTCGTCCGATTTCCAGCGGAGATCGACGGTGGAAAACACATTGGAGGGCGATGGACGGTGGGTCAGGGGTACGGATGCCTTGGGTTAACTTCCGCGCAACTTCATGGAGCGATCACCGTTGGATGGGCAATCGCAGATCAGACGGCTGATATGCATATCGCTCTGTGTCTTGTGCCGATCAATAACGCGCGAGGAGCGGGCGGTTTTCAAACAGTGTCGGAGCCACGTGTCAAGCGGTGAGTGGAATCGCTCCGAAAATGAAAATACCGCCCACCTCCGAAAAGCGGTGCGATAGAAACCAGATGGTTTTTGAATAGTGCTCGAGCGCAGTTGCGGGGACCACCGGGCGAGTGTAATGTGAGCCGTCGGATCAACGATTAAATGGACGGCGGATCTGCGATCGGAGCAGAGGACGGGCTGAATAGTGGACGTTGCGGGAAACGCGACGACCGTCGAATCTATATAGATCGACGGCTAATACTACACCTGATACATATTTGAGATAAGGGCTTTTCGGGCTAGAGGGTGGTTCTAGCGCCGCGGTCACGTGGTGGAAAAAGTTAAGGGGCTGGCCGAAAGGGTCTAAGACCCATAACTATGGAAAATATGGTTTTTGGCCCATTTTTAGTGCATTTTCAGGCCAACAAAGAGTAACGATAGGGGAAATAAGGGGAAATAAAACTACACCAGGGGTGTGTGTATGGTTTAGGGGGGATTTTGGGAAGGTTTAGAAGGATTAGGGGAGGAAACTTCGGGGTGAAAAAGGGGAGTTTAACAAAGGGAAAAAAAAAAGGATGAAAAGGGATATTTTGCAGGGATACAAGGGATAAATGTAGGCCTTCTGGAGCACAGCTTTTGCAATCAGTGAGACTTTATAAAGGGAGTCAGCAGAGGGAATTTTATCAAAGGCAAAGGCACAGGAGACTTCAAGGATGATGTGTCTTCAGGGGAGATGCATTCTTTGAAGACTTCAAAAACAACTTACCCCTTACTTGCTTGTCAAAAAATTTATAGGGGGCTAACACCATCAATGCCAAAGGGGGAGATTGTTGATCAGCAGTTGTCACTGATGTCAACCCAAGCAGCACTAGGGGCTAACCCAATATTGAATGAGAAGTTTGACCTACCAAATTAATATATTCTGGGTCAATAATGCTTTTGATGGTTTCTACTTGTCGAGATGTTTCCGTTGATATATGGCACGCCATGTAATTCTTCACAGTTTGTGAGATATTCATGTTTGAAGTTTGTACCCCAGTTAGTGGTCTAAAACCCCATGGGGTTGGGGCATGGGTCATTGAAAAGTCATAATTAATATTTTTTTATGCTCCTAAAATCCCTCCCACGTTCACTTGTTGAAGCCCCTCTCAACTTAAGCATTCATATATATTGTGATCTTCATTTCCTCCTTAGGCAAGGGATTCGACCATCTGAAACAGGTCATCGTGGCATTTTCGCTCTTACTTTTTTTCTACGAAGGCTCAGAAGCTGAAATTTTTATGAGGCGAAGCCTAAATCCTGAGGAAACTGCAGTAAAAATTTCAGATCAAGTTGCGCAATATTTTTGGAAATATGATCTGTGGGAGTAAGGGTTTTTGCAGGCTCCTGAAATTCAGCTCAAAGAAGTGACCTTGGTAAATTCGTCATAACTCTCTCTCTGAGTATCGGATTGGAATGCCGTAAAAAGTGACGGATAGTGCACAGTCTGTACTTTTCGCTCTATCAATTTTAAAAGCCAATGAATAAACAGTGACACGTGGCACACCGTACAAGTGCGCTCTGCTGAAACAGTCCATAATTAGGGCAGTGTGAAAAATTGGGTATAACTCTCTCTTGAAAAATCCAAATTGGGTCAGACCTGTGGCATTGGAAAGAAGACTCAGAGGACTACTACAGGACCGAAAATCAGATATTGAGGATCTGAAATAACAGAGATACAGCAGATTCAATATCGAGCTCCTAGAAGGCAAGAAAAAGCTAGATCATGTGTTGTCAAGGATTGCAAAGGACCAGACTTTCTACGGAATAAAAGCAAAACAAGGTGCAGCAGAGGGTAGCATGACAAGAGCAGCAACCAAAGTGCATAACAGCAGCAAGAAGTTCATCATATGAAGTCTTCAAGTGGGCAGCACTGCATACAATCATTGTAAAGGTATCATTGTACTTAGTCATTGTAAATACATTATTGTACAATTGTACTAGTGTCTATCTGCCAAGGGTTGAAGAGGCAGTGTTGGGAGGTCTAGGATCGTCATTAGGTGGTTGTGTCAAAGTTGGGGTTATGGTCTAGTATATCTTCTTCTTCTACATCATTCTATATCATTGTAAAGTGGACCATTTTCCCTGGTACGGGAGTCCATTCTTCTTTTATTCTTCTATAGGGTGGTAGGGTGGTGCTAGAGTGACTTGTAGCTCATTGGGTGTTGGGGAACTGGCCATCAATATGAACTGTTGCATTGCGCTGGCCTCCAAAACTGAACTGTTGCACTCTTCCTCCGGCAACAACTACCACTGAATCCACTGAAGCACCCGTTGAAGATTTGAATGATCCTCACTCCAATATCACTGAAGCTCTGTGAAACTTCTGAATGAAGTCTCCTCAAAGAGAGTTGGGTTTTTGTCCAACACTCACAAATTACCCGAGGGTTTCCATCCTAGGGCTACAGCTGAAGTAGAGAACCACGTTCTCAAACCTCTCATACACAAGAAAATGATCTACTCCAAAGATATCCCTCAATGGCCTCCTCCTTTTCTTTTATAGATTCCCTGGATCCTTCTAGAGCCTTATTTTATTATTATTTTATTCATTGAGCACATTTCCTTTAATTAAAATATTCCTTTTAATGTAGGAAAATGGTCAATTGGCCACCATGCCTCCTCAAGTCACTGAAAATCACCCCTAGCCATCCCATCCTATAGATCTTCCCATCCCGGTTCCAACGAGCTATTCCACTAAGGTGTTTTGCCAAGAATTCCTCCTGAAATGCCACCTTAGGCAAAATTAATTGAGTTAGGCCCAGTAATAACTCAATTTTCCGAAAGTTGTCGGAATGCACCGAAACGAAAGGTAAACTGCTCGAATGAAAGAATGTATTAAGTGAATGCCACCGGACCTCATAGAAACTCATCAAAACTCCTCGGAAAAATCCCTGAGCTTGCTGATGACACCAACCTGTACCCATGACCTATCTTCTCCTAACTCTGGAAGTCCAACCTAACCCTGTCATAGATGACACCAAAAAAAAGGGAATATTACAGACCTTCTGCCCCAAGGTTGCTTGCCCTCAAGCAATCCAAATATGTGGGCCACTCTGTTGGCCCGACGCAACTGAGACCCAATGCCCGGATCCCATACAAACCCCTGGGCATTGCTATGCGCCTATGTAAAGCCACCCAAAATAGTCCCCTCAATGTCGGGATCCCAAACTAATCTCTCACTGTACCTGTCATCAAACAATCCTCCCAGATCCCAACACCACCATGGCCAATCATCGCCCAAGTCCCACGGCTCAGACTACGCACTGCCTCTAGCTATAGCTGATGCCCAATGAAGTGAAGTCCACCAACAAGCATCAATGCTCCTTGGCTCCTGCTGTGTTGTACCTCTAACTATATAAGTTGCCCCACCCACCGTAGCACGAAGCGGGGACGAAGCAAGGACGTTTTTTGGAAGCAAGGACGCGGAAGCATCATTTCCAAAAAATCTAGGAATCGAAGCGTCTACTATATATATATATTCTTTTCTTTTTTTTTTCTTTTTGCATTTATATTAAAAAAAAAATCCAAAATACCAAATTAATTGTAGAAGATATGGAAGCATGCATATTTGTACATAAATCAAGATAGATATGACATCCATTGTACATTAATGATTAATTATTTGAGCATCAACCATCTATAATCTAGATTCTTCTCCTCTTTTCTTTTAATATTCCCTTTTTTGGTGTCACCTACGACAGGGTTAGGTTGGACTTCCAGAGTTAGGAGCAAACAGGTCACAAGTACAGATTGGTGCTATCAGCGGGCTCAAGGGCTTTTTGGAGGAGTTTTGAGGAGTTTCCATGGTGTCCGGTGGCATTCGCTTGATATATTCCATCATCCGAGCAGTTTGGCTTTCATTCCAGTGCATTCCGACAACTTTCGGAAATTTGAGTTATTTGTGGGCTTCACTCAGCTGATTACGCTCAAGGTGGCATTCCAAGAGGAATACATGATGGAACACCTTAGTGTAATAGCTCATTGGAACCGGGACGAGGATACCTACATGATGGGACAATTGGGCATGACTTTCAATGACCAAAGGAGACATGGTAGCCGATTTACTCTTTTCTGCATTAAAAAGGAATATTTTTATAAAGAGGGAAAAGCGCACCATGAATAAAATAATAATAAAATAATGCTCTAGAAGGCTCCAAGAGATCTATAAAATAAAGGGAGAAGGCCATTGAGGGATATCTATTGGATCATATCATTTTATTGTATGAGAGTCGTGAGACGCAGTTCTCTACTTCAGCCGTAGCCCCAAGACGGAAACCCTCGGGTGATTTGTGAGTGTTGGACGAAAACCCAACTCTCTTGAGGAGACTTCACTCAAAAGTTTCGCAGAGCTTTAGGGATTGGTGTGAGTATCATTCAGATCTTCAACTTGTGCTTCATTATCATCAGTGGGTTCAGTGACAGCTGTTGTCGGAGAGAGAGTGCAACAGTTCAATTTTGAGGCCAGCACAGTGCAACAGCGCATCTTGGTGGCCAGTTCTTCGTCTCAGCTCTTTCTTTGGGCCAGATGTATTTGTAATCCCAGTGATTATCTATAATAAAATGCTGAGATTCTTCCTATTTGATGTGTTGATAGATTGTAGTGCTTATGTGTTTATTTTACATGGTAATCTTATGTTGAGTAAATAGTGATTTTACGGCATATTGTGGAGTTTAGTTATTTTTCTGCATTTTTAATTAAAATATCCCATCCGGGATATTACAGAGGTATCAGAGTTGGTGTTCCTGCCAGCCTAAGGGTTTATATCGAAGGTGTCGAAAGAAGATTATTTCCAGATCTGAGTTTTGTTACAGAAGAAATTTCTTTCATAAAATTGGAGGCAAGAATTAAAATTTTATGGAAAAGAGATTTCAAGGGTCCAATCATTTTGTGAAAATCCAAGAGAACATTTCTTGAAATTTTAAAAGGGTCGGGTGAACGAAATTTTAAAGTGGTGGCACACGGGATTGGCAATGGGGCGCTGTCATATTATTTTAAGTGGGCCATAAAAACCAAAGTAGATTTTGAGTGGGGCCGCAAATGTTATACCAAGCTAAAGGCAGAGAACAAAAATCGTAAAATAGGCCAATGCTTACATTATGTGAGTCCATAAGAAAAATTAAATCTTAATGCTTGAGTCAGAAATTGGAAGCCACCCTATTCATTGTTCACTAATCTCCTGATCGTAGCCATCATACTCAGCATCGTCGTCACCATGGAGGGTTGTGGATTTGAATAAAGGATGTGGTTTTATTAAAATCAATTTCGATGGGCAATACAATGTAAATTTTTATGGGCCATCGCATTATAAATTTCAGGGGACCCATGAGTAAGAATCCGTCCAAATTATTCAGCCGCCAAATTGCTTCGCTTACAAGATTTTGCTAACATTGAATCCAAACTTAAGAAATTCCTTGCTGAAGGAAGATACATTGCAGCCCACTGCTGGATACCTACGCAAACTGAGAAAGTCGTGGCACCAATTATAAAGTTTAGATTTCCGAGGCTGAGCATCGAAATTTCTAGGTCGAAAATTTCAATGAAGAAACCGGAGGTCTGCGGAATCTGAGAGCCGAGGAATGAGGCCGCCTTCACCCGCAGTGCTATAGGCATGGATAGAGGTGAACGAGGATCCGAGTTGGACGCCACGCCCACCGGATCGAGCCACGCAGAGGAACATGTCGCGTAAATGATTCCCAATGCAGGAAGAGGTTACGCAAAATAGAAGGACCAATTATTCATTTTCAGAAGTATAAGGCACTGTGCATTTACAAACTCAAAATTTAAGTGGGGGCCGAAACTTGATTAGCCATGAACAAATTTTGAAGGGGCCGTGAGCTATTCTAGAGAGGAGCTCCATCTTTCTATTAGCCGCAGAATTATTAAATTAAAAGGTCAAGGTTTATGGTGGTGGTTAGTATTTGCAAAGAACTGTGAACATTGCAGTTTGTCTCTTGAAAAATTATCTGAAGCTGAAAAGTGATTTCATAAGTGATAAAGCCCAGTTCGAACCATAGCTTTCAAACCTGTGGGAGTCGACCAACGCTAAGGCAGCATTTGATTCTTCATTACACAAAGCTGAATTGTTATGTGCATTGTTGTCAAGTGTGATTGGAGTTCACGCTGTAAGAGCAGGTTGATCGAAGTTGTAGAGACCAATCTTCCATAATAGAAAGACAAATTCAGGTCAGAAATTCGGAGGCCGAATGTATCAGACTTCCTTGGCTGTAGCAGAAGTTTAAAGAGAAGAAACAAAGATCGATTGCCTAAAGTCTCTTGCAGCAAAGGTGTCTAGGAGGCGGTTAACCATTCTAAGGAAAATGCCACTATATCTATACCAGGTTTCGCTATCGGACCCATTATGATGCATTCTCCTTTATCAGATTTATTATGATAGCTTCCAAATTGTTGTAATTTATGTTGGCTATACATGGCATTTTCTGAATATAATTTGCTATCAAAATTGTTGGACTATAACTACACCTACACCACTATAAAAAAATCAGCAAAACAGTGTTCATATCATTGGTTGAACCATGGAGTAATTCCTAAACAGCTTAAGAAGAATAAAAGTTGGTTCCTTGAACCAGCATGCATCAGAAGACTAGAAAACAAAATAGAACAACAGACCCTTCTCCAAGAAGGTACATAATTTGCTCCAACAAAGGCATCCGAGGAATTTACAAAAGGAGGAAGAAGGGGGAAATTGGTTGTATGCACTTGGCATGGAATTAAAGAGTGGAAGATTAGAAAATGATTTTCCCGTGTTAGAGAAACTGGAATCCTGCCTTTCAAAGGTAGAGCAATCTGATTGGAGTTTAAATTGCGCTTCGGAGCTGTAATATTCCCAATTAGCTTTGCTAATTGGAATATTTCATTTTTGCTTTATTTTGCCGCTTTAGCTAGAAATAATAAATAAAGTGAGAAATAAGAGGGGTCACCTCACTTTAGTCACCTCACTTTATAAAATAAAGTGTTTTCCTAGTAGATTGACGTTATAACTTAGAGAGGGGGCCTTGGGGGTCCACATGTGTATGAGGGGAGGCCTCAGGCTGACCCAAGGTTAACTGCGCAGGCCAAGGAGAGTGAAGGACGTAGTCAAGGTTTTGGAGGGAGTTTAGCACTATAAAAGGTGGGGCTCTCACCTCATTTTGGCATGCATGATTTGATATTGATATTGAGAGCTAGACTTCTGTCTGCTTCAGCACGCCGGTTGTTTAGTCGGTCTGCAGCACTGTTTAGTGCAACCGAGTGTCTCCGTTCGGAGATCTCACCCTTAGCCTCGGGGGACTTCAAGTGCCTGCCCTGGTAAGGTTATTTTCTTAGCATCACCCTTAGCTTCGGGGGACTTCGAGTGCCTGCCCTAGTAAGGTTATTTTCTGAGCATCATCCTTCAGTTTCAGTGGTAAATTGCAGCAGTTTCTGGTGGAGATTTGGCAGAGGAGATACCCCTTCATACTGCGCAGATCTGGAGAGATAGTAGCAGATCTAGTCTTGGAGGACGCAGATCTGGAGCGATAGCAGCAGATCCAGCCTTGGAGGACGCAGATCTGGAGGGATAGGACGCAGATCTGGAGAGATAGCAGCAGATCCAGCCGTGGAGGACGCAGATCTGGACAGAGAGGACGCAGATTCAGTAGATCCAGGTAGGAGAGATTCAGATCTGGGCAGGGAGGACGCAGATCCAGCAGATCTGGCTCTGGAGGACACAGATCTGGAGAGATAGGACGCAGATCTGGATAGGAGAGACGCAGATCCAGTCAGGGAGGACGCAGATCTGATGAGCAGGGTCTTTGTGTGGGGTTTTGGCAGCATTCTTCAGTGTTTCCAGCCCTGAGGAGTAGATCATCTCATCTGGAGGACTTGTGGTTGGATTCATCCCCTCTGGCCAGCGTTTCATCTGTCTTCTGCGCTGTCACTAGCAGAGACAGCGTTTTCATTGGTGAGGGTTTGATTGGTGGTGGAGCATCTGTTTCACATTTTCTGGGGTTTGTTTGGAGGATTGAGATCAGCCATCTTCCTAGTCTTCAGCTCATAGTTCCAGTGCATTTCAGGAGCAGTTCTTCATAGCAGATCTTCAGCCAGCTAGGACGCTGTCCCTATCTGCAGCCATTATTTGTTCTGAGAGGGTCTCCACTTGCCTAGGGCAAGGATAGGTGCACTCATTCTGATTGTCTTGTATTCCTATCCATGTATTCTCAGATTAATAAAATGGCTTAGTGTTCTGGCATTCTATGTGTACTTGTTCCATTATCTGGTTCCAGCATTTTGTTTTATATATCTGTCTGGCATATTTCTGTGTATTACTGGTTATTTCCCTTTGGGGATATTACAGGAGCCATCTATGTTTGCATTGGTACAAGCTATATTCTTGGAACATCCAAGTGAGAGAGTCAAGCTTATAGTTGCTTCTTGTTTCAGTGATATTTTGAGGATAACAACATCTTTTCCTCCCTACAATGATGATATTATAAAAATAATTTTTAGACTGATAGTAGGAAACTTTCGAAATTTATACAACTATACAGGCTCTACAGTTGGGAGAAAGCTTAAGGTCTTAAAATCCATGGCCATGACCCGGACTTATGAGGTCATGACCGATCTTGAGTGTGATGGTTTGATTCTGTAGATGTTCCAATGCTTCTTCAGCATTAGACGACATCATTTTGACATAGCCATAGCTCACATGCAGTCCATCCTGTCATCATGTATGGGAGACCGTGATGCCATTTGCCAGGAGCTGCAGACTTGGTTGTTAAGAATTTGGAGGAGAGAGCAGTTGGTCTCACCCACTACTTATGAGCTAGCCCAAGGGCTAGTTGAACAGAACATTGAGCTTTTCAAGAGACAGTTGACCAGGGAGGAGTTGCTCCAATTTGGTGGATCCGGCATCAGAAATGAGCTGAGGAGGAAGGGACTTTTCTTCATTTGCAAAGAACCTTGGGGGCCTGATCACTCATGTTTGAGAGATGCAAATGAGGTGGCAGAGGTAGAGCAGGTAGACGTTCCTTCTGTATGTCAGGATGAGGACTCTTCTCCAGATGATTCCATGGGATCAAATGATGATGCTTCTGGGGAGCGAAAGCAGTCATGCGGTGTTGATGGCAGTAGGTTGGAGCTGCATTCTAGTGTGCAGGGTGAGCAGTCAGGGGACTCTACAGGAGATACTCTGGGTGATGAGTCACTTGTGACGATTCAGCCAGAGCAACATATGATGGAGCCTGAGTCAGCAGAGGAGGATACTATGCACATCATGCATGATAGTCCTTTGGGGGAGACCTAGATGGAGGCTCACATTGAGTCCATGATGGATATGCGGCTAACCTTGGGGTCAGCCATTGAGGAGGAGCAGTCAGATGCACAGACACCGAGTACGGTGACAGCAGTTGCAGATCCATATCCTCTGGAGATGTTGGAGGTCGATGGGATAGTTCTGCAGGAAGCTAGTAGACAGCAGGAGCATTACATTCCCGATCAGGAGAGAGATGAGCTATTGGAGATGGTGGAACATCCATCGTTGGGCCGACACACTAATGAGGTACAAATAGATGCACATGCAGTCAGCAGAGCTGCAATACTTCCAGGGAGTAGCACTCTCCAGGAGTACATCGATGGGGCTTGCAGCATATCTTGCCCACTTTGGCCCATTATAGAGAGAGGGGCCTTCTTCTACAGGCAGATTTCGTTGGCAGACGGGACAGAGTAGCGTGAGTTGATTATGAGTTGGCGACAGTTCTCTGGGCATATTCCGTATGCAGTTGACACTACATTGGATTCTTCTTCCAGGATAGATTGGCGGGAGATCATGAGCTGGTACCCTCTTGATGGTACGAATTTCTTCATAGGGAGCAAAACAGAGCAGGGGCCCTTAGACATAGCAGATATTACAGATTCCAGCTGGCAGTGGGGCCTAGGTCGTCATTTCTTCAGCACTCCATCTCGATTCCAGGAGAGCAAGATCAGCATTGGATTTAGTCAGGGGTTGGATTGGAGAGAGGTGATGAGTTGGTACACAGTTGGTGGGGCAGCTTACACCGTCATAGATACAGCGCAGCAAGAGACGTGGTCTTCACCTCTTAGAGCATCAATTATTGCCAGAGGCAGTGCACAATCCGAGCCGTAGGACTTGGGCGATGATTGGCCATCGTGGCATGGGGATCCGAGAGGATTGTTTGATGACAGGTACAGTGAGAGATCAATTTGGGATCCCGGCATTGAGGGGTCTATTCCGGGTGGATTGACACAAGCACATAGTAGCACCAGGAGGTTTGTATGGGATCCGAGCATTGGGTCTCAGTTGCATCGGGCCAACAGAGTGGCCCACATATTTGGATTGCTTGAGGGCAAGCAATCTTGGGGCAGAAGGTCTGTAATATTCCCTTTTTTGGTGTCACCTACGACAGAGTTAGGTTGGACTTCCAGAGTTAGGAGAAGACAGGTCACAGGTACAAATTGGTGCTATCAACGGGATCAGGGGCTTTTTAGAGGAGTTTTGAGGAGTTTCCATGGTGTCCGGTGGCATTCGCTTGATATATTCCATCATCCGAGCAGTTTGGCTTTCGTTCCAGTGCATTCCGACAAATTCCGGAAATTTGAGTTATTTGTGGGCTTAACTCAGCTGATTATGCTCAAGGTGGCATTCCGGGAGAAATACATGATGGAACACTTTAGTGTAATAGCTCATTGGAACCGGGACAAGGATACCTACATGATGGGACGGTTGGGCATGAGTTTCAGTGACCAGAGGAGACATGGTAGCCGATTTACTCTTTTCCGCATTAAAAAGGAATATTTTTATAAGAGGGAAAAGTGCACCATGAATAAAATAATAATAAAATAATGCTCTAGAAGGCTCCAAGATATCTATAAAAGAAAGGGAGGAGGCCATTGAGGGATATCTTTTCGATCATATCATTTTATCGTATAAGAGGTGTGAGACGCGGTTCTCTACTTCAGTCGTAGCCCCAGGACAGAAACCCTCGGGTGATTTGTGAGTGTTGGACGAAAACCCAACTCTCTTGAGGAGACTTCACTCAGAAGTTTCGCAGAGCTTCAGGGATTGGTGTGAGCATCATTCAAATCTTCAACTTGTGCTTCATTATCTTCAGTGGGTTCAGTGACAGCTTTTGCCAGAGGGAGAGTGCAACAGTTCAGTTTTGAGGCCAGTGCAGTTCAGCTACTCATCTTGGTGGCCAGTTCTCCGTCTCAGCTCTTTCTTTGAGTCAGATGTATTTGTAACCCCAGTTATTATCTATAATAAAATGTTGAGATTCTTCCTATTTGATGTGTTGATAGATTGCAGTGCTTATGTGTTTATTTTACATGGCAATCTTCTGTTGAGTAAATAGTGATTTTACGGCATATTTTGGAGTTTAGTTATTTTTCTACATTTTTAATTAAAATATCCCATCCGGGATATTACATTTCTAGCCTTTGCCTCTACCTCGATTATCTAGGGACATTAGTCAAAATTGCCCAATTTTGATCAAACTACCTAATGCAAGCCTTAAAATATGGTAGAAATAACTTAACATGCTTGATCGATGATTTTGACTTGATTGAAATGCAATTTTTTGCTAACGACATGACAAAGGAGTTCTAACAATTAACACCACCAACAATAGGGTACATATAGGGCTTGGTGCTGTTAAGCCCCTATATTAATAGTGTAGCCCCTTATTATGTTAGTGTAGCCCCCCTTATTGTTATTATTGTACCCCTGTAACCCCCATATTGTTATTATTGTGCCCTTACATTATTATTGTTAGGTTGGCTAGGATTACATTGTGGCCCCACTAGGATTATATTGTGGCCCCATGGACTCCTATATATAGAAGGAGGGTTTGTTCATTTGTATCATCCAAGAATTGTTCATTTATGTAATGTATTGGAGGTTGCCCCCTCGAAGTGGCTTATTTCTAAGGCGTTTATATCTCTTTTCTTCTATTTTTGAAGCTGGTTACACAACATTTGGTATCAAAGCTTTGGGATTCTAGGGTTTCGCTGCTCCAAACAGGTCATCGTGGAATTTGCGCTATAAATTTTTTTCTACGAAGCTTCGGAAGCTGAAATTTCTAGGGTGCGAAGCTGAAATCTTGAGGAAGGTTTTCTAAAAATTTCAGATCTTGGTTCGCAATATTTGAGGAGATATCATCTGTGGAAGTTAGGTATCTTTTCAGGCTCATAAATAGGTCATCGTGGCATTTGCGCTATAAAGTTTTTTGTACGAAGGTTCAGAGTCTGAAATTCATATGGTGCGAAGCTGAAATCCTGAGGAAATTCGTCAAAAAAATTTCAGAGCTTGGTTCGCAATATTTTTGGAGATATGATCTGTGGAAGGTAGTGCTTTTTCAGGCTCCTGAATTTCATCTCAAAGAGGTGATCGTGGGAAAACTTCAATAAATCTCTCTCTGGGCATTGAATTGAAGTGCCGTAAAAAGTGGTCGCAAGTACACAGACTAAAGTTTTTTGGCTATCAATTTCAGAGACAAAGGACAAAACAGTGACACGTGACAAGTCGTACAAGTTCGCTCTACTAAACCAGTCCAGAATTAGGTCATTGTGGGAGATTGGACACAACTTTGTCTTGGAGAATCCAAATCAGGTCAGACCTGTGGCATTTGAAAGAAGCTTCAGAGATCGACTACAGGGCTGAATTTCAGATATCGAAGATTTTCAACTACAGAGATAATTCAATTTCAATATCGAGCTCCTAAAAGCTAGTAAAGGGTGTGTATTTTTTTCCGAATTGCATAAGTCTTGTTTGAAGAATCAAGTTGAATTGATTCCAAGGGCATCTTGTAGAATAGATATCAATATTGGATTCTAAAATGGCCCCTAAAAAGAATTCAACACCCATCAAGCCTTCAGAAGGCTCTACCATGACTCATGAAGATGGATGGTTTGAAGAAAGGCATGGAAGCTAAGATGGATGGCGTGGAAGTAAAGATGGAAGGTTTGAAGAAAGGCGTGGAAGCTAAAATGGATGGTGTCCAAGCTAAGATGGATGGCATGGAAGTGGGCATGGAAGCTAAGATGGATGACATAAAAGACAACATAGAAAACATGAAGAATGATCTAAAAGCATGCATGGAAGGCTTGATGACAAGCTTAAAACCAGAAATGATTCCTAATGGCGGAAATATAGGAGAAAAACCTCATGATGAGAACAAAATAAATGTTAATCATGATTTCATAAACTCGAATTTTGGTGGGAAGAACCACCATATTCCAAAAATGGATATGAGGAAGTTTGATGGAAAGGATCCTGTAACATGGATACTACAGATGGAGCAATATTTTGATCTCCATAACGTGCAAAACACACAAAAGGTATGCATTGCAACTTTACATTTAGAACAAAATACATTTGTATAGTATCGATGGCTTTGCTCCCGTAAAAAAATTGTCACTTGGTCAATTTTTACGGAGGAAATGATAGCACATTATGAGGATACAAAGAGCAACACCTTCTTTAGCCAATTGATAAATCTCAAACAAAGGGTTTAGTGGGGCAGCACATTGAGGACTTCCAAAAATTGAATATAAGGGTAACTGATATTCCAGAGGAACACAGGATTGATCTCTTCATAGGCACTTTAAAGGATAACATCCAACATGAAGTTCGTGTTCTGGAACTTGATTCATTGGAGAAGGCATTCAGGTTGGCAAGAAAAGTTGAATGTAAAATTATGGCGACAAGGAAGCCTACCACTCAATTCTATAAAGAAGGAAGTGTTGCTACATCTAGATTTCCACAACCTACAAGATTGACACCACAACAATTGGAAGAAAAAAGAGCAAAAGGGCTTTGCTACAGTTGTGATAGAAAATACACTAAAGGTCATAAGTGTGCTGAGAAGAAATTATTTTACATAGATTGTGAAGAGGAAGAAGAAAATGAACAAGAAGAGGATATACACGAGGAACCAACCCAAGAAAAGGAAGAAATGAGTCTGACCATATCGTGTAATGCATTGGCAGGAATTACCACTCCTCAAACTCTCAAGATAGAAGGACATATCAAGAAGAAAAAGGTAATAGTGTTGATTGATTCGGGTAGCACCCATAATTTTATTCATTGTAAGGTAGCCAAGGAATTAAATTGTTTCCTATACCCAGCACCAGAATGTCAAGTGATGGTTGCAAATGGAGGAACTATAAATTGCTCTGGAAAATGCCATAATATCAAGCTAACCATGGGGGAATATGTGTTGACTAGTCCAATACTTTCCATTCCTATGGGAGGTGCTGATGTTGTACTAGGAGTACAATGGTTACAATCTTTGGGGACGGTAGCTTTTAATTTTCAAGAACTTTTCTTGAAATTATTTTCAGAAGGAAAGGAAGTCGAACTACGGGGTATTGAAGGGAAGCCGGGAAGGATAATAAGCTCTAATGGCATGACAAAGCTTCTAAAGAAAGAACAACGAGGCGTAATTGCACAATTATGCTCACTAGAAGTTCCAACATCAAAATCATCTTTTTCTGCAGATCTCCAACAAGTCTTGGACAATCATTCCAAGGTGTTTGAAACTCCCAAAGGACTCCCACCTATTCGTGATCATGATCATGCTATTCATTTGATTCTAGGAAGTGTTCCTCCAAACATCAGGCCTTATAGATATCCTTATGTCCAAAAGAGCGAAATTGAATGTATGATTGCAGAAATGTTAGAGGCGGGTATAATTCAACCTAGTCAAAGTTCTTTCTCTGCTCCTGTAGTATTGGTACACACGAAGGATGGATCATGGCGAATGTGTCAGGATTATAGGGAGCTAAAAAAGCTCACCATTAAAGATAAATTCCCCATTCCTGTGATTTATGAATTATTGGATGAATTACATGGAGAAATTTATTTTACCAAGTTGGATCTTCGTTCAGGATATCATCAAATTAGAATGAAGACTGAAGATATTCCAAAAACGGCATTTCGAACTCATGAGGGTCATTATGAATTTTTGGTCATGCCTTTTGGCCTTACCAATGCACCTTCTACATTTCAAGGGTTGATGAATTCCATTTTCAAACCCTTCCTTAGAAAGTTTGTGCTAGTATTTTTTGATGATATACTAATCTACAGCAGGTCTTGGAAGGATCATGTTGAACATGTTGACAGGGTGCTCAAACTATTGCGGGAGAAACAATTATATGCAAAAACATCCAAATGTTTCTTTGGAGTACAAGAGGTGGAATATCTGGGTCATATTATATCTCACGAGGGTGTTAAAGTAGACCCTAACAAAATTAAAGCCATTAAGGAATGGAAAGTCCCCAAGACAATAAAGCATTTGCGAGGATTTCTCGGGTTAACAGGCTATTATCGCAAGTTTGTTAAGAATTATGGGAGAATAGCAACACCTCTAACAACATTATTGAAGAAAGATGCATTTTCATGGACTCCTGAAGCAACTAAGGCCTTTGAACATCTTAAAGAGGCAATGTGCCTAGCACCGGTCTTAGCTACGCCGGACTTCACAAAAACCTTTATTGTGGAATGTGATGCCTCAGGAAATGGAATTGGTGCAGTTTTAATGCAGGAAGGAAGACCCATTGCTTTTGAAAGTCGTCCAGTCAAAGGAAAGTATTTACAGAAACCTATTTATGAGAAGGAAATGTTAGCAATACTGCATGCACTAAAGAAATGGAGAACTTACCTAATGGGAAGACACTTCAAGGTAAAAACTGATCATGATAGTCTTAAACACTTTTTGGAACAAAGACTATCTTCGGAAGAGCAGCAAAAATGGGTCACAAAGATGTTGGGTTATGACTTTGAAATAATCTACAAAAAAGGAAAGCTTAATGTTGTTGCAGATGCACTCTCAAGAAAGAATGAAGAGGTGGAAGCATTGCTTTGTGCCATTTCTATTATCCAACGAGATTGGATAACCGAAGCAAGAGATGAATGGAAGAAGGACCAAGACGTGTGGACACTCATTCAAAAGTTGCAGCAAGATCCTAGTACATCTGATACATTTAGTTGGAAAAATGATTCCTTATGGTACAAAGATCGCTTATATCTTTGTAATAATTCCTAACTAAAACAAAAGATTCTTTTGGAATTGCACACTTCTCCTTTAGGAGGACACTCAGGATTTTTAAAAACTTACCACAGGGTGAAGAAAGAAATTTTTTGGGATGGCCTTAAATCTGATATTCAAAAGTTTGTGGCGGAATTTTTGGTTTGCCAGCAGAATAAAGTGGAAACAATTAAGACCCCGGGACTTCTACAACCTTTATCCATTCCAAGTCAACGTTGGGAGGAGATTTCAATGGATTTTATCACGGGTTTACCTAAGTCTGAAGGAAAGAGTGTCATCATGGTGGTAGTTGATAGACTTACCAAGTATGCACACTTTTGTGCATTATCTCATCCATTTAAAGCAAGTACGATTGCTACTACATTTATGGACAGAATTCAAAAGCTACATGGAAGCCCAAGGGTTATTGTGAGCGACAGAGATCCCATTTTTACTGGAAATTTTTGGACGGAGTTATTTTCTTGTTTGGTACTCAATTAGCTCATAGCTCATCTTATCATCCTCAATCTGATGGTCAAACTGAGATAGTAAATAAATGTTTGGAAGGATATCTTCGTTGTTTTGTATCCGATAAACAAACACAATGGGTCAAGTGGTTACCTCTCGCTGAATGGTGGTATAACACTTCCTTCCATACTGCAGCAAAAATGACCCCATTTATGGCACTTTATGGATATCATCCACCATCGATCACATCATCTTTGAGGGAAAATTCGAAGGTTCAAGCAGTGGAAGATCACATCGAGCATCAACAAGAAGTTCTCCAACTCTTAAAGGATAACCTGAATTTGGCACAAAATCGAATGAAACAACGGGTAGATCAACATCGTAGCGAGAGAAGTTTTGATGTAGGAGATTGGGTATTTTTACGGCTACAACCATACAAACAAATGTCCCTCAAACAAGCTAAGAAGGATAATAAATTATCACCAAAGTACTATGGTCCTTACAAGGTGTTGCAAAAGATTGGTACTATGGCATACAAATTGGAGCTTCCTGCTTCTTCGCGAGTACATGTAGTTTTCCATGTTTCATGCTTAAAGAAGGTTATAGGTGAAAATCTTCCAGTTCAAACAATATTGCCAGAACTTGATGAGGAAGGAAAAATCATATTGGAACCAGAAGCGGTCATGGAAACAAGAACTCGACAACTACGGAATCGATCAATTTCAGAGTATCTCATCGAGTGGAAGAACTTACCCACTGAAGATTCTACATGGGAGGATGAGAATTTTATACAGAAGCACCCAGAGCTACTCAAGCGTTGAGGACAACACTTTTTTGAAGGAGAGGGGCATGTTAGGTCCCTATATTACTAGTATAGTCCCTTATTGTTGTTAGTGTAACCCCCTTATTGTTATTATTGTACCCCTGCAACCCCCATATTGTTATTATTGTGCCCTTAAATTATTATTGTTAGGTTGGCTAGGATTACATTGTGGCCCACTAGGATTACATTATGGCCCCATGGACTCCTATATATAGAAAGGAGGTTTTGTAAATTGTATCATCCAAGAATTGCTCATTTATGTAATGTATTGGAGGTTGCCCCCTCGAAGTGGCTCATTTCTAAGGCGTTTATATCTCTTTTCTTCTCTTTTTGAGTTGGTTACACAACAGGTGCTCTTGATTAAATGCTAATCACATACCCTCATACATGATATAATCTAATGAAATGCCACCATACCATTGATCCTGAATTCCTGGAAACTGTTAAGTCTGCTGAATTTTGAATAGGACATGAAATTCTATTTTTTCCATATGAAGTTCGATCAGGCTAGAACTGCTCTCAAATATCCTAAGACATTAAATGGTAATGTTAAAAAATTAAGTAAAAGGATGAAAATGAAGAATAAAGGAGAATGTCACTTTTACTTTAAGAATTTAACATTACCATGAGGGAGCATCTAAGAAACATCTAAGGAGGTGAAAGAGAGCTTATATCTTTTTCATCCTATCCCTAATTCAACACTAACCCACCCTCTAACCCAACTAAAGTTAAAAATAAAAAAAAATCATTTTTTTGCTGCGCTAGTCAAATCCATGCGGCGTTGTACGGAAGCGGTCACAATCTGTACAGATCCGACTCGGAAGCGCGACGCTTCCGTACGCCGATCCGTCATACAAAATGCGGATCCGGCGTACGTAATCATGGATCCAGCCGTACGGATACGAATTTCCAGGAAGAGCAAATTTTTTTGCGAAACGTGTTTCGTGCGGCAAATCCTGGACGGCTCCGTACGGTACGCGTTTCGGGGGTTAGAACCGGGGGGGACGTTTCCTACAACACTGGCCCCACCAACTGCATACCAACTCATCACCTCCCTCCAATCTAGCCCGTGACTCAATCGATATGGAATGCTGAAGAAATGTCGACTAGTGTCCCAATGCCAACTGGAATCTGTAACATTTGTCATGTGTAAGAGCCCCTACTCCCCTATGCTCCCTACGAAGAAGATCGTACCATCAAGAGGGTACCAACTCATGATCTCCAACCAATCTATCCTGGAAGAAGGATCCAAGGTAGTGACAACTGCATACGAAATACATCTGGAGCGTTGTCACCAGCTCGTACTCAACTCACGCTGCTCTGTCCCATCTGTCGACGAGATATGCCTGTAGAGGAAGGCCCCTTGCCCTATAAAGTGCCAAAGTGGGCTAGATATGCTACAAGCCCCGTTGATGTACTCCTGGAGAATGCAGCTCCCTGAAAGTACTGCAACCCTGCTGACTGCACGTGCATCTATCTGCACCTCATCAGTGTGTCAGCCCGAAAATGGATGCTCCACCATCTCCAATAGCTCCTCCCTTTCCTGATCAGGAATGTCATGCTCCTGCTATCTACTAGCCCCTTGCAAAACTATCCCATCAACCTCCAACATCTCCAGAGGATATGGATCTGCAACTACTGTCATCGTACCCGATATCTGTGCATCTGACTGCTCCTCCTCAAAGGTTGACCCCAAGGTTAGCCGCATATCCATCATAAACTCAATGGGAGCCCCCATCTGGCTCTCCCTCAAAGGACTATCATGCATGATGTGCATAGTCTCCTCCTCTGCTAACTCATGCTCCATCATATGCTTCGTCACAAGTGAATCATCACCTTGAGTATCTCCCGTAGAGTCCCCTAGCTGCTCACCCTGCACACTGGAATACAGCTCCGGCCTACTGTCATCATCTCCGCATGACTGATCTCGCTCCCCAGAAGCATCCCAGTATGATCCCGTGGACTCACCTGAAGAAGAGTCCTCATCGTGGCATATAGAAGGAAGGTCCTTCTGTTCTGCCTCTACCACAGCACTCAAGCATAAGTGATCAGGCCCCCAAGGTTCTTTGCAAATGAAGCAAAGTCCCTTCCTCCTCAGCTCATTTCTGTTGCTTGATCCACCAAACGAAGCAACTCCTCCCTGGTCAATTGTCTCCTAAATAGCCCAATATTCTGCTCAACCAGCCCTTTGGGTTAGCTCATAAGCAGCAGGTGAGACCAACTGCTCTCTCCTCCAAATGCTCAACAACCTGGTCTGCAACTCTCAACAAATGGTCTCACGGTCTCTCATACATGACGACAAGATAGACTGCATGTGTGTTATGACAGTGTCATGATGATGTCTCCTAATGTTGAAGAAGCATTGGAACATCTGCAGAATCAAGTCATCACACTCAAGATCAAACATGATGACATACGTCTCGAATGTGGCCATTTCCCCTAAAACCTCAAGCTTCTTCCCAAAGGTAGCGCTTGCACTGTTGTCCAAGTCCTGAAAAGTCTCTACCATCAATCTCAGAATACTCCTCGTAACATCATCATTGTATGGAGCTATAGGTGTAGTTAACTTCATGATGTTACTGAGGCATGATGCAACTTGAAGGTTGACCCCTTCACAAAGTTCCTCCAAGAATTTGGGCTGTATAAGAGCAAGCATAGCAGGTTTTAGAGCCCAAATCAGTTTCTTCCCTTCTACTTGGCTTATTTTGGACAGGAGTTCATTAAGCTCATCAAGTTTGGACAAAACTCTCCATGTCATCTTCATGTGTTTCAAATTTGTTCCAAGTGCAAATAATTTGTGGCCTATCTCTTGCCCCTTCTGCACACCTCTAACTGTTCTCTCTAAAGAATGGCATAGATCCCTTTTGAAGGAGGTCTGTTGTTTTGTTTTGTTTTCTGGTCTTCTGATGCATGGTGGTTCAAGGAACCAACTTCTATTTTTATTCTCATTAATCTATTTAGGAATCCCTCCATGGTTCAACCAATGATATGATCACTGTTTTTCTGAGTGCATTTGGTGTAATTTCTTTCAGAAGTATTGTCGAACCGTTTGGTAGCAAACTTGTTGTAGGTGACTAACATCATTTTTATTCCCAAAATCATTTACAACATTCCACACATACGCAACAGACTTCAAAATAATTTCATACTATTCAGAAAATAACATTCAGCTAATAATATTGAGACAACATAGACTATCCTTCTCTACATTCAAAAAATGAATAAACAGTGAGCAAATAGGGTGGTGAAACCTAGGTTAGTACACAGTGTTGAGTCTTCAATATGATTCTCAGCCCTCGCAAATAGGGTGGTGAAACCTGGGTTAGTACACAGTGTTGAGTCTTCAATATGATTCTTAGCCCTCATGCAATCTTCAGCATTAGCAGCTCAATGTATCATATCTCTCTATCCTCTAAAACTGTTATAGCCACATATACTCCACAGTGCACACTCAGCCAACAATATATACGGCCAACAAGTAGAATAAGGTTCTTAGCCTCAATCAGCAAGAGAACATGGACACTACAGTCCTATCTCCACCTCCAACAAGCAACACAGAGACTGATAGTCTCTTCCAGCACCCACACACTTCAGTAAAAAAGAAAACCACGCTCAACAACTCTACAGACACGTACAAGTGAACTTGGCCTTCTGCTCCAGCCACTGCAAATTCATTTTCCTTGAGGCATAACTCTTCCAATACAAAGGAAACACGCTCAGAAATTAAATATGGAACCCTTGGCACACAGAACAAAAGGAAATTGACTCCTTGGGTAAGGAGACACGTCCAATCTATGCTATGAAGATTTTTTGGCCTTCCCTCCAGCTGATTCGAACCCCATAATGAATGGTTGCCTTAACCACGCTGTTTCTAATTATGAACCCAATCTCCTAGTGATAATAAAACATCCACACAATCAATTGAAACTTATCCCATAATGAAGTATCGTTAGCCACTAGTAAGTAGAAGAAGATTGCGGCCCACAAAATGCAACTTGTTTAGAATAAGCTTAGCTTGCCAACTAGTCGGACTGCAACAAAATTCATTGAGCAAAGAGTTTCACTGAAAAGATCACGCCCAACGCATTGAAAATAATGCACATTCCTTGACTCTGCCTAGAAAGCGTTCTCGTGGCTCAGGTCTGCATTTGATGTAAAAACGACCCCCGATTGTTCTTGATGTCCAAAAGACAAAGAACTTGGCCCAAATAAACGATATATCAAGCAGTAGGTAAAACAAACTTGGCCAACCTATGAAAGAGAGAACTCGGGTCAGCAACTGAGATTATCACCAACAAGTATTCACGCCCAGCCACAAAAGATTTACCCAAAGCTCGTCACTGTTTGTGGGCGAATTGCAGCGTTCACCCATTCAATGAATGGCAACCAACTTGACCCTTAATCCTTGTGTTTTCTTAGTTATTCAACAACAAATAACTTGGCCTCTATTCTTCCTGCAATCGATGCCTTCTCTGGCTTGAAAATAAACTCAGATCAAAATTTGGTATACTATGTTGCTGCAATAATGTAATTTGCCATCAAATTAATTTGGGTTTCAAATATTAATCTTGGCTTTCACTTAATAAAAAATGTCGCCCTTCTTTTTCTTTCTTTTTTTCACAGCTCCACTCAGAATTAAGATGCCACGACCCACTTGAAGAAATTCGGCCAAACAAAAAAAACAAATAATTTGGCCCCACTTTCAACTTGATAAAAATCATTCACGACCTCTTTTGATAGTTTAAAAAAAATTTGCTCACGGCCTCTATCAAAATAATTTCAACCTTTGGCCACAAATGATATATTTGACTTCACAATCAATGAAATTTAGAATAACTTGATCTTCCTCTGCAATTGGTTTGCAGTAAAATCCTCAAAACTAAAACCCCGCAGGCTGAGCGAACACCAAGGCTCTAATACCACTGTAATATCCCCAAATGGGATATTTCACAATTTTTTACTAAAGATTCCTAATCCAGCATTTTACCATAAAATTACCAAATTAATAAACAGAAGATTGTCATGTAAAATAAAACACATAAGCACTGCAATCCATTAACACATCGAATAGGAAGAATCTCAGCATTTTTATTATAAATAATCACTGGGGTTACAAATACATCCCCAACATCTCCTAGCAGGGAACAAAATCCACAAAACAATTCTGCAGATTCAGGGAACTCAGAAGAGCATTAGGAAAAAACCGATTCCCCGCATCATCAAGAAGATAGTAATGCAGATTTTCAAAATAAGCAGCTCTGGAATGCATTCGCAAATCAATATCCCCTTCTTGTTCCACCATTAGCATATCAGCGCAAAGCCAAGATCGACCTACCCAAATTTGATGGTAATGAAAAAAATAGCGTTGCATGGCTTAATAAAGTAGAAGAATATTTTGAGATTTATGACATTACTAGTGATGACGAAAAAATTAAGCATGCTTCCATGAAAATGGAAGGAGAAGCATATAATTGGTATATGTGGTGGAAAAAGACGACGCTCGCTATCAGTTGGAGGAAATTTAAAGATGCGTTCTTCAAAAGGTTTCAAGGCATAAAAGAAGAAAAGTTTTTTTCAACCTTTATCAAATTACGCCAAAAAGGAGATGTGGATGAGTACACTCGAGATGGGAGACCTTGGCAACACGAGTACCCGAATTGTCGGAATCTCGTCTAATCCAGTCTTACATCTCAGGACTTAAAATCCACATACAAGAAGAGCTCGAACTACATGAAATTACGTCCGTAGAAGTAGCAAGGCAAAAAGCAAAAGTTGCTGAAAAGAAATTTGAAAGGATAGCGAAACCAGAAAAAGTATATTCAAGGCGACGGTTTCCTCAATCTACAAAAGAAGATAACATGAAATATGTTCCACCACGCCTTCGCGAAGGAGACAAATCTAACTTGGAAACACAAAGAATGAGGGAAGGTAAATGCAAACGTTGTGGCGAAAAATGGGACCCGAAGCACAGATGTGCTAATGGGAAAGAAAAAAATCTGTATAACTGTGAAGCAACTAATGATTCTGACAATGATGATTCAGACATAGAAGGGATAGAAGATACCCTAGAATTCTCCCCAGAAGTAGATGATGACAGCACCCCGCAAGTGTCATTATCAGCCATGACAGGTATATCACAACCGCAAACACTAAAATTAAGGGGACATATAAAGAAAAACAACGTAATGGTTCTCCTAGACACAGGCAGCACGCACAATTTTCTAGATTCAACCATGGCCAAAAGACTCAACCTCTTTACCTTTCCATTATTATAAAAATAATAACGATGATGAAGAATTAAATGATAGGGAAAATGCATGAAGTCATTAGATTAGACTTTGGTTTAGAATCTCATTACATCATTACATTACCCTCTCAGTGGAAGTAAATCTGTAGTCTTAAAATTGTAGAGATACAAACTAGGTACTTATTGACCAACCATGAAGCGGTTTATAAACTTTAAATGAAGAAGCTTGAGCACAAGTCACAGCAACAGATTCAAGCCCCCGAAATTCAATCGTATCATCATCTAGGATGATGAAAGGTAATCAAAGAACATGACCTATGTGATGAATGTCATCATTAGAATGTTATCTACAAAAGTCAACGAAGAATCACGGGAAATTTAAGCACTGATTCGAAACATGAAAAGATGCTAAAAAGATACCAATGAAAATACCTCTCATAGGAAGTAAGACATCTGACAAAAAGAAGTCAAGGCAAGATCAGACCCTGTTAACATCAAGCCTTATCGCTACCCACATCACCATAAAACGGAAATTGAGAAGATAATCCAAGACCTTTTAAAATGTGGGGTCATTTCAAAAAGTAAGAGTCCGTATGCTGCCCCAGTTATTTTGGTAAGAAAAAAAGATGGATCGTTTCGGCTATGCATTGACTATAGAGGATTAAATAAGATAACAATTAAAAATAAGTTTCCAATTCCCTTTATCGATGAAATGTTGGATGAACTCCATGGCGCAAAATATTTCTCTAAATTAGATTTAAGGTCAGGTTATTACCAGATCCGAATTAGATTGGAAGATATACCACAAACTGCATTTCAAACACATGAAGGTCATTATGAATTTAAAGTAATGCCCTTTGGGTTAACAAATGCACCAGCTACGTTCCAAGCCACTATGAACGAGTTATTTCGTCCATATCATAGGAAATTTGTACTAGTATTTTTTGATGATATTTTGATTTATAGTAAAACCTGGAGGGAGCATTTGCAACACTTAGATAAAATTCTCACGTTATTAGAAGACCATCAATTCTATGCAAAAAAATCCAAATGCACCTTTGGAAAAGAAGAAGTTGAATATTTGGGACACCTAATATCCCATAAAGGAGTAAAAGTGGATCCTTCTAAGATTAAGGCTATAAGGGAATGGAATAAACCAGTGAACATATCCAAGCTCAGAGGACTTTTAGGATTGACGGGATATTACCGAAGATTTATTAAAGATTATGCGCATCGAACTGCACCTCTTACAAATCTTTTAAAGAAGAATTCGTTTCAATGGAATGAGGAAGCAGGGAAATGTTTTGAAGATTTGAAGGAAGTCATGGCTAATGCACCAGTATTGGCAACTCCTGATTTTTCTAAACCATTTATCATTGAATGTGATGCCTCTGGATTCGGTATTGGTGCAGTATTAATGCAAGAAGGGCACCCTATTGCTTTTGAAAGCAGAAAACTAAATAAACGTGAGCATCTCAAGTCCACATACAGTAAGGAAATGCTCGCAATTATGCATGCATTGGCCAAATGGAGACAATATCTGTTAGGGAGTAAATTTTCCATCCGAACCGATCATAACAGTCTTCAGTATCTCCTTCAGCAAAAAACACTCTCTGAAGAACAACAAAAATGGATCGAGAAGATTGCCGCTTTTGACATGGAGATATTACACAAGAAAGGGAAAGACAATGTAGTAGCAGATGCCCTGTCCAGAAAAGATGAGGAATCAGCATTACTTGCAGTTTTGATTGTTGTGCCTGAATGGCTTAATGAGATTAGAAGTGAGTACGCCAAGGATCCAGAAATGTTAGCTATCATCAATAATCTCCCAGGGAATTCGAAATTTGAATGGAAGAACGATATCTTATGGTACAAAGGGAGAATTTATCTAAACTCCAAATCCAAGTTTCTATCAAAAATACTCAAGGAATCACATGATTCCATGTCATCTGGGCATGTAGGATATTTCAAGACCTACTACAATGCACGTCAGTCATTTTTCTGGAAGGGTATGAGTCACGATATTCAAAAATATGTTGCAGAATGTGATACGTGTCAAAGAAATAAAAGTGAAAACATTATGACACCTGGCTTACTTCATCCCTTAAATATTCCGACTCAGAAATGGGAAGAAATATCGATGGATTTTATTGAAGGATTACCTGTATCGGATGGAAAGGATAAGATCTTCGTCGTAGTAGATAGACTCACTAAATATGCTCACTTTATCGCTATTAAAAAAACAGACTCTGCAAAGAAAATTGCGGAGATATTCTGCAAACATATTTATAAACTACACGGTTTTCCGAAAGTTATTGTCAGTGACAGGGATGCCAAATTTGAAGGGAACTTTTGGAAGGAATTGTTCAACCATGTTGGAACCTACCTCAACATGAGCTCAGCTTATCACCCTCAAACAGATGGGCAAACAGAGGTTGTTAATAAGTGTTTGGAAGCTTACCTACGATGTTATGCTACGGAGAAACAACATAAGTGGGTCCAATGGTTGCATCTTGCCGAATGGTGGTATAATTCTACTTACCATACATCGACAAAAATGACTCCGTTCCAGGCTCTATATGGATATGAGCCTCCGAAGTGGAAAGATTTTGCTTCAGTTCAAACTAATTTGCCAGCAGTAAAAAATCAACTAGAAGAACACCAAAAGGTCGCCCAAATTCTAAAAGAAAATTTGAGTGTTGCACAGAATTGTATGAAGCAACAAGCTGACCGTAATCGCACTGAGAGATCATTTGAAGTTGGAGACTGGGTGTTTGTCAAGCTTCAACCATACAAACAGTTGTCCCTTAAACAAAAAGGAAAAAATAAATTAGCTCCAAAGTTTTATGGTCCGTATCAAATTATTAAAAAGATCAGTCAAGTCGCTTATGGGTTGAGCCTTCCTGATACCAGTCGTGTTCACAATGTTTTCCATGTGTCCTGCTTAAAAAAGGCATTGGGTAACCATCAGTTGCCCCAAACAACACTTCCCATTTTGGATGATGAAGGCAAGCTCGTTCTAGAGCCCGAGGGGATCCTATCTACTCGTGATAAGAAGCTGCGCTCTCGTGTTATTACCGAATATTTAATCAAGTGGAAGGACTTGCCCATTGAAGAAGCATCTTGGGAGTCTGAAGCATTTCGCCAGCAACACCCATCATTACGTATGCTTTGAGGACAAAGCATCTTAAGAGGGGGGCAATGTTATGTATATTTATTAGTTATTAATTAGATTTAGTTATCTTAGGTTATTAATGTGGAAGGGCATGATCAAAGATCATGCCTCTTCGCCAAGGGACACCTTGAGGCTGTATTTAAAGCCTAGGCGATCCCTCATTGTAATCATCTCTTATCTTCATCATTAATAATATATATTTATCAAGTTTACCAGAGTTTTTACACTCCAATCTGTTCCAAAAGTGTTGAGATGGTGGTCATCAATATGAACTATTGCACTACGCTGGCCTCCAAAACTGAACTACTGCACTCTCCCTCCGACAACAACTACCACGGAATCCACTGAAACACCGGTTGAAGATCTGAATGATCCTCACTCCAATATCAGTGAAGCTCTGCGAAACTTCTGAAAGAGAGTTGGGTTTCCATCCAACACTCACAAATCACCTGAGGGTTTCCATTCTGGGGCTACGCGTGAAGTAGAGAACCACATTCTCAAACCTCTCATACACAAGAAAATGATCTACTCCAAAGATATCCCTCAATGGCCTCCTCCTTTTCTTTTATAGATTTCCTGGATCCTTCTAGAGCCTTATTTTATTATTATTTTATTCATTGAGCACATCTCCTTTAATTAAAATATTCTTTTTAATGTAAGAAAATGGTCAATTGGCCACCATGCCTCCTTAGGTCACTGAAAATCACCCCTAGCCATCCCATCCTATAGATCTTCTCGTCCCGGTTCCAACGAGCTATTACACTAAGGTGTTCTACCAAGAATTCTTCCCCAAATGCCACCTTAGGCAAAATTAATTGAGTTAGGCCCAGTAACAACTCAATTTTTTGAAAGTTGTCAGAATGCACCGGAACAAAAGGCAAACTGCTCGAATAATGGAATGTATCAAGCAAATGCCACCGGACCTCATAGAAACTTTTCAATACTTCTCCAAAAAGCCCCTGAGCCCATTGATGACACCAACCTGTACCCATGACCTGTCTGCTCGTAACTCTGGAAGTCCAACCTAACCCTGTCATAGGTGACACCAAAAAAAACTGAATATTACACTTTGCAACAGCTTACGACAAGTGCAACACTAAAGGTACACTTTGCAACGACCGTGACGACACTTGGTGTGACAATGCTTAAAACTTTGGAAATGAGTGCGACGTATGTCTACATGGTAAGATAAACTCATTTGCACATAGATAACCTCTTGAAACCACAAAAACAAGCTTATGTACATTGTGCTACGCTTATCATGCGAAAAGACGACAATTGCTTCAATGTGAACGACACTCGCGATATGTGAACGACAGTGAAAGTAACACATGCCAGAGTAAAGATAACATGAAAACGACATTAATTAGAGTGAAAGCAAGTGAAAGCGACAACCAAAAACATGAAAAATACACTTGCAAAAGCAAGCGTGCGCAAAGGTGACAGTTTGTAAAACTCGCCGAAATGAAAGTGCAAATGTAGCTAGAAGTGAGAAACTGTCGATGTCAGTGCGCACTGACTATCAACATGGATTGGACATCGCACAGGCATAGTCTTGATGACCATGCTATGCTTGTTCAAGCTTGCGTAAAAGAATATGCAGATGCACTTGTTATGAACTAAGCATGTGTGAACAAGTGACTTTGACACTTCCAATCCAAGAAGGGAGCTCAAAAGCATCAACAAACCGAGAAGTGAATACCAGAACGACCAATCGTGAGATCCACAGTAGGCTCCCAAATTCAAGTGTAGGCAAAATTTTAGAGGGTGTTTGTTGTAGCGACAACATGACCGTAGTTGCATAATTTAACACTCCCTCTCAACTAGGGAGAATTCCATTTGTTAATATCTGAACATCATGCGATGTATATCATGTCCCATATCTGCTCAACTCTATCTGCTGAAACATTCTCAAATCTAAAGAAGAAGAATCATCGGGGAGCTAATGCTTCCACCCTCTACATCGTTGGAGAGCATATCTCAATCCGAAACCACATCGGGGAGTACATCTCAACTCGGAATCTAATGGGGGAGCTAAATAACTCTGATCCCATATCGAGCAATAGGTGGTATAGAGGAGCTACTACTCAACCCATCCTATTGCCCACCGATCTTCCCAACAAGGACCCTCAAGAGTCATGTGGTAGAACACTTGCATCATAATCTGAGCTTGGGCGAGATACTCGACTTACGAAAAGGTAAGGATCACACGCCCCCAAGCCTCCTCAACTCGTTGGCCAGACGAGGAGGGACAATCCCAACAAGCCCAGCTTGTGAGTATGATGCCAACTGGGGTATACTCTGCAAAGACAAAGATAGGGGAGCTACTACTCCAATCCTAGGGTAACAAATAGGGTGATACCCTATTGTCCAGAGATACCTCAACCCCAGGAGCCCTCTATCTCAATTCCGGACCCTAGGAGCTCAAATATGGGAGAAGAGTTAGCTCAGTGTCCTCAATCAGTGATGCCCCTTATCAGGAGGGGTCACATCCAACAGTCCAAGTAGCTCTCTGAAGACCAAGAACTTCCCTTTCGGCAAAGCCTTGGTGAGAATATCTGGAATCTGCTCATCTGTCGATACGTGATGGAGTCTAACGACTCCTTTTTGCACCATGTCTCGAATAAAGTGATATTGAATCTCTATGTGCTTGGACTTGTCATGAAATACGGGATTCTTTGTCAGATGGATCCCACTCTTATTGTTGCAATATATAACTGTAGTGTCTAGGGCCTGCTCAAATAGCTCTCCATAGAGCTTCCTCAACCAAATTGCTTCGCAACTAGCCATGCTAGCGGCAATATACTCTGCCTCAATGGTACTCAATACTACGGACTTTTGCTTCCTACACATCCAAGATATCATGGCAAATCCAAGGCTAAAATAACCTCCAGACGTACTCTTCCTGTCGACAACGTTTCCTGCCCAATCAGCATCGGTGTATCTGTGAAGTCGAACATCTCCGACATAATATCTCAGACCAAGTGTAATCGTCCCTTGCAAATATCTTAAAATGTGTTTGGCAACGATCCAATATGCATGGAGAGGCTTGGTCATGAATTGACTCAACGTATTCCCTACATAGCATATGTCCGGATGGGTGTTCACTAGGAACATCAAAGCCCCAATCAATTGTCTATACTCGGATGGATTCGCCAAATCGAGTCTTGCAACTTCTCCACATAACTTCTTGAAGTTCATTTCCATCGGTGTGGGTAGGGACTTGCATTTTGTCATTCCAAATATTTCCAACAACTTCACAACATATTTTCCTTATGAAAGGAAAATCTCTCCGGGCCTTTACCATACCTCAAGGCCTAGAATGTAGTGCATGAGTCCAAGGTCCTTCATCTTGAATTCAGAGGCTAGCTCCCTCTTACACTCACTCATCAGAGGCTCACTACCCGTCAAGAATAGATCGTCAACATATAAAACCAAAATCAACAGCATACCTTGGACTAGCTTGAAGTAGAGGTTGGGATCAGCGATGGTTCTTGTGAATCCCAGCTTCACGAAATAACTGTCTGTTGATTTTTAGGTAGCATCGAATGTGCTCTAGCTCCGAACTTTTGTGGAGGGACTAAAACACATGAGATCTCCAAGATCGAGAAATCGTTTAGAGAAATTCCGCCCAAAGTGCAGTTTATTCAAATAATTAATTATTTTTAATGGAGCCTAAGTTAAAACTTAGGAAATTAAAATAATTAAAGTGAATTAATGTAATTGTGGGTGAGAAGCTTCTAAGTGACGAGGATCAAGTCTGTTTTAATCTTAGTCGTTAATTAAAGATTTGATCATGGTCGTTGATATCTCAACAGGAAAAGTATAAGGGAAGGTTTAAGGGTCAGTTGGAGAACACACACACACACAACAACACTTGAGCAAAATCGAAATTTTGGGGCAGGGTTTGCTAAGAATTTTGGAGTGAGTTCTAGTGCAGAGAGGAGCATTTCGGCAGTGGTACTTCAATCCAAGGCAAAGAATACATTGCAGAGAAGCAGTGTAGCACCAAGGAGAGACAGCGCAACACCTAAAGGGGTGATGCAGTCACTAAAGAGGCAGCGTTGGGGTTTCTGTGAGGTAGATCGAGCATCAATTCTACAGATCAATTTCTGAGCCAGGAAGGCTCACGTGGAGGGTGACGCATCTCCTAGATGGGGTGACGTAGTCTCAGCGCAGAGCTGGGAGCAATTGCTACTGTGCAGCACTGGGGACAGCACTGTCACCTGTGGGGTTTGATCATTCAGTTGCTGGATCAGCGAAAATATCTGTCTCTGGATAGAGGTACTTCTGTCGGGATTTTCTCTGTTGGGTGAGCCAAATTTGGCACCCTAATTGTATTCAGAAATCTACTTAATAATAAAACCCTCATATCTATTGCACCGGTTTTCCCGCGTTGGGTTTTTTCGGGGAGGTTTAGTCCAAAAATAAGTGTGTCCTTTGTGTTTGTCTCATCTTATTTTTGAGTACTTGTTTTGTATATTAGTGTAGGCTGCAGTGTATTTGCATTAATATTTACTAAATAATTATCTAAATAACTTGTTAACTGAAGAACATAAGTAGGAAATGCAAATCAGTTAATTGTAGTAGGATTTATGTTGGTTTATATTCAAAAAATTTCACATGGTATTAGAGTGAGGTTGTAGATCAAGGAGGACTGAAGCCATCAACGAAAGGACAGAGGAAAACCTGCTGCAGGAAAACAGTTGTCCCGAGAGACAGTGTAGTTCTGAACCAGAGAGGCAGAGGAAGGGTGACACAGTCACCAAGGAAGGCTCACGCAGAGCCAGCGTCAGCCTGCTAGGGTGACATTATAGCTGTTGCTGCAGAAGGCAATGCAGTTGTTGCTAGGCTAGCGCAGAGGCTATTGAGTCTCATTTTTCTGGTTATTGTGGCTGGAGGGTCAGCGCAGATTAGCAGCAGAGGAAGCTTCAGCATCAAGGTGCATCCAGACTAACTAGTATGTCAAGATTTGGGATGTCTTTCAGTTGCTTAACTCTCAGCAACTGAGTTACAATGCAGCAGTTAGTAGTGGCAGTACTATGGGCAGCATGATGTAGCATATTGAGAGGGAGTTGCAATACAAATACAGCAGTGACAATGGCAGTGTCATGGGCATCAGTACAGATTGTAGCAGCACAGTGGATGAGTAGGCCGAGCATTAGCAGTGCAGAGGACCGATGTCGTGGATCAGGGTGATGCTTCTAGTGAGAAGTATTGTTAGAGCACATTCCTCGCTAAGAGGGAGTGTTGATTTTTGGGTAGCATCGAATGTGCTCTAGCTCTGAAATTTTGTGGAGGGGCTAGAACACATGAGATCTCCAAGAGCAGAAACCGTTTGGAGAAATTCCACCTGGAGTGCAGTTTATTCAAATAATTAATTATTTTTAATGGAGCCTAAGTTAAAACTTAGGAAATTAAAATAATTAAAGTGAATTAATGTAAATGTGGGTGAGAAGCTTCTAAGTGATGAGGATCTAGTCTGTTCTAATCTTAGTCGTTGATTAAAGATTTGATGACGATCGTTGATCTCTCAACAGGAAAAGTATAAAGGAAGGCTTAAGGGTTAGTTGGAGAACGCACACACACAGAGCAGCACTTAGCAAAATCGAAGTTTTGGGGCTGGGTTTGCTGAGAATTTCAAAGTGAGTTCTAGTGCAGAGAGGGGCAGTGCAGTAGTGGGACTTCAGTCAAAGGCCGAGAATACATTGCAGAGAGGCAGTGCAGCACCAAGGAGAGACAGCGCAGCACCAAGAAGAGACAACACAACACCTGGAGGGGTGATGCAGAGCCTGGAGAGGTGACGCAGTCACTAAAGAGGCAGTGTTGGGGTTTTTGTGAGGTAGATCGGTTATCAATTTAGCAGATCGATTTCTGGACCAGGAAGGCTCACGTGGAGGGTGATGTAACTCCTAGTGGAGGTGACGCAGTCTCAACGCAGAGCTGGGAGCAACTGCTACTGCACAGCACTGGGGACAGTGCAGTCACCTATGGGGTTTGATCATTCAGCTGTTGGATCAGCCAAAATATCTGTCTCTTAATAGAGGTACTTCTGTCGGGATTTTCTCTGTTGGGTGACCCGGATTTGGCATCCTAATTGTATTCGAAAATATGCTTAATAATAAAACCCTCATATTTGTTGCACCGATTTTCTCGCATTGGGTTTTTCCGTGGACATTTAGTCCAAAAATAAGTTTATCCTTTGTGTGTTTGTCTCATCTTATTTTAAAGTACTTAATTTGTATATTGGTATAGGCTACAGTGTATTTGCATTAATATTTAGTGAATAATTTTGTAAATAACTTGTTAACTGAAGAACACGAGTAGGAAATGCAAATCAGTTAACTGCAGTAGGATTTTTGTTGGTTTAGATTCAGAAATTTTCACAATGTCTATGCGGGCATACCATGCTCTAGGAGCTCGCTTCAAACCATACAATGCCTTAATCAATCTACAAACATGTGTCTTTCAATCCTCTATTTCAAATCCCTACAGTTTCTCAACATACACTTTTCTTGTAACATGCCATGGAGGAATGTAGTCTTCACGTCCATCTAATGAAGATTCCACCATTGACTTGCGGCAAGGGTTACTATCGAACGAATGATTGTATATCGAGCCACAGGTGCAAATATATCATCATAATATTCTCCCTCTTTCTGTGAGAATCATCGAGCCACGAATCTTGCCTTGTATTTCTCAATGCTACCATAAATTCCATGCTTGATGTTGAATAGCCACTTTGAAGTCACCACAGATTTCCCCTTTGGTCTCGGCACAACATCCCATACATCATTCTTCATAACCGATTCATATTCTTTGGCCATAGCATCTTTCCAAACTTGTTCTTTCTTGGCTTCTTCAAGTCTGGGAAGTTTAACTTGAATCATAACGCTTATGGTTGCAACATATCCTTGGTACCTGCATGGCTTCTTCCTTTCTCTAAATGATCTTCAAACAAGAGCGCATTTCTCATCATCCTATAATGTGCCTCGAAGCCAAAGTGGCCTCTTACTAGTGGGAGGATCACATGGAGGAGGATCTAAAGGATCCATGGGCTCCATGGGATCATCAACAATATATATCTTAGATTCAGGCACGGAAGGACCGTCTAAAATATCCATATCATCATTCTTCTCAGCAGGAGGAGGCGAAGGAAAGTCCCCTGCTTTTCCAAGGGCGACATCTTCATCAAATGTAACATCCCTGCTAATTTCAACCTTCCTTTGATCAGGAATATATATTCTAAATGCTTTATAATTTTCACAATATCCAACAAACGTACCTTTTCTTCCTGAAGCTTCCAACTTGTTCCTTTTGTCCTTCGGCACATGAAAGTATACGGGGCATCCAAAGAAATGGAGACCAACATCAAGTTTGACACCTGAGAATACTTCTTCAGGGTCTTGTTGTCCAATGATTGATGAGACACCCAGTTTTGAACATATATGGCAGCATTTTTTCTTCTCCCAAAAGGAACTTTGGCAACTTTTGATCATGGAGCATGGCACAAGCAGCTTCTATAATAGACATGTTATTTCTTTCAGGCACTCCATTTTGTTCAAGAGTATAGGGCACAATTGTCTCTTTCTTGATTCCTTCCTTCTTGCAAAAATCAATGAACTCATTTGATATGCACTCTCCACCATTGTCAGACCTGAATATTTTGATTTTCTTCCATGTTTGATTTTTGATCAAAGCTTTGAACTCCTTGAACATTTCGAAGGCTTCATCCTTATGCTTCAAATAATATATCCATGTCCTTCTTGAGAAGTCATCAATGAAGGTGATATAGTAGACATGGCCACCAATAGAATGCACGAGCATTAGACCACATATGTCGGAATGAATGAGAGGGAGAATATCATTTATCTTGTTCTCACTAGAGGGCAATGGTTCCCTTGTCATATTTCCACTGGTCCAACCTGGATATACTCCATCATGTTGGGCTTGAAACTTGGGAATCCCTAAGACCAATTTCTCCAATTTCGGAAGAGCATCATAATGTAGATGGGCCAATCTTCGGTGCCATAGCACGCTTAGATGATTAGTATCATGGACCAATGCGAGAAGTGGTCTTCTTGTAACCCTGTAGAATCCTTCATATCTTGATCCCAATGTGAATCCATCTCTATTAGGTGATCCAACAAGACAAGTAAGAACCTTTCCCCTGATGAAGGCCACTCTCATCCCATTGTCTTCTAAAGCGGATATTGATACCAAATTCTTCTTTAACCTTGGCACATACATCACGTCATGGAGCAAAATAGATTCCTCAGAATTCAAATGAAATTTGACGGACCCAAAACCATTAACAGGATGAGTGGAGTTGTCTCCAAGAATGATTTTCAAATTTGACTCCTGCCCTACCAAATTAGAGAGAACTTCCTTATAATTAGAGGAGTGATGAGTGGCCACACTATCAACCAACCAACTATCCCATGACCTCCTCTGCGTTGAATTCCCCTAAACTGCGTTGTCCTCTTGAAGCCTCTACACTGCTGCAACTCTGCACTGCATAAGCAAGCCTGCTCTATGTTGCTGAAGTCACATCAGCCCCTCTGCGTTGCTGCATCTGCATTGTGCTGCTCCCTTTTAGCATCCAGCTTTGCCTCTACTCCATCTATGATTTTTTGCACCCACTGCTCCACTTGCCTCGCTACCATCTTAAGGCTCCCGTAGCTTGTATGTGATCCAAGAGTTGGGCTACTCAAGGATCATGCCTTCACTCTGTAGCTGCTCTACAGATCAATATCACCCCACTTTCGTGGTTCATGAGTGCTCATGGTTACGTCATCTTTGGAGCCATCGTCTCCTACAGCAGCCTTGGAGCTAGAAGCTTCCTTGTCCTTTTTCTTCTGAGGACAATTGTTGGCGACATGTCCTAGTTCACCACATTGGAAACACTTGATCTTCGACAAATCACGCTTCTTTCTCCCTTGTTGCCTCTTTGATGCCAAGGTCGCATCTTCCTCTTCTTCCTTCTTCACTTTGCTTGAACCAGTGTTGTACTGTCTTTTGGTCATCTAGCGGATTTCCTCTTATTGGAGGATAGCCCACATGTTGTCCCAGTTGGGAATGTCCACTTTGCCCAAGAGACTTTAGACAAAAGTTTCCCAGTCCTCTGTGACTGCATTGAGAGCAGTCCTCACCATGACATCATCATCTACCTTGACCCCCATGCCAGTCAGTTGATCCCAGGTCAATTGTAGTCTGGATAGAAAAGGGTCGATCTCCTCTCCCTTGGCCATCATAAATAACCTCAGGTGGTTCTCTAGAAGCATCTTCCTCTGGACGGATCTTCCTTCATATAGTGTGGTTAGAGCTACCCACATCTCATGAGTCGCTGCCTTCTCAGCTATGTGGAACCACATGATCTTTGACCTCGTCCATAATGAAGCGCTTGGCGTGTGTCGCTGCTTCTTCATGCTTCTCCAGGAGCTTCGCATTGGTCGGTGTAGCCAAGACTTTCTCTGCACGCTCCCTCAAGTCGTATGCCTCCATGACTACCATGACTCTGGCCTTCCAGATTGCAAAGTTGGACAGGCCATCCAACCTATCCTGATCACGTAGTCCATGTGGCGTCATCTACTCAGAAAATGTGTCGAAACAAATCTCCTCTCTATGCTAGAGACTCGGATCTAGGGTCCTTCTCGAGACAGACACCATCTGCTCCCCTTGACAACTGACTCCCTCTCTTGAAAGTCTGCCAAACAAATTGAATCAACTCTCTTCGATCCTCTAATCGATTTACAGATCTCTTTGACAGGAAATCTTCTGAGAAGTTGTTCTCCTCCCGCTCTTCATCAACTTCGCTTAGGCTAAATTCTACACCGACAGAATTTTCACCCCACCAGCAACTGCTGAAGGTCTGCAGCTTGGCTTTTGGCACTCTGAACAGCAATCAGCTTCTAGACTGCGTCACCCTGGCTGGCCTCTGCGTGAGCAGACAGTCTCAGCATAGCTTCTACGCTGCCTCTGCGGAGTAAGTGTGTGGGCTTGCGTGGAGACTGTGTCACCCTTGCCTTTGCATGGCTCTGTTTCCTTCTGCTGCTGCGCTACCTTCTCTAGTCTGGTTTATTTGTTGTTGCTATTGCTTTCTTTGTTACTTTCTGCAACATGAATTCTTCAGCATTCTTGCTGGAGATCCAGCTAGATCTACAATCACTCCAATACGATGTGAAAATTTCTGAATATCTCAAAGAGAAACCCTACTGTTAAATTTCAGATTTACTTCTACTTACATTAAGTTATTAATGTGAAATCTTCAGCAATAACACCGAATTAAATACATTAACGGCCTACACATACAAATATAAACAAAGTGACAACAAGGATTTTCTGGACAACTGTCCCCGGAAAAACCCAATGCGGGAAAACCGGTCTTCTGGCTACTGGAGGGTTTTTATTACTAAGCAAAATCTAAGTACAACAGATTTGGGCACCAAACTGGTTAACCTAACAGAGAAATAAAAGAACTGCAGTTATACCTATGTTCTGGAGAAAGAAAAACTGACTGATTCACACCCTCAAATGGGATTTACAGAACTCAGCCCTTTTCAGTCTTCAGAAACCCCAGCGTTGCTCTGAAGCCCTCTGTGTAAGCCCTGATGGTTTGCGTCAGCCCCTGCGCTGCTCAGGAAGGGCCTGCGTCACCCCAGACTAGGTTACACTGCCCCTGCGCTTCCCTGGCTAGGCCTGAGTCAACCCTTTTAGCCTCCAATGGCCCCTATGCTGCCCTTTCTGGGCCTCCGTCAAGCCTACGTAGCTCCTGAAGCCTCTGTGTTGCCCCTGTTGGGCTCTTGGCTGAGCTGCATAGTTGTTGCCTCTGCGCTGCCTCGGTCTACTGCGTCTCTGCCTTCGTTGCACTCTTGGCCTGGGATCAAACCATCCCTCTCGCCAATACTGCCCCTCGCTGCAGCTGAAACACTTCTGATTCCTGAAATTCATAGCAAACCACGCCCTAGAATTCCAGCTTAGTTTCAGTGCTCTGCCACTGTGTGTATTCTCCAACTGACTCCAAGCCCTCTTCTTATACTTTTCTCGTTGAAACATCAACGGTTGTGATCTAATCTTGAATTGACGGCTAAGATTAGAAGATGCTTGATCTGTGTGACGTAAGTCATTTTCATCAGATGTTTAATTTAATTAACTTTAATCTTTTAATTTTCCTAAGTTAGACTTAGTTTCCTTAATTAAAAAAGATTAATTAATTAAATATCTCTTAAATAGGATGGAATTTCTTAATCATTTTCTGGGTCTTGGAGATCCCATGTACTCTAGTCCCCCCACAAAGTTTGGGAGCTAGAGCACATCCGATGCTACCCCAACACCTCAAAATCTCAACAATCCCTGCCTCAGACCTATGCGAGCCAATCAATGAAGAAGGAGAAGAAGATGCTTGGTTATGTCCAAATGAGCTTGAGGTCACTTGTATTTATAGGCTTTCATGGGTGTCCAATTTGCTTTAGGGCCGACCTTGTCCAAACATGCATTTGTGGGCTTTCCTTCATAAGTACACTTTCCCTTGTCCGATTTGAGTGATCTTCAAGTCGATCTTGGTCCTCTGGAAAAGAGGAATTCAATGCAATCATCATATCCATCAAATGAATTGTCTAAGGTGGAATTTGACGTAGTTTCATTTTTTAATAGTACGGGAGCCCCATGATTCTTTTATTGATGGACTAATAAAAAAATCAAGCTTTGGGTGCAATATGTTTTTGTACTTAATTGATTTCATTGTTGAAGATTTCTGTTGTGCAAAGTGCTTGTAAGTTGAGGGTTCCTAGTGTGTTTGTGTGTGTTATTACCCTCAGACCGGATCTAGGGCCTAAGGAAAATCCAACACAAACCAACCTTGATACCATGTTCGACAAAACAGGGAATTTCCACACAAGACAAACAACTTAAGCAACCACTCACACAGTCAAATCAAAAATCAATACCCCAGTGCTTTTACATGGTTAAAACCCTCAAAGAGGGAAATAGTACACGACCCCAATGAACACAGCTACTTGAAACAAGATATGAATTCAAAAAAAAAAATTGAACATAAGATTTTCTCATGATGTTAATACATGGATCAATATAGTTATGAATATCAAGGAGCACATGAGTTGTTGCATAACTGTAGGTTTAGAATACATCATAACAATAGGATTACATAACTACAAATGCAAACTAATGCATGCTAAAGAGACACACTTTTACCTAAAGACATGTTAGACCAAGTTGATCAATCCTAAGTGTCTAACTATCTTAACACTGAGTAGGGTGTTCTTTAAGTGAGTGAACCTCTCCATGTGGTCACACTAAAGGGCAAGCAATGGAACTCCAATACCCTAGGCAAGAAATCTTAGCTTAAGGTCAAGCGACCACTAAGCGCACAATTTCCAATGTGCAAATCCATCAAGGACCATCTCCTATGCACCAATCTATCTCAAACCATCATAGGGATGAACATACACCATCTACCCCAAAACTTATGAAGTAACCCCAAACATGATGTAAACACTTTCAGAGTAACACAAAAGCTAACACCTAGTACCTACATGCACACATGATTTATGCATAGTATCTTACAATGTATATATTGTTTAGGGAATTACACAATTTTACATGGGTAAATGGTACATTCTCACTTAGAGTGCTCAATGTGGAAACGACCCTTGTACCCCTTTATACTTTCCTCGCCAAAACAGCAAGGGAGGGCTCAAAAACACCATGGATGCCATAAGCCACCCATAAGAATGGGATTTCTTATCGAATGTTTGGGATGGTCATAATTCTTGTGAAAATTTCTGAATACAAAATTACGGAAACCCTATTGCAATGTCTTGATTTACTTCTCCTACTTGTGATTTAATTATACAAGTTATTTTCAGAAATATTCAGAAAATAGCGAAGTAAACACACCTAGCAGCCTACACATTTACAGATCATTTACTGAAGCATAGCGCACATATGACAAAGGACACACATGATTTTTTGGACAAATGTCCCCGGAAAAACCCAATGCGGGAAAACCGGTGCAGCAACTCTTTGAGGGTTTTATTATAAAGCAGAATCTGAATACATCATGGGCACCAGTAGTGTTTTGCCCGACAAAGAAATTCACGGCAGTAGTACCTTATCACTCGGAGACAAAAAATATGGCTGATTCAAACCCTTTAGGAATTACTAAATACAAGCCCTTCCTGGCCCACTGGAACCCTCAACGCAACTCCTCCAGCCTTTGCGTCAATCCCTCTAGCCCAGCGCAGCACAGGCTGCCCCTACGTCACTCTAAAGGCCTCCACGCTACCTCTGCGTCACGCTCTGCATGGTCTCTGCGTCAGCTTGGCTGGGTTGTGCCCCTCCTCCTGGCCTCTACACTGCCTAGTATGGTATTGCCTTTTGATAAATGTATTCTCGACCTCAGATCATAACATCCCTTGTCGATTTGCCCCTCACTAGCACTACAAGCTGACTCGAAAATTCTCAGCAAACCACGCCCCAGAATTTTGACTTAGCGTAAGTGTTGCTACTCTGTATGTGTTCTCCAACTGACCCCAAGCCTTCCTTTAATACTTTTCTCGTTGAGAAATCAACGGCCATGATCTAATCACTAATCAACGGCTAAGATAGAGAAAGCTTGATCCACGTCACTTAAAATATTCTCACCACATGTATAAATTAATTCACTTTAATTTTTCAATTTCCCTAAGTTAGACTTAGGGTCCCCGTTAAAAAATTTAATTATTTGAATAACTTTTACACTGGGTGGAATTTCTCCAAACAATTTCTGGGTCTTGGAAATCTCATGTGTTCTAGCCCCTCCATAAAGTTTCGGAGCTAGAGCACATCCGATGCTACCCAAAATCTCAACAATTCCTTTCCTAGTGGTGTGGACTAAAAGAGCCCCAAGGATAACTTGATTGTCACATACCCCTAATACTTGAGGACTGTATGCACACTAATGTACACTAAAACGATTATATGTCATTTTCTCCAAGTGTGAAACCAGTCCTAAGAGCACAATTAAAATGCATCTTTATTCTTATTTTGGGTCCTTTTCTACGTTTCCAACACTCCTAATTTCCTCCTAGGTTGTTTTTTAAAAGGTTTTAGGCCATTTGTAACATGAGTTGTCATGAGAAAAAGCTTGGCCAAAATTGGAAAATAGACTTCATTAAATGACAAAATTATTTGCTAAAATAATATGTTTATTTGCTCAACTGCTTAAACCTTAAGGACAACTCACGTATATCATATGCTAGTGGATTTTTTTGGTAAATAAAAAGGTTTCTACAACTATACAAAGAGAATTAAATACATATCAATATAGATCAGTGATGGTCCCCTTAACTTTCTTTAGGGCTCCCAATGATCCTTGGCAGAGAAAATACAACATTTTCCTTCATGCCATTTGAGCCAAAAAAATGACAAAAATATTCAGGGTTGATACTAATTTGAGCCAAAGATACACTTGACTGGTAACAGAAAGACCACTTTACTGCTACCCATAGAATAACCCAAGTTTTAGAAACTAAGGGAAGTTGATATATTGTGAATAAATTATTCTTGAACTGCAGCAATTGGAAATTTATTCTTCTAACTGATTAATTAGCAGTTTATTTGTTATAGCAAATAACAAATAAATCACACTGCTCAGAATCTGTATTACTTCCCGACACTACCTCTAGAAATGACTTGCTTGGCCTCCTGGAAATTTTCTTGGCTTCTAGCACCTGAATCGACCTCCTCTTCAACTAAATCAAACTGCCCTCTAAAGCTTCTATGCTACCCCTGTACAGCCTCACTGAGGGAATAATGCAGCCCTCTTGTTACTAACTCTTCGGCACTGGAACTCTACGGAAAATCACTGCTACTGCTCCCTCAATCATTGTGCTCTAGCTCGAACTCTCTCCTGTTGAATCTTTGCAACTAGAAAGCTTGATCTTCGAAGGAACTAACTCTCCCTATGTCTCACAATTGTGTCATCTTCAACCCCATCAGCCTAGTCTTATAATCTCTTGTTGGATCACTAACAACCATGATTGTATTGTTATCGACGGCTAAGATCATTTCTAACTCGATCCATGTGAGTTTCTAGAGCTTTCTCAACTTTCCTTAATTAATTCCTATTAATTAACCAGTTTTCCTAAGTTAGACATAGGAAAAATTTAAATGATGGTTAATTAACCTAATAAAGGCATTTCGCAAGCTTATCTCGCGAAACATTTTTTGGGTTTTGGAGATCTTTTGTTCCTTGGCCTCTTAGACACAAATCGAGACTAGAACACATTTTCAATGCTACAAACACTAACACTCCCTCTTAGCGAGGAAGGTGTTCTCTCCCATGATATCTTCCCTCACGTTGTTGATGTTTGACATCTATAACAACCTGTCACTATTAATCAAGCTACTGCGCATACTATAATTCATCTGCTAACCTTGTAGTTGAACCATCATGCATCTGTGCTGCTTCTTGTTGAGATTTTGAGTATTGGGGTAGCATCGAATGTGCTCTAGCTCCCAAAATTTGTGGATTGACTAGAGTACACCTGACCTACAAGACCCAGAAAGGGATTTGGGAAGTTTCATCTGGTTTGGGAGATATTTAGTTAATTAATTATTTTGATGTATTCCCTAAGTCTAAACTTAGGAAAATAAAATAATTAAAGTTAATAAAATTAAACATGTGATAAAATTGTGTTAAGTCACACGGATCAAGCTTTCTTTTAATCTTAGCCATTGATTCAAGATCTAATCATGGTCGTTGGTTTCCCAACGAGAAAAGTATAAAGGAAAGGCTTGGGGTCATTTGTAAAAACACATAGAGGCAGAGCACTGAAGCTAAGCTGGGATTCTAGGGTAGGGTTTGCTAAGAATTCTCAGAAGTGTTTCAGCTGCAGAGAGGGGAGTTTAGGAAAAGGGGATGGTCTGATCCCAGTGCCTAGAATTAGCAAGAGGCAGAGAGCAGCTTCCAGAGGCAGCGCAGAGAAGCAAGAGCAGCAGCAGAGATGGCAGTAGTTGCACAGCGCAGGGGCAGCTTCAGCTACGCAGGTGCTACGCTGTAATGACCCAACTCGAATTATATGGAACATAGAAATATTAACATGCATATGCAAAAATTCAATTATGGTACACCACCCTTATATGATTATACTAATCACTTAAATAATTAATGATATACGACATAAAACTTAACTTCGGGATGAAGTTTTCTGAAGGAGGGGTGTATGTAATGACCCAACTCGAATTATATGGAACATAGAAATATTAGCATGCATATGAGACCTGCATATGAGAGCTACATATGCATGTATCACGTATACTACACTAGTACATGCACTAACCAATGATTAAAAAAAAATCTCAATATGGAGTAATGAGTGAATTATTGAAAGTATTGAGTAAATAACTAACTCACCATAATATAATGAATGTACTGTAAAGTAAAAACCTACCACTAACATAATATAAACTAATATTTTGTTCAAAGGAAAGTAAAAGCATTGACTTATGCAACTAAATGAAGATATTTTAATAAATTCAAGATATTTAATAAATCCAAAGATATTTATTAAATAATAATATTTTAATAAATCTAAGATATTTTAGAAATCCAAGATATTTATTAAATAATAATATTTTAATAAATCTCAGATATTTTAGAAGTCCAAGATATTTATTAAATAATAATATTTTAATAAATCTAAGATATTTTCGAAATCCAAGATATTTATTAAAAGGAGGATATTTTAATAAATATCTTAGGGGATTTGTGTATAAAAGGAGAAGGGGAGGGGGGGAGGACCTTAAGGGGCATGGATCAGTGAGGTGGGAAAACTGACCCGAATGTTGTTAGAGGAATTCTAACTATGAAAGACATGAGCAATGACTTCTAACAGAGTCATGGAGTGATCTCAATTGTTATTGGAGTTTTGGGCACGAGGGCCAGAAGACTTGTCTTCTGGATCTGGGCACCGGAGAGGTTGACCCTGGATAGGCTAGGAGGAAAACGACGGTTTGGTAACGGGAGCGGGAGCTATGATGGGTCAGTAACATCTTCAAACCCAGTTCCAGGTAAGTATTAAATAGTCAATTGATATATATTCTGCTTCAAAAATCCCACTCTGGATTGTGTAGTATAAATTATGTTAATAATTGTTATATGGGGAAAATTATGGTCCTTACATACGCAGTCTCTCCCGGACCAGCGTTGGGCAGTAGGAGACCCTCAAGGGTTACGCAGAATCCCTCAAGGGCAACGTAAGGTCTACGTCACCCATTCTGGGGTTACACAGCCCTCTCCAGGCCAGCGCAGAGGAACACAAAGGCTGACGCAGGGGCTTTAGGGGCAGCATTGTGGTTTCTAGGGCCAAGATCTAGCTGAGTCCTGTAAATCCCATTTGAGGGTGTGGATCAATCAATATTTTGGCTTCAGAACAGCGGGATAGTTGCAGATCTATATTTTTTCTATCGGGTTTTCCAGATCTGGAACCCAGATTTGTTGCATTCAGAAAACTCTAAATAATAAAACCCTCCAGCAGCCAGAAGACCAGTTTTCCCACATTGGGTTTTTCCGGGGACTATTGTCCACAAAATCCTTATGTCACTTTGTCTATGTCTGCATGTACTTTTCTGTTTTAGATCTGAATCAGTGAAAGTTGTTATGTGTTTGCTTCGATGTTAATCTAAACTTTCAGCATTAATAACTTAATTAACTAGGAGAAGCATAAACGGATCTAACAGTAGATTTCTACATAAGTAACATTCAGAAATTTTCACACTGCTGACACTGCACTGTGCCACCCTGCACTTTTGCCAACACTGCATACGTTGCACCTGAACTCATGTTGTTGTTGCTACTACAACTACTGCAACTGAGAACGATCTATTGATCCACTGTGTCCCCACACTGGCTCTGCAGCTCTCTCCTGAGTCTCTGACTGCAACAAGTTTCTACAACTGTCTTTGCACCCCTCTAGTAACTGGCAGCAACTAGTCTCTGCAACTATCCCTCAAGATCTGACTGCACCTACTAACACTAATCCTCCTGCTACTAAAAACTGTGGGCCCCTGTAGCAAAGGTGATGATCCATGAGGAAACATATGTCTGATGTTGTCCTCCTTGGACCCTGCCCAATCCTACAACTTTGAAGTACTAGGCTCCACCTCCTTTTGGAGGTGTTGACCACACTTTGTCAACGACCCCATAGCAGTACACCTCCATTTTTTCAAATGGGACTTATCATGTTCGAGGCTCGTGTCATCCAGATTTCATCACCGATTGACAGTTTTTATATGATGTAAACCCATTCTGCATTTTATGATGTAAATGATCTAAGTAAGACCATCCATGTATGTAACAACCTAGGTAAGCCTAGTATGTTGTTGATGACTTCCATCCTAGGAGGTTTTTTGTCTCACTGATTCACGAAAGTGATCGGCAGAGTTTTTCCCTCCAGCCTCACCCCAAAGCTAGGGTGGATTTTATCATCAGCATACTAAGTGAGTCCTAGTGTTCTATCGAGTCCTTGTAAAAGTAGTTTCAATTACTTGGTCTACTAGATCATGTTTTGAGTCGCAGAATTGGGTATTTATTTGAGGGTCTATACGAATGGGTATTCCCCCTTCATGTATGTAAATGTATTATCTCATGTAAAAGAGGGTTGGAAAAATAATTATAATCCCCTCTTAGTCAATTAATTAAATTTTCTGGTCAATTAATTAATAAAATCTTAAACCATAAATTTAATTAATTTAGGGTCTTTAGTTAGGATTAAATCTTTAAAGGCAAAATTTGTGGGTCCTTGGAAAATGATTTTGAAAGCCCCATGCCAAGGGAATATTGAGAATTTTAAGAAATATTGGACCCTTGGGCCTTGGTGGTTAAGTCAAGGTCAAAATTTTGGGGTAATTAACTCAAAAATAATATTTTTGAGTTAATTAAAATTTAATTAAATGATAAATTCGTTTTTTCCCCAAAATTTTAATTTCAACGCTCCGGATTAAAAGATAATTAAATCTTTTGGACGGTTGAGATTATTTTGACGAGGATCATCCAAACTAGCCGTTAGAGATTTTGTCCTATAAATTTAGAAGTCTTTGTCATTCTTGGGTCATCCGATCTCAGGATCGTGCACTTGTTCTTAGAAGCTCTTGTAAATTTTTTAGGAATAAAGCATAAAGAATTTGGGGTTACAAATATGGATGTTCCTTCTCAGATCTATGTGGTGAATTGTCTCTAAACTCTACTACTTTGTTTCTTTTATTTTATGGTTGATGGCCTTCATGGATTAATCTACATACAGGTATCTTGTGCAGTTTTCTGGGTTTATAAAATAACATTCTGATTTTTCTGCAAAGGTCTCATGTTGTTTTCTTAAATCTCTATCGATCTAAGATTCAGATCTAAGTGTGCAGGGAAATTTTTTAAGATTGGGCGTCTGGGGAAGTCTTCGGTTGGACCAGCCGACTCTCAATAAACATAAATCTGATAAGCTCTTTATTTGTTAAATTCCAAGTCTATCTTACGATATTTGTGATTTTGCAGGGTTTCAAAGGCTTGTGCCTCTCATTTAAAAATTTTAATTTCTTAACTGTGCTAAAATGGATTTCAAATTTGACCATGAGGGTTTTAATTTGTAAACTGGTACTGGTTGTAGAACACTTAAAATTTACGCATATGTTTGATCGTTTTGGTGTATTTGTATCTTGGATCGGATTTGGTTCTGCAGTTCGGGTTCAAATGGGGGGGAAAAAAGAGTTTAAAGATCTGGGACGAATCTAGCCTCCAAGGCAGATCGGCCTCAATTCTTCTTTGTGGGCGAGATGTGAATTAAAAGAAACATAAGAATATGGAGAAGCAGCGGAAAGATTTTACAAAGATTGTTGAGGCGTTTTGTATGTCACCCAGGTTTACGTATTTATCATCCGTAGTCCAGGATTACTAACTCTTTGCAGAGGCCTTCATCTTTGCTGTAGGCCATCCTTTCTTCATACGTTTTTCAACCCTCTTTTGCACCAAAATCAGTTCCTCATTGAACCACTCCCGCCACCTTTGCATGGCGTCCTCCTATCACTCTAGTCTCATTTCCTCTGCTGTCGACTTGGCCCATCGAACCCCTTTCCCATTCGCTGCCCTTGTTTTCTTCATAAATCATACTATTTCTGCCTCCGAGATCTTCTCTGCCGCCGCCAGCGTCCCTCAGCCTTCATCTTTCTTTGCATCGACCTCGTCCTTCTTCATGCTACCGCAGACCCATCGATACTCCCACCTGCGTCTTTGTGCTCCAGTTATCTTCATGCTGTCTCCCCATTTGACGTCGACCTGCAATTTCAAACGAATGACAAACGCATACACACAATTAAATGATAAAGCCCATGTTTGAATTTTTTTTGATTCGATGTCATTCTTTGTAAAGCGTTTCATTTTTATTTTCATAGTTTAGCGTTAGGTTAGAATTAGATTTATCAGATTTTAGATTTTAAATGGGTCGGTTTCTTTTATTAATAGGTTTCGATTTATTTAGCTCTAGATTTATTTATTTTTAGATTTTAGATGTTAATTTTTGTTTAGTTGTAGTTTGATTTTAGTTAAGTTGTAATTTTAATTTTTGTTAGGATTCGATTTTATTTTAAAGGGTTTAATTCAGGATTTAGTTTAGTTTTTTTTTTTTTTTACTTAGTTTTAATTTTAGTTTAGATTTAACTTTTGTTAAAATTAGAAGTTTTGATTTTTTTTACATTTAGTTAGCTTTAGAGTTAAATTTTAATCTTAGTTTTTGTTTAGATCTAATTTAGATTTTAGATTAGAACTTTTATTTAGATTTAGACTTTTAATTTGTTTAAATTTAAAAAAAATAATAAAAAAAATAAAAAATAAAAAATTCTAAAAAAATTTAGAAAATACAAAAAAATATAAAAAATTTAAAATTTTTTATAGTCAAGTGTGCTAAATTTTTCTTATCTAAAGTTTTGACAATAGAAATATTTTCTGGATCGAAGTTAATTGAAGCATCATAAATCTGGAAATATTGCGAATATCTGGCATTGTTTCATGGTTGTGTTTTTCAATTGAATATCATTGTGATCAATCGTGTTTTAATAAGCAGTAGTTAAGCGTCATTTACTTGTTTATAATCGCAAAATGGGATTTTGTTTGACTCCATAAGGCACTGGTCTTAAACATGAAATCTAATTTAGATCTGTGGAATCTCGTTCATTTTATCAAGTATTTGATGTTTTAGCTGTCTCCTGGATTTGTCATCCTCATTTATAATAGGGTCTACCTCCCTTAGCTTGCTTGGAGACAGCTTAAATAGAGAGATTGGGGATAAGAGTGACAGCGCCCATTCTGAGTCGTTGTCGCGGTGCCTGGACAATCTGTGCGACAACATTTTTTGGCGCCGTTGCCGGGGATAGAGTTTTTCTGTCCTTGGTCTTAACGACATTTTATAATCTTCTGATCTTTCATCGCCATTCATTAGCCTGTCGCAAGGGATCGCATTTTCTGGCGTCTTTTCATCCCTTCATATTTTCATCGTCTTATCTTTCGTCATTTCATCTTTAGCACCTGGACATTTCGGTTGGCTTCTTGTTTGGGTGGCGACTCCACTTATTCATCTTTTTATTCCCAGACAAGAATCCCCCCCATGTATCCATCTGCTATCTCTCGATTATTTCTCCTGTTTTAGAATTAGTTTCATGTTCAAGTGGTGACTCCAATTCTTTCATTTCTTACAAGAGTTCCTGCTAAGAAGTTCGCTTCTTGAGGACCTTTTGACTATTCTTGAACACGGAGTTGTTTCTAAAATCCTAAAAACGATATCATGGATGTCTTTGCCCCATGTAATTTTGCTAATATTCAGGGTTATCCCCATGATCTCCCTCAAATGGACAAATTGCCTTCTTTTCAAGGAAATAATGCAGTTAATGTTAAATCTCATTTGTTTGCTTTCACTAACTGGTGGAATATATTTGCAGTTGCAAGTAATAATTTCGATGATGTAAAAATGAAAACTTTTGTTCTTACTTTTGGCAAAGATGTCATTGAATGGTTTACGGAAAAGCTTGATAATTCATTTGATACTTTTGAATCAATTGTAGTTGCTTTTAAAGAAAAGTATGGTGATAAAAGGGAAGATCGGCATTTGGTAAGAGAAATCAGTACCATAAGAAAGAAAGAAAATGAAACGACTGAAGAATTTAACAATAGATTTAATGGTATTCTTAGAGAAATATCTCAAACTCATAAACCTCCTGATGGATCTCTTCTGAATTTTTACATTGATGCTTTTGATTCTGATACTTCATATGAGTTAAGGCGGGCTAAAACTGCAAATTATAAAGCTTGTCAATCTTTGGCTGAGGAGATTGAAAAGGATAAGGAAGCATCTGGAATGTCCAAAACTCCAGTTTTTGATGGGTCTTTAACAGATACTAAGTTAAAAGAACCTCTAGAAGATGATGATGACTCTATGACAAAGTTAATGCAAAAACTTGAAAGCATGGAGCTTAATCATGCTAAGAAACTTGAAAGCATGGAGCTTAATCATGCTAAGGAAATAAGTGTCTTACAGGCTAGGTTGGTCCAAATGAAAAGGGCTCAAAAGCAGAATTCCCAATCTAGAAATAATAATGCTTTGCAGAAAAGAGACCTATCTTATGAGCAGAGACCGACAAATCAACTTGAGTTTGCAAATCTTGTGGATGAAGTTCCGCCTTATTGTAGAGCCTGTAATGATATTCATGAAGAGGCTACTTGTCCCATTGTCAAAAGGATCATAGCTAGTAGAATGGCAAGGTCAAGTCATCAAATTAATGTTGTTGGTAAGGACTATCACATGCATATAGAAGATCATGAAAGTCAGGAACCAGCTCAGATGATTAAGGATGTGCAACCCAATCATACGCAAATAATGCAAAACATGGAAGCTAACCAAATCAATCTTCAAAATAAGATAACTTCCATGGAAGCAAGTCATGCAAAGGAAATAAATGTCATGGAAAACAGGTTAAAGATCATGGAATTTAATCACTCCAATCAAATAATCGCCATGGAAGAAAAACATGTTAAGGAAATAAATGTCATGGAAAACAGGTTAAAGATAATGATTAATCAAATGTCCATTATACAGAATCATATGGTTGCAATGGAAGCAAGACACACCCAGGAAATGACTGCCATAAAGGAAAATCACTTGTTGGAAATAAAAAATATGGAGGTAAATCAGACGAAATTAATAGTAAGGCATGCCAGGGAGATGAGTTCCATACAAAAGAAATTGGAAAAAATGGAAGAATTACAAAAATTTCAACCGAAATTTGATTATGAAGATTCATCAATAGATCATAAGACTTCTTGTTTGCTAAAGCCATTACAATCTCATCACACGGAGGATTTCACTATGGTTTCAAAGGATGTTGAGAAAGACCAAGCTTATGTATCACCATTGACAGAGTATATCCAGGATAACATTGGTCATGCTCCAGGTTCTTCAGATATTTTGTACAAACATCTTCAAGATAAGGAAAAGAAATCTACAGTAGTCTCATTGCTGACATCACAACCCACTCAGAAGAAGAGAAAGAAGCAGAAAAAAAGAAGTAAGTGGTTTGATTCGTTTGATGGTCGAGAGCAGCTTGACAATCAGATAAGACAGAGTCCTACAATTAGCAAGATTGGACATGGCACATCTGAAAAGCAGCCTACAGACTTGCCTGAAAGTAGGCAAATGCTCAGCATACACTATATTGAGCACATCTGATGCCACAGGGCATCCTCTGTATTGTATTTCTAACCCTATTCCTTGTTATTTCAGCATTTCATTTTGTAGTTAGAGTAGATTTACTTTTCATGTTAGGGTAGAATAATAAATAAAAGAAGAGCTTCTATTTTTCATGAGTTTAATGTTATATAATGATATTTGGATGGACGCTACTTACGTAATCTTGTGTGTTGCTTGGATGCAGATTCTGGATTCTCACATTTCTTCGATGAAGCAACGTGTCCCCAAGTAGAGCCAGATGTTGACCACACTTTGTCAACGACCCCATAGCAGTACACCTCCATTTTTTCAAATGGGACTTATCATGTTCGAGGCTCGTGTCATCCAGATTTCATCGCCGATCGACAGTGTTTATAATGATGTAAACCCATTCTGCATTTTATGATGTAAATGATCTAAGTAAGACCATCCATGTATGTAACAACCTAGGTAAGCCTAGTATGTTGTTGATGACTTCCATTCTAGGAGGTTTTTTGTCTCACTGATTCACGAAAGTGATCGGCAGAGTTTTTCCCTCCAGCCTCACCCCAAAGCTAGGGTGGATTTTGTCATCAGCATGCTAAGTGAGTCCTAGTGTTTTTTATCAAGTCCTTGTAAAAGTAGTTTCAACTACTTGGTCTACTAGATCATGTTTTGAGTCGCAGAATTGGGTATTTATTTGAGGGTCTATACGAATGGGTATTCCCCCTTCATGTATGTAAATATATTATCTCATGTAAAAGAGGGTTGGAAAAATAATTATAATCCCCTCTTAGTCAATTAATTAAATTTTCTGGTCAATTAATTAATAAAATCTTAAACCAGAAATTTAATTAATTTAAGGTCCTAAGTTAAGATTAAATCTTTAAAGGCAAAATTTGTGGGTCCTTGGAAAATGATTTTGAAAGCCCCAGGCCAAGAGAATATTGAGAATTTTAAGAAATATTGGACCCTTGGGCCTTGGTGGTTAAGTCAATGTCAAAATTTTGGGGTAATTAACTCAAAAATAATATTTTTGAGTTAATTAAAATTGAATTAAATGATAAATTCGTTTTTTCCCCAAAAATTTTAATTTCAACACTCCGGATTAAAAGATAATTAAATCTTTTGGACGGTTGAGATTATTTTGACGAGGATCATCCAAACTAGCCGTTAGAGATTTTTCCCTATAAATTTAGAGGTCTTTGTCATTCTTGGGTCATCCGATCTCAGAATCGTGCACTTGCTCTTAGAAGCTCTTGTAAACTTTTGGAGGAATAAAGCATAAAGACTTTGGGGTTACAAATCTGGATGTTCCTTCTCAGATCTATGTGGTGAATTGTCTGTAAACTCTGTTACTTTGTTTCTTGTATTTTATGGTTGATGGCCTTCATGGATTAATCTGCATATAGGTATCTTATGCAGTTTTCTGGGTTTATAGAATAACATTCTGATTTTTCTGCAAAGGTCTCATGTTGTTTTCTTAAATCTCTATCAATCTAAGATTCAGATCTAAGTGTGCAGGGAATTTTTTTTTTTAAGATTGGGCATCTGGGAAAGTCTTCGGTTGGACCAGCTGACTCTCAATAAGCATAAATCTGATAAGCTCTTTATTTGTTAAATTTCAGGTCTATCTTACGATATTTGTGATTTTGCAGGGTTTCGAAGGCTTGTGCCTCTCCCAAAAAGTTTTAAATCTCTGAAAATTGTGCTAAAATGGATTTCAAATTTGACCATGAGGGTTTTAAATTGTAAACTAGTTGTAAATTTGTAATTTTTCTGTAAGGGTTTGATCGTTTTCTGGTGTGTATCTTCAGATCTGGTTGGTTTCTCGCAGATTCAGGGTTCAAATCGAAATTTTTTTTAAAGATCTAGGACAGATCTAGCCTCCAAAGGCCAGATCTGGCCTCAATTTGCTACTGTGGACGAATACAGATTAAAAGAGCATAAGAATCTGAGCTTAAACTGAAGGAATTTTAAAGATTGTTGGGCGTTTTTTGTATGTACTGGGTTTCATTGCTGCTCTCCATCAAACCGTCCAAGCTGCCTAGCTGCTGTCCGAGCCTTCATCTTCTGCCTGTACGCCATCCTTTCTTCATCGTTTTCAACCCTCTTTTTGCAAATATGTTCCTCATTGAACCCTCCCTTACTCCTTTGCATCAGCGTTCTCCTATCCAACCCTGTCTCATTTCCTCTGCTGTCGACTTGGCCCATCGAACCCCTTTCCCATTCGCTGCCCTTGTTTTCTTCATAAATCATACTATTTCTGCCTCCGAGATCTTCTCTGCCGCCGCCAGCGTCCCTCAGCCTTCATCTTTCTCTGCATCGACCTCGTCCTTCTTCATGATGCCGCAGACCCATCGATACTCCCACCTGCGTCTTTGTGCTCCAGTTATCTTCACACTGTCTCCCCATTTGACGTCGACCTGCAATTTCAAACGAATGACAAACGCATACACACAATTAAATGATAAAGCCCATGTTTGAATTTTTTTTGATTCGATGTCATTCTTTGTAAAGCGTTTCATTTTTATTTTCATAGTTTAGCGTTAGGTTAGAATTAGATTTATCAGATTTTAGATTTTAAATGGGTCGGTTTCTTTTATTAATAGGTTTCGATTTATTTAGCTCTAGATTTATTTATTTTTAGATTTTAGATGTTAATTTTTGTTTAGTTGTAGTTTGATTTTAGTTAAGCTGTAATTTTAATTTTTGTTAGGATTCGATTTTATTTTAAAGGGTTTAATTCAGGATTTAGTTTAGTTTTTTTTTTTTTTACTTAGTTTTAATTTTAGTTTAGATTTAACTTTTGTTAAAATTAGAAGTTTTGATTTTTTTTACATTTAGTTAGCTTTAGAGTTAAATTTTAATCTTAGTTTTTGTTTAGATCTGATTTAGATTTTAGATTAGAACTTTTATTTAGATTTAGACTTTTAATTTGTTTAAATTTAAAAAAATAATAAAAAAATAAAAAATAAAAAATTCCAAAAATTCTAAAAAAATTTAGAAAATACAAAAAAATATAAAAAATTTTAAATTTTTTATAGTCAAGTGTGCTAAATTTTTCTTATCTAAAGTTTTGACTATAGAAATATTTTCTGGATCGAAGTTAATTGAAGCATCATAAATCTGGAAATATTGCGAATATCTGGCATTGTTTCATGGTTGTGTTTTTCAATTGAATATCATTGTGATCAATGGTGTTTTAATAAGCAGTAGTTAAGCGTCATTTACTTGTTTATAATCGCATAATGCGATTTTGTTTGACTCCATAAGGCACTGGTCTTAAACATGAAATCTAATTTAGATCTGTGGAATCTCGTTCATTTTATCAAGTATTTGATGTTTTAGCTGTGTCTCCTGGATTTGTCATCCTCATTTATAATAGGGTCTACCTCCCTTAGCTTGCTTGGAGACAGCGTAAATAGAGAGATTGGGGATAAGAGTGACAGCCCCCATTCTGAGTCGTTGTCGCGGTGCCTGGACAATCTGTGCGACAACAGGGGGTATAGCCGCTATCAATGTAAATTCCTCAAACCTGAAGGTTAACTCATCCATGTTTGACGAAGTTGTTGTTTGTTGCTCCCCCTTCTTGTCCTTATTTTTCTTGGGACACTGAGTGTTGTAGTGACCAAACTCGCCACACCAAAAGCATTTGATCTTCATATCCTTCTTCTTCTTTTCGCCTCCCTTTGAGCTTTGTCCCTCACTGGGACCCTTCTTCGCCTTTCCCTTACAAGCAAGGGCTACATTTTCCTCCTCCTTCTCAACCTTCGAACCGTTGTTATTACTGTCAGTAGTACCCTGTACAAGATTGAGCCTTAGCTCCTCCTGTGTCAAATCACTCCATAGGTGTTTCCAATCAAGCATTTTGTTAGTCCAGTAATTCCCTGAATGAACGTGGCCCACTCTTTGGTAAACTCATTTAGTGTTATTCGCACAATTTCACTGTCCTTTGGTTTCTCCCCAACATCTGCTAGCCCATCTCAGACATCTCAAACTCTGGTGAGATGCGGAGTTATGCCTTCATCCTTCATCATCTTTTTGGTCCTCAACTTCTCCTTGAGAACCATTTTCTAATTCTCATATGGACCTTAGAATAACTTCATAACGGCATCCCACATGTCGTTTGTTGTTTCTTTCTCTACAATATGTGGAACAATATGATCTCGAACTCCGTCAAAGGCCATCCTCGTGGCTTTGGCCATATACTTCCTATCCTTGTGGAACTAGATAGGGTCTACCAGTACAGCTACAATTGTTGTCACGAAATCCTTCAAGCCATGCTCATCCAACAAGAATAGCATCCTAGCCTTCCAGATGCCAAAGTTCGAGGCTCTGTCCAGTCTATCCTGATCTTTGAGACCTGCTGCAGCCATCTATTCGAAACTCAAAAACTAGGAAAATAAACCAGGAAACTTCCTCTCTTTCCTACGACACTACTACCGCTACTCGCACTCCTTGAGGAATGCACAAATTTTCTCCTGATTTCTTTCGAAAGTCCTTCTTCAGCTCTCACTCTGCCTGCTACCTCAACTAGACAACTTGCTCAACCTTTTGGAAGTCCTCTAGGATATGGCACACGATATGTTGCTCTTGAAGCTTGCACTAGCTGATTGGAAAAACTGCTAGGACCTTCTTCCTCGTGAGATTCAGATCTCCTCCTGAAAACTAGATCTGGAAACGCTCTTAGAAAACTAGAAGTCTCCTCCTCAGTGTGCTTGTCTCTTCCACCCAGTGTTGATCAGTTGATGCAAACCAACCATGCCCATATCTGCTCAATGAACTGACATATCTGCTCACCGGAACCCTTTATCCGGCAAATTCACAACCTGCAAATCTTTGCTTCTGAGGCTGATCAAATTTTCCTCCTACGTGGAACTAGAAATTGAAACCTCTACCTCTGCAAATTTACACTTCATGGTGGCCTGTGCAGATCTAAGAAATTTTGCTCAGAACTCCCTCTGAAACTGCAAAATTCTCCCCCTCTCATTACTGAGCCTCTGATCTGATTAAATTTGCTCTGATACCATGTGAAAATTGTATTCTTGAATTTCAGCAACTGAAAAATTATTCTTCTAACTGATTAATTAGTAGTTTATTTGTTACAGAAAATAACAAATAAATCACACTGCAATTCTTCACAATAAAATTACGCTGAGGAAAATAAACTAGAACTGAAAAAATAGATGCACACACAATAAAAATGACACCAATATTTTTGGACAAAAGTCACCAGAAAAACCCCGAAGGGAAAACCGGTTCAGCAGATGAGGGTTTATTTTTATTATTATGCAACTGTAAAATCTGAGTACAATAATCTGGATACCTGATTGGCAATCCTCCAACAAAATAATCTGGCCAAATAATTTGGGAGACAATTTGTCTCACTTTACAACTGATCCCGCTCCAAATCTGGCTCAAACTGGGCCACTCGAATTGCCCCTACATTAGCCTCTATGCAAGCCTTACGCAAGCCCTACTCACGTTGCCTATGGAGCTGCTTCGAATCTGTCTTTCTTCCCAACTCTGTCTCTAGAAATAACTCGCTTGGCCTCCTAGAAATTTTCCTGGCCTCCAGCACCTGAATCGACCTCCTCTTCAGTTGAATCGAACTGCCCTCTAAAGCTTCTATGCTGCCCCTGCACAGCCTCACTGAAGAAATAATGTGGCACTCTTGTTGTTGACTCTCTGACACTAGAACTCTACCGAAAATCACTGCTACTACTACTTCTCCCTCAATCATTGTTCTTTGGCTCGAACCCTCTGCTACTAAATCTCTGCAACTGGAAAGCTCAATCTGCCAAGGAACTCGCTCTCCCTGTGTCTCACAATTGTGTCATCTCCAACCCCATCGACTTGCTCTTATAATCTCTCATTGAATCACCAATAGCCATGATTAAATCGTTATCAACAGCTAAAATCATCTCTAACTTGATCCATGTGAGTTTCTAGAACTTACACAACTTTCCTTAATTAATTCCTATTAATTAACCAGTTTTCCTAAGTTAGACTTAGGAAAAATTTAAATGATGGTTAATTAATTTAATTAAGGTGTTTCGCAAGCTTATCTCACGAAACCTTTTCTGGGTATTGGAGATCTCGTGTTCCTTAGCCTCTTAAACACAAATCAAGACTAGAACACCAGTCCAATGCTACAAAAAATAACATATATCCCTACCAGACAATATACTAGTATCTTGACAGCTGGACATAGGTGACAACATCCGTCTATAATCCTTATCATGTACTGGTGTTACACTGATTGTAAAATATATCATCAGTTATGTGTTGTGCGGATAACTGACCTTTTGCTGCAAAAGAGTCTCCAGTATGAGAACTTCGATTGAATCTTTGGTACAAGGGCTTGCAAACCCTTAACACCAAATATCTGTGTTGTTGATCAGTTTGTTTCATTGAGAACAACATATATCTTGAGTGGGCTTTTGTTTCAAGTATTTTTTTCCTCATTGAGTTTAGGTTCAGCTGACAGCACTCCATTTTATATCCCAGCATCGGAACTATTTATCTAAACTATGAACTGTGTCAAATTACATTAACCAAGAACAAAGAGAAGACTTTGGACCATTTTGTAAAAAATCAACCAAATTGGCATTATATGAAGCTTTTGTCTTCTATTAACATGATTCACATGATTCTCATTAATATGTTCACTTTTCTCCCAAGTATGCTCCAAGGGAATTAAGACAAGCATTCAACTCTAACTGGTTTCATCTGATTGTATTTTTTCTACTATATCACGTTTTCTATAGTGAACTCGGAAAATCAAATACAAAGGAATTTAGACTCTGACTTGAATAATAAAAGATTCTCAACAGAGGACGAAACAATCTAGGTATGTCACTGTAAAACTATAGTTCTGCCACCATACCTTTCCCCTAACCCCAACTTTTTCTGCAAGGAGGAAGGTCAAATCACCGCTTCCACAACAGATGTCAAGCACATTATCTCCAGCTTTGGCTCTGAAATAATAAAACCATGTAAGGGAATTGAATATCATGATAACTATGGATATTTTCATTGATATATCTGTTTCTCATTTGTTTAGAGTAGCATGTATAGAAACTTAGACTTGAAATACCTTAGGCTGTCTGATCTTATGTATTACAATATGCTGGTTCCTGTCTGTCCCGCTGACCCTTTTTAATTATTATATGTAAAACAAAATTATTCCTTATTTCTCAACCAAGCTATAACACCCTGCTCAACCTCCTTATTTTGGACATGATTCAATTGTACATATGATATGTAAATTTACAATGTCAATGTGCAATTTTCATCTTGATGCTGAGTCAAGGGTACCATCACCATTGTAAATTATGTATATATGAAGAAAACTGCATTGTGACTATGTAAAATTCCTACTACGAGGGCCCAAGGCCAGGAGCCTGCTAGCACATATGTAAATAACGAGAAGGCTGTGCTTAATTTTGACAAAGAAAGGCCTAAGGTGATGATGTTTATATGCTCCTAGTAAAATTAAATATAACAGGGCACACAATGTCAAGGGGAACATGAGGAGGGGCCACAAACTGACATAAGGTGATGTGGGGGGGTTACAGAACATGTGAGGGGTCATAACCTATATTGAGTGAATTAGACATGACCCCCTTAGGAATTAGTCAAAGACTGGAAAATAATCTAGAAAAGGGCAAAAATGAATCTTATGTCATAAGCTTGCCACCTAGCAAATTCACGCAAGACACATAAAAAATGATTTTTCCATTGTAAGGTTCATTTCCTTCCCATTATCAATTTTCCCATGAATGACTCTTCTTACTATTGATTTTTGGGTAGCATCGGATGTGCTCTAGCTCTGAAACTTTGTGGAGGGGCTAGAACACATGAGATTTCCAAGACACATAAATTGTTTGGAGAAATTCCACCCGGAGCCTAAGTCATTCAGATAATTAATTATTTTAATGGAGACCCTAAGTCTCACTTAGGAAAATTAAATAATTAAAGTGAATTAATTTAGACATGTGGGTGAGAATGTTCTAAGTGACGAGGATCAAGTCTTTTCTAATCTTAGCTGTTGATTAGAGATTAGTTGAATGTTCAACAGGAAAAGAATTAAAGGAAGGTTTGGGGTCAGTTGGAGAACACACACAGAGTAGCAACGTTTGAGCTAAATCGAAATTCTGGGGCACGGTTTCCTGAGAATTTTAGAGTGAGCTTGTAGTGCAGCGAGGGGCATTTTGGCAGTGGGATTTTCATCTAAGGTCGAGAATACAATAGCAGAGAGGCAAATCAGCACCAGAGAGGCAATCCAGGCCCAGGAGGGGTGATGCAGAGCCAGCAGAGCTCGCGCAGAGGTACGCTGAGCTAGAGAGGGTGACACAATCACTTAGAGAGTTGCACTGGGGTTTCTATGGGGCAAATCGAGCAGCCATCCAACGTTTTGATTTCTGAGCTGGGAAGGCTCACGGAGAGTTTGACGTAACTCTTGGAGAAGGTGACCCAGTCTAGCCTGTTGTAGCCATCGCTCAACAGCACTGAGGACTGCACAGTCACCTGTGGGGTTTCTTCATCCAGTTGTTGGGTCTGCTATAACATCTGTCTCCAGATAGAGGTACTTTTGCCGAGGATTTTTCTTTGTTGGGTGAGCCACATTGGTGTTGAGATTTTGAGGTAGCATCGGGTGTGCTCTAGCCCTGAAATTTTGGGGGAGGGGCTAAGACACACAAGACCTCCAAAACCTCGAAAGCGTTTGGAGGAATTTCATTTGGTGTGTGAGATATTAATTTTTTAATGAGAACCCTAGTCTAACTTAGGATTTAGAAAAATTAAAGTGAATTAATTAAACACATGTGATAAAATGTTCTAAGTGATGCGGATCAAGCAGTCTTTTAATTTAAGTTGTCGATAAGAGATTAAATCACGGTTGTTGATGTGTCAACGAGAAAAGTATAAAGGAAAGGCTTGGGGTCAGTTGGAGACACACACACAGAGTCTAAGAGATCGAATTCTTCTGACGGAGCAATGCCCGGACGAAGATCAAATCTGAGTGACTCAGAGTTGCAGCGAGGGGCAGATGTAGTGATTGGTCAAGAGGGCCAAGAGTAGAGTACAAAGCAAGGGTAGCAAAGACACAATGGAGGCAGTGTAACTATCAGAGGGAGTTACGCAGTCCCTAAGGAGGGTAACGCAGGCCCATGCAGGGCCTACACAGAGGCAACACAGCATCTCCAAGGAGAAGTTCTGACTTTTGTCGGGAGGAGGGTTTCTGAGCCAAGAGGGCTGAAACCAGAATCCAGCAAAGGCAGATCCACACAGAGCTAGGGTGACGCAATTCTTCAGCCAAGCTGCGCAAAGCCAGCTAGGGTTTCACTAGCTACTCATCCGAATCAATCGAAACTTGCGAGAGTGAGGTATATCTCACATTTTCTCTAATTGCTGAGGTTTTCTCTGTTGGGTTTGCCGAGTTTATGGCACCCTATATGTACTTAGAAATTGTTGCTTAATAATAATAGACCCTCATATCTGTTGCACCGGTTTTCCCGCATTGGGTTTTTCCAAGGACATTTGTTCGAAAAATCTGTCACTTTGTCAAATGAGTGTACTATTCAGTAAATGATCTGTATGTGTGTAGGTTGCTAGTTGTGTTTACTTCGGTGTTTTCTGAAAATAACTTGTATAATTAAATCACAAGTAGGAGAAGTAAATTAAGATACTGCAATAGGATTTCCGTATTGTTGTATTCAAAAGTTTTCACATGGTATCAGAGTGATTGAAAATCAAGTTGAATCTCCAGCAAATCAGCTGAAGACATATTTTTTGCAGGGTAGCAACTGAAGCAGAAGAGAACCCGGAGAGGGCAGCGCAGCACCAGGAGGACGCAGTCCCAGCAAAAGTCACGCAGGGGCTGACGCAGTCCCAGTTGGTTGACGCAGAGACAACACAGTGCCTTCTAGAGAAACGCAAGAGCAGCTATAGTCGCTACGCAGAGGCTACGCTGAGCCAGTCTGCTCACGCAGAAGCCAGATAGAGGGACGCAGTGCAATTTTGGGTTGTTGTGCAGTATTGTCATGGTCCATAAGCAGTGCTTCAAATCTTCAGCAGTTGTTGGTGTGGTGGAGATTCTACCGGTGCAGAATTGTGCCTAGCTAAGTTGACAAAGAGTGGGAGGAGGGCAATTACTCAGCAGATCTACGCCAAACAGATCTAAGATTCGATCAGGAGGGTGATGGGAGAACTGTTCAGTTGTATTTGGCTGCGATTTCCAGGAGGGAAATCAGTTGTCAAAGGGAGCAACTACTATAGAAGGTTTATAATCGCTAAGAAACCCAAATCCAGCATTTTTGTTGAGTATTACAGCAGAAAGAGGGAGAAGAGTATATGTTCTGACAGATTTGAGCTAGATGGCCTCTCATGGACTGAGAGATCAGGGCAAGTTGGATGGTGTGTCCAACTTCGTCATTTGAAGAGCTAGGATACTGACACTCCTGGATGAGTACGACATCAAGAACCATGCAGAGAATGTCCTAGTTGTGCCTACCAATCCAGATCCTCTGAAGAAATTCAATGAAAATCAAGCGCAGGCTAAGCGTTTGATCATGGATGGAGTTAAGGATCACATCGTGCCACATATTGTCGAGAAGAACACAGTGTTGAGTTTTCTTGTGTGATGGGGTAGCATCAAATGTGCTCTAGCTCACAAAATTTGTGGAGGGACTAGACTACATGATATCTCCAATACCCAGAAAGGGATTTGCAAAATTTCATCCAGTTTGGGAGATAATTAATTACTTAATAATTTTAATATAAGGACCCTAAGTCTAACTTAGGAAAATTAAATTATTAAAGGTAATTAATTAAAACATGTGATGAAATTATCTTAAGTCACACGGATCAAGCTTTCTATTAATCTTAGCCATTGATTCAAGATCTGATCATGGTCGTTGGTTTCCCAACGAGAAAAGTATAAAGGAAAGGCTTGGGGTCATTTGGAGGTGACACACAAAGGTAGAGCGCTGAAGCTAAGCTGGAATTCTAGGGCATGGTTTGCTAAGAATTTCCAGAAGTGTTTCAGCTGCAAAGAGGGGATTTTAGGCAAAGGGGATGGTCTGATCCATAGTTTTAAAACTCGGAATCGGGTTCCGATTCGGCTGAGGGTCGGCTCCGACTCCGACTCTGACTCGGTATTGACTCGGCCGATTCGGTTTCAATGACTCGGTTTTTGTAAAAAATACATTAAATATTATTTTTTTTGTAAAAAAACATAATTTTAAAGATTTTTATTCATGTTTCCAAACACAAAGCATTACAATATAGACAAAAGACAACATATGATCAAAGCGGGCTCATGAATATATCCATTATATCAAAATTTCACCCAGTGCACTATCCAATACATGATGATGAGATAGAGATCAAAACAGAAAACATAAACAAGGAGGTCTAAATGGTCTCCACAACAAAACATGAATAATCACTACTGCAGCCTGCTAGACATCTGACAAGCCAATGTCCTTTCGCTCTTCCTCAAACTCTGAGTCTATACCAGAGGGGGAAACCGCTCGCTCCTCCTCTGAATCAACATCCTCAACTGGAACTATACCCTTGCCCTTACCACTCTGAGATAGACGAGTTATGCGCCTCCGTCGTGGCTGACTACAGGAAGTGCTTGTGCCTGCAACTGGAGGGCTTGGGACTAGATCTGCTACTAGTGGATCTGCATTGAGCATAGCCTCTCCCTATGTATTGAAGTCAATCCCCACACCAATATCCTCATCAGAGTCAAACTCTGGTGGACAAGTCTCCACTACCCAATCTGATGATGGATCAATATCCTCCAACACAATGGGATCTGAATCAGGTCTTTTGTTCAACAATTGGTTGCGTCTTAGTCAGAGGTTATACTGGACATACACTTCATTTAACCGTTTTTGCTCCAAACAGTCTCTTCTTTGTGTGAATCCTCTCAAATACAAACCAATTGCACTCACACCCAGAAGCACTGCAAGTTTGACTCAAAATGCGGATTGCAAACCTCTGCAATTTAGGACAATGGCTACCAAATGCCTCCCACCATTGTGCTGCAAAAAATGAGTTTCAGTTAGCTCAACAATTTATATCCAACTTTGAAATTGAAATTATAAACAATTATACAAAATAATAAAATATGAATTTGAAAATTGAAATTCTTTGTTTACCTAGATCATCTGATTCCCTTGCAATCCTTGCAAGGTTCTTGCTAAAGGTACCTGTGGCTTGGCTGAACACAGTGATCTGATTGTGTATCTTCAACTGCTCACTCTCTGTGGGGATCATGCGATCAATGCAGTCAATCAATCCATCTCTAACCTCCCCATTCAAAGCTCTTGCTTCCTGAGCTTTATAATGATGGTACGGTTCCTCTGATCAGTCCATCCATCTGACATGATGGTACATCCTGTATGTGCCCATGAGTTTTTGAACTCTTTCAAATAATCATCAATGTTCATAATCTCTTTTTGCAAAAGAGATCCTCTTAACTCATGCATAGTAGGGCCTTTGAAGCCCTTCCCAGCAGCATATATGGCATCAAAAATAGGTTCATAATATGGTGAACGAGTAGCATTGAAGGGAATATCAGAATCATACCACCATCTAGCAATGTAATCACAAGCAGCATCTCTCAATTCTTTTCTCCAATGAGCATCTAAAGTGGGTTGCACAGTTGGAGGACTAGGACCATGTGCAGTTAAACTATCAAAGGGAGAAGAGGGCACGAAAAAACTTTTGATAGTACCCTTATTTCTCATTGCACCCTTACCCTTTTCAGAAATAGACTCCATAGAGGGAGGAACATAGCGAAAGGGGTTTGATGCATTAGTGCAAGGGATAGATGAAGAACCCTCATAATCAAAACTTGGGTTGGCAGTCATCATATGTTGTAGATTTCTCTTCCTCCCAATTTCAGCCTGTATTTCTTTTTGCCTAATTTTCTCTTCCTCAAACTTTTGAAATTGTTCTTTCAACTCCTTCCTTATTTCCCCAATGTTTTGTGCTTCACATGGAGTAATTTGGCCTCTAAGACCAGCCAAATGTAGTTTTAGTCTATGAATGCCCCCTCCACCCCACTTAATTTTTTTCTTACAAAATTTGCAATACATTTGATCATCAACCATTTCAGCGTATGCCCAAGCAGCATCTTTCGCTCTAGGGGCCATTTTGGACTGAGTTTTTGATTTGGAAAGAAAAGGTTTAAATCTGAAAATGAAAACAAAAACATACTATTCATTCCATGTTCATTTCTTTCACCAAAAACTATGTTTACCATTTTCAGATTTGCAAAATAAATAAAACAAGCAAAGACAAATTTTAGAAGAGAAAAAATAAATACCTCTAGCCTCTAGCCTCCTCAATGCAGCTCCAACAAACCAACTTCTCAATGCTCCTCCAAAGCTTTCCCAATAAGCTCCTCACTGCTGCTCCAAAGCTTGCCCAAAAGACTCCTCAAAGCTACTCCAAAACCAACTCCACAACTCTTCACAAAATCTTCACAAATGCTCAAGCAAATTCAATGAGATAGATGTGAGGTATTGAGAGGGGTTGGGTAGGTTAAATAGGATGGGGAGGGGTTAGATGAGGTAAAAAACTGTCAACATCAAAACTAAAAACTAAATTTAGAGGTCTTTTTCATTTTTGAATCATCCGATCTCAGAATCGTGCACTTGCTCTTAGAAGCTCTTGTAAACTTTTTTTGAGGAATAAAGCTAAAGACTTTGGGGTTACAAATCTGGATGTTCCTTCTCAGATCTATGTGGTGAATTGTGTCTAAACTCTGCTACTTTGTTTCTTGCATTTTATGATTAATGGCCTACATGGATTAATCTGCATACAGGTATCTTGTGCAGTTTTCTGGGTTTATAAAATAACATTCTGATTTTTCTAAGGGTCTCATGTTGTTTTCTTAAATCTCTATCAGTCTAAAGTTCAGATCTAAGTATGCAGGGAATTTTTTTTTAAGATTGGGCGTCTGGGGAAGTCTTCGGTTGGACCAGCCGACTCTCAATAAGCATAAATCTGATAAGCTCTTTATTTGTTAAATTCCGGGTCTATCTTACGATATTTGTGATTTTGCAGGGTTTCGAAGGCTTGTGCCTCTCACTAAAAATTTTAAACTTCTGAAAATTGTGCTACATGGATTTTAATCTGACCTTGAGGGTTTTAAATTTGTAAAATAGTTGTAAATTTGTAAATTTTTCAAGATTGTTAGGGTTTAATCATTAAAATCGGAGTGTGTGTCTTCAGATCTGGCTGTCTTTGCAAGTTACAGGTTCAAATTGGAAATTTTTTTTTTTTAGATCTGAGGCAAATCTAGCCTCCAAAGGCCAGATCTGGCCTCAGAACCCCCACTGTGGGCAAATCTGCGCATTATTCGTTTCAAGAAGCTTTGAAAAATCTGAATTTTGGAACAATTTTGAAGTTGCCGGATGTTTTTCTTATTTGAGTTGGGTTCACATCTTCCCATCTGCTGTCATCAATCTCTGCTTTACGCAAGCATTAAACCTAATCTCTGCCATCCCTCGAGCTCTGGCCTCCTTTCCGCGTCCAATCTGCCGTCGTGTTCACCTACAGCCTGCAAAACGATGAGATTGTGCTCGCATCCAAACGCAAAACAACAACGCACGCATAAAAATTTCAACGCCCTTTCGATTTGTTTCAACGTGTTTTTTTTGGTGTATATAATTTAGCGTTTAAGATATTTTTTGAGTCGGTTTTTTTTTTTTTTTTTGTAAATCGTAGTGTTAGACCCTTTCTTTTATAGAGTAGGTCAGCGTTTGTTAAATTCATATGTATATGCGTAAAACAAAAATTTAGTGCGGGTTCTTTGTTTTTATTTTGGGTCAGCATTTAGTGGTAATTCGATTTTTTAGTTTTAAATTTGTTTTAATTTGATATAGTTCTAGTTTCAGTTTAGTCTTAGTTTAGATCTAATTTAGTTTTAATTTAGTTTAACTTTAGTTTGTTTTAGTTTTATTTTTATTTTTTTAGTTTTAACTTTATAATTTAGATTTTATTTGTAGCCTAGATTTAGATTTTTTTTAATCTTAGATTCAAAAAAATATTAAAAAATAAAAAATAAAAAATAAAAAATCCTAAAATTTAAAAAATACAAAATATAAAAAAATTTCAATGGTCCACTGAGCCTTAAAATTTTTATCTAAGTTTGACTGTGGATATTTTAATTTTTTTGAGTTGGGTAATATTGGAACATCTTAATTTCGGAAATATTTCAAGTATCTGGCATTTTCATCGTATTGTTTCATTGTCCTCCATTGAATATCATCGATCGTGTTTTTGATAAGCAGCAGTTAGTCATCATTTACTGGTTTATAATTGCATAACGGGATTCTATTTGACTCCATAAGGCACTGGTCTTAGCGTGATATCTAATCTAGATTTGTAAAATCCTGTTAATTTTATCTTGTATTTGGTGTTCTAGCTGTGTCTCCTGGATTTATCCTTCATTTTAAATAGGGTCTACCTCCCTTAGCCTGCAAGGAGACAGCTTAAAGAGAGAGATTGGGGATAAAGGTGACAGCCCCCAGTCTGAGCCGTTGTCGCGGTGGCCTGAACAATTTGTGCGACAACAGGGCCCACAGCCAGCTAGAGCTGATCGGCCGAGCTAACTCGAGCTCGGCCGAGCCGGCCGGTTTGTGACTGAGTCGGACGAGTCGATGTACGGCTCAGTCACAAACCGGCTGCCTGACCGGTTTAAACGCAGAGTCGGACCGGCCATCCCTTTGGCTCGGTCGACTCGGCCGGTTCCGAGCTTGGACGGCCGGTTTTTAAAACAATGGTCTGATCCCAATGCCTAGAATCAGCAAGAGGCAGAGAGCAGCTTCCAGAGCCAGCGCAGAGAAGCAGAGGCAGCAATAGCAAAGAGAAAAGTAGCTGCACAATGCAGGGGCAGCTTCAGCTACGCAGTCCCTTCTGGGGCACCGCTGGTCAGTCAGGGACCCATCTAGGTTATGCAGAGACCCTCAGGGGCAGCGTAGGGTCTGCGTCACGCATTCTGGGGCTACGCAGCCCTCTCCAGGCCAGTGCAAAGACACGCAGAGGCTGACGCAGGGGCTTCAAGGGAAGCGCTGGGGTTTTTAGGGCCAAGATCTGGTTGAGTCTTGTAAATCACATTTGAGGGTGTGGATCAATCAATGTTTTGGCTTTAGAACAGCATGTTAGCTGCAAATCTATATTTTTCTCTGTCGGGTTTACCAATGTGGTACCCAGATTTGTTGCATTCAGAAAACTCTTAATAATACAAACTCTCCAGTAGCCAGAAGACCGATTTTCCCGCATTGGGTTTTTCCGGGGACTATTGTCCAAAAAATCTTGTGTCACTTTGTCTATGTGTGTATGTACTTTTTCTGTTTTAGATTTGAATCGGTGAAAGTCTGTTATGTATTTACTGCGATGTTAATTTGAAGATTTCAGCATTATAACTTGTTTAAGTAGGAGAAGTATAACCAGGTCTAACAGTAGATTTCTGCATAAGTAACATTCAGAAATTTTCACATGGTATCAGAGTGATTGTAGATCTAACAGAGTCACCAGTAGAAGACTGAAGGATCTTGCTGCAGAAAGCAGTAGAGAGAGCAGCAACAGCAACAGAAAGCCAGATCTGGAGGGACTGCGCAATTTCAGAGGGAGCAGAGTCACGCAGAGGCCAGGGTGACGCAGTTTTACACTGTCTCCATGCAGGCCCACGTACTTACTGCACAAAGGCAGCGCAGAGGCAGTGTTGGGACTGTCTGCTCACACAAAGGCCAGCGAGGGTGATGCAGATCTGAAGTTGTCTGATTCAGAAGTGCTGGAAGCAGAGCTGCAAAACTTCAGAAGGTGTTAATGGGGTTAAATCTCTAAAGTTTTCAGAATTTAGCCTAAGCACTAAAGACAAAGAGCGGGAGGAGATCAGTTTCTCAGAGGGTTTCTAGCCAAAGAAACCTGCAGATTTATCAGTGGATCGAAGAGGGTTGTTTCGTTGATTGATTTGGCAGATTTCCAAGAGAGGAAATCAGTTGTCAGAGAGAGCAGAGGGTGCCTGCTTCGCCAAGGACCCTAGATCTAGATCTCTAGCGTAGAGAGGAGGAGCTCCTACATATTTTACTGAGCAAATGGCACCTCACGGACTACGTGATTAGGATAGGTTGGATGGCCTATCCAACTTTGCAATTTGGAAGGCCAGAATCCTAGTAGTCTTGGACGCATATCGTCTAAGAGACCATGCAGAACGAGTCCTGGCCACGCCGACCAATTTAGATCTCCTGAAGAAGCATGAGGAAGCTGTGACATATGCCAAGCGACTCATAATGGATGGATTTAAGGACCACGGAGATGTGGAAGGCCTTAACAACCCTATATGAAGGGAATTTCGTCCAGAGGAAGATGTTTTTGGAGACTTAGCTGCGGTCATTCATGATGGCCAAGGGGGAAGAGATGGAGCACTTTCTCTTCAGATTACAGTGGATCAGAGATCAATTGACTGCCACGAGAGCAAAGGTGGAGAATGATGTGATGGTAAGGACTGCACTCAATGCGGTCTCAGAAGAGTGGGAAACCTTTGTCCAAAGTATCTCAGGCAAAGCAGACCTTCTCGACTGGGATAACTTGTGGGCAACCTTACGTCAAGAACTCTGCAAGATCACCAAGAAGCAGTACAGCACGGGATCGAGTAAAGTGAAGAAGGAAGATGAAGATGATGCAGCTTTGGCATCAAAGAGGCGGCAAGGAAAGAAGAAGCGTGATTGTTCCAAGATCAAATGTTTCTAGTGCAACGAACTAGGATATTTCACCAGCAATTGTCCATAGAAGAAGGACAAGGAAGCTTCTACTTCCAAGGCTGTTGTGGCGGACAATGGGTCAAAAGATGATGCAGCCATGAGCGCTCATGAACCACGAAATTGGGGCGACATGGATCTATAGAGCAACTATAGAATGGGGGCAGGATCCTTGAGCAGCTCATCTCTTGGATCACATCCGAGCTACGGGAGCCTTAAGACAGTAGTGGGACAAGTGGAGCAGTTGGTGCAAAGAATCACAGATGAAGCAGAGGCGAGTCTGAAGGCTGGAAGGAGCAACGCAGTGCAGATGCAACAGCAGCATAGCAACAACAGCGTAGGGGCTAATGTGACTTCAGCAGCGCAGAGCAGAGATGCTTACGTAGAGCAGAGTTGTAGCAACATGGAGGCTTCGGGAGGACAGCGCAGCGCAGCAGTAGCGTGAGGGATTTCAGCACAAGGGGCTGATGGGACTTCAGCAGTGCAGAGGGTGTCTGCTTAAACAGTGCAGAGCTGTAGTTGTGCATCATCCTCCAAATGACAGCACAGATCAGCAGTCGATGGAGCTTCAGTGATGAGGATGCAGCCCAACTGGCTTGTCTGTCAAATATTGGGCAGGAGATTCAGTTGTTTCTCTCAGCAACTGAAGATGCAGTGCAACAGATGGCAGCACGGATACAGCAGATTGAGAGGGAGCTGCAGTATAGATGTAGCAGTGGCGGTGGCAGCGTCATGGGTAGCAGTACAGAATGGCAGCAGTAGCATAGTGATGAAGGGTAGCAAGTCCAGCATCAGCACAGAGACCCACGCCAGAGATTAGTGCAGAGCTTCGGGGTGAAGCAAAGTTTGTACTAGAGCACATTCCTCGCTAAGAGGGAATGTTGAGTTTTCTTGTGTGATGGGGTAGCATCGGATGTGCTCTAGTTCCCAAAATTTGTGGAGGGACTAGAGTACATGAGATCTCCAATACCCAGAAAAGGATTTGGGAAATTTCATCCGGTGTGGAAGATAATTAATTAATTAATAATTTTAATTTAAGGACCCTAAGTCTAACTTAGGAAAATTAAATTATTAAAGGTAATTAATTAAAACACATGACGAAATTATCTTAAGTCACACCGATCAAGCTTTCTTTTAATCTTATCCATTGATTCAAGATCTAATCATGGTCGTTGGTTTCCCAACGAGAAAAGTATAAAGGAAAGGCTTGGGGTCATTTGCGGGTGACACACAAAGGCAGAGCACTGAAGCTAAGTTGGAATTATAGGGCGTGGTTTGCTAAGAATTTACAGAAATGTTTCAGCTGCAAAGAGGGGAGTTTAGGCAAAGGGGATGGTCTGATCCCAGTGCCTAGAATTAGCAAGAGGCAGAGAGCAGCTTCCAGAGGCAACGCAGAGAAGCAGAGGCAGCAGCAGCAGAGAGGGCAGTAGCTGTGCAGCACAAGGGCAGCTTCAACTACGCAGTCCATTCTAGGGCAGCGCTAGTCAGCCGAGGACCCATCTGGGTTACGCAGAGACCCTCAAGGGCAGCGTAGGGTCTACGTCACCCATTCTGGGGTTACTCAGCCCTCTCTAGGCCAGCACAGAGGCATGCAGAGCCTGCAGAGGCTAACGTAAGGGCTTCAGTGGCAGCGTTGGGATTTCTAGGGCCAAGATCTGGCTGAGTCTTGTAAATCCCATTTAAGGGTGTGGATTAGTCAACGTTTTGGCTTTAGAATAGCAGGTTAGCTATAAATATATATTTTTCTCTATCGGGTTTACCAATGTGGTACCGAGATTTGTTGCATTCAGAAAACTCTTAATACAAACCCTCCAACAGCGAGAAGACCGATTTTCCCGCATTGGGTTTTTGCAAATACTATTGTCCAGAAAATCTTGTGTCACTTTGTCTATGTGTACATGTACTTTTTCTGTTTTAGATTTGAATCGGTGAAAGTTTGTTATGTGTTTACTTCGATGTTTATCTTAAGATTTCAGCATTAATAACTTGTTTAAGTATGAGAAGTATAACCAGATCTAACAGTAGATTTCTACATAAGTAACATTCAGAAATTTTCACACACGGCAAATGAGATGTGGACTGCTTTGCAGACGATGTATCAGGGAAGCTCTGTTCAAAGAAAAATGCTTCTAGAGAATCAGATGCGGCTATTCCAGATTCAGAAGGGTGAGGAGATAGATCCTTTCCTTTTCCGACTTCATACTATCCGGGATCAACTGATTCCCATGGATGTGACTCCAGATGAAGGGCTCTTGGTAAGGACTGCCCTGAATGCAGTCACTGAGGAGTGGGAAACGTTTGTCCAAAGCATATTGGGCAGGGCAGCGTTACCATCCTGGGCAAACATGTGGGAAATCCTTCGTCAGGAGGAAATCAGGAGATTCACCAAGAGGTAAACCAACAGCAGCGGAACTGTCAAGGTGAAGAAAGAAGAGGAAGATGATGTAGCCCTTGCATCAAAGGAACGAAGGCAGCAAGGAAAAAAGAAGAGGGACCTATCCAAGGTCCGGTGCTTTAATTATGGTGAACTTGGACACTTCTGTTAAGCCCCTATATTAATAGTGTAGTCCCTTATTATGTTAGTCTAACCCCCCTTATAATTATTAGTATGTATGTATTTATAGTGTGTGTGTGTTTATACATTATTATTTTTCAGGATGAGCTGGAATACATTGTGTTGTGGACTCACTATGTCTCGAAGGAGGTTTTTGTCATTTGTATCCGGGAGTGTTGTTGTAATGTATTGGAGGTTGCCCCCTCGAAGTGGCTTATTTCTAAGGCGTTCATATCTCTTTTCTTCTATTTTTGGAGCTGGTTACACAACATTTGGTATCAGAGCTTTGGATTCTAGGGTTTCGCTGCTCCAAACAGGTCATCATGGCATTTTCGCTATAAATTTTTTTCTACGAAGTTTCAGAAGCTGAAATTTTTAGGGTGCGAAGCTGAAATCTTGAGGCAGATTGTCTAAAAATTTCAGAGCTTGGTTCGCAATATTTTCGGATATATCATCTGTGGAAGTTAGGAATTGTTTCAAGCTCCTAAACAGGTCATCGTGGCATTTTCGCTATAAATTGTTTTCTACGAAGGTTTAGAATCTGAAATTCGTATGGCACGAAGCTGAAATCCTGAGGAAATTCATCAAAGAATTTCAGAGATATGATCTGTGGAATGTAGTGCTTTTTCAGGCTCCTGAATTTCATCTCAAAGAGGTTATCGTGGGAAAAGTTCAATAACTCTCTCTCTGGGCAGTGGATTTGAGTGCCGTTAAAAGTGGTTGCAAGTACACGGACTGTAGTTTCTTGGCTATCAATTTCAGAGACGAAGGACGAAACAGTGACACGTGGCAAGTCATACAATTTTGCTCTACTGAAACAGTCCATAATTAGGTCATTGTGGGAGATTGGACACAACCTGGTCTTGGAGAATCCAAATCAGGTCAGACCTGCGGCATTCAAAAGATAGTTCAGAGGGCTACGCTGATACCAAAATTCAAATATTGAAGTGCTTCAGGCACAAAGATAATCCAATTTCAATATCGAGCACCTCAAAGGCAAGAAAAAAGTGTGTATTGTTTTTTTCCGAATTGCATAAGTCTTGTTTGAAGAATCAAGTTGAATTGATTCCAAGGGCATATTGAAGAATTTTTGTCAGTAATGGGTTCTATTATGCCTCCAAAAAATAATTCCATACCCATTAAGCCCTTAGAAAGCTATACTATGACGCATGAGGAGGAAAAATTGCAATATGAGATATCAAAATTACGGTACCAAGTGCAACAAATTTCGATCTTACGAAGAGCAACCGAAGATGACATAGATGGTTTAAAAGAAAAAATGGAGGCTAATTTGGATGGTTTTAAGGATCAAATAAAATCTATTATGGATGATAAAGTAGTGGAATATCACAATGAGCATCAACAACAAGTTCTCCAACTCTCAAAGGATAACCCAACTTTGGTGCAAAATCAAATGAAACAACTGGAAGATCAATATCACATCGAAAGAAGTTCTGAAGCAGTCACAGAAACAAGAAATCGACAAGTACAATCAATTTCAAAGTATCTCAGCAAGTGGAAGAACTTTCCTGTAGAAGATTCCACATGGGACGATGAGAATTTTATACAGAAGCATCAAGAAATAATCAAACGTTGAGGACAACACTTGTTTGAAGGAGAGGGGCATGTTAAGTCCCTATATTAATAGTGTAGTCCCTTATTATGTTAGTGTAGCCCCACTTATTGTTATTGTTGTACCCCTGTAACCCCCATGTTGTTATTATTGTGCCCTTACATTATTATTGTTAGGTCGGCTAGGATTACATTATGGCCCCACTAGGATTATATTGTGGCCCCATGGACTCCTATATATAGAAGGAGGTTTTGTTCATTTGTATCATCAAAGAATTTTTCATTTATATATTGTTGGAAGTTGCCTAAAGTGGCTTATTTCTAAGGCGTTGATATCTCTTTTCTTCCTTTTTAATGGTTACCTGACAACTGACCCTTGTCTGGGCAGAGGACAAAGGATCTTCTGAATCTAAGGCAACAGCAGCAAAGGACGATGGGAGTGATGATGATGTAGCCATGAGTGCTCATGAGCCACGTAAGTGGGGCGATATGGATCTGTAGAGCAACTACAGATAGTGGGTGGCAGGATCCTTGAGTAGCCAAACTCTTCGATCACATACGAGCTATGGGAGCCTTCAGAGTGTAGCGAGACAAGTAGAGAGATGGTTGCAGAAAATCATAGTGAAGCAGAGGGCAATGTTGAGATGTTGTAGAGGGAGTAGCACAGTGCAGAGGCAGCAGTAGCGTAAAGGTAGCAGCGCAGAGGCTAATGGGACTTCAGCAACACAGAGAGGCAATGCTTACGCAGTGCAGACCTGTAGCAGCGCAACAGCTTCAAGAGGACAGTGCAGAGGAGCAACCAAGGAAGCTTCAGTGATGAGATGCAGCCCGACTTGTCTATCAATGATTGGGCAGGGGTCCTTCAGTTGCTTACTTCTCAGCAACTGAGTTGCAGTGCAGCAGTTAGCAGTGGCAGTGCTATGGGCAACATGATGCAACGATTTAAGAGGGAGCTGCAGTACAAATGTGGCAATGTCAGTGGCAGTGACATGGGCAGCAGTACAGAAAGCAACGGCGCAATGGATGGAGGGCAGCAGGCCAAGCATCAGTAGCGAAGAGACCAATGTCGAGATCCTATGATACATGGTGTGGATGTATTACTAGAGCACACTCCTTGCTCAAAGGGAGTGTTGAGATTTTGAGGTAGCATCAAGTGTGCTCTAGCCATGAAATTTTGTGGAGGGACTAAGACACCCAAGACCTCCAAAACCTAGAAAGCATTTGGAGAAATTTCATCTCGTGTGTGATATATTAAAATAATTAATTTTTTTAATGAGGATCCTCTAACTTAGGGAATTAATAAAATTAAAGTGAATTAATTAAACACGTGTGATGAAATGTTCTAAGTGACGCAGATCAAGCAATCTTTTAATCTACGTCATCGATATAAGATTAAATCACGGTCGTTGATATGTCAAAGAGAAAAGTATAAAGGAAAGGCTTGGGGTCAGTTGGAGACACACACACACAGTCTGAGAGATCGAATTCTTCTAATGGAGCAGTGCTCAGACGAAGATCAGATCTGAGTGACTCAGAGTTGCAGCGAGGGGCAGATGCAGTGATTGGTCAAGAGGGTCAAGAGTATAATGCAGAGCAAGGGCAGCAGAGACGTAGTGGAGGCAGCGCAGCCATCAAAGGGAGTTACGCAGTCCCTGAGAAGGGTAACGCAGGCACACGCAGGGCCCACACAGAGGCATTGTAGCATCTCCAAGAAGAAGTTCTGACTTTTGTCGGGAGGAGGGTTTCTGACCTAGGAGGGTTGAAACCAGGATTCGGCATAGGCAGATCCATGCAGAGCTAGGGTAACGCAGTTCTTCAGCCAAGCTAAGCAGGCTTACGCAGTTGTTGCACAGAGGTTGCGCAGAGCCAGCTGGGGTTTCACCAGTTGCTCATTCGAATCAGTTGGAACAGGCGAGAGTGAGGTATATCTCACATTTTCTCTGATTGTCGAGGTTTTCTCTGTTGGGTTGGTCAAGTTTATGGCACCCTAGATGTACTCAGAAACAGCTAGTTAATAATAAAAAACCCTCATATATGCTGCACTGGTTTTCCCACATTGGGTTTTTCCAGGGACATTTGTCCAAAAAATTTGTGTCACTTTGTCAAATGAGCGTACTATTCAGTAAATGATTTGTATGTGTGTAGGTTGCTAGTTGTGTTTACTTCGGTATTTTCAAAATATTTTCTGAAAATAACTTGTATAATTAAATCACAAGTAGAAGAAGTAAATCAAGATACTGCAGTAGGATTTATGTATTGTTGTATTAAGAAATTTTCACAATTGGCACCCTAGTTTGTATTCAGAAATTTGCTTAATAATAAAACACTTAAGAGTTGATGCACTTGTTTTCCCACATTGGATTTTTCCGGAGACATTTGTCCAAAAAATTTGTGTCCTTTGTCAGCATGATTGCTTATTCTTCAGTACTTGATCTATATAATTGTGTAGGCTGCAGTGTATTTACTTCGATGTTTTCACGAATAATTCAGAAAATAACTTGTTAAGTTAAATAAACAAGTAGGAGAAGTAAATCAGATTTACTGAAGTAGGATTTCTATTTAGAGGATTCAGAAATTTTCACATGGTATCAAATCTGTTGCAGATCAGGTAGAGCTGAAGCCATCAACGAAGGGACAAACATAAAATTTTGCTGCAGGAAGGCGGTTGTCCCGAGTGACAGCGCAGATCTAGGAAGAGGCAAGGAAGGGTGACATAGTGACCAAAGGGGCTCACCCAGAGCCTACGTCAGCCAATTGGGGTGACGTTGTAGCTGCAGCATAGGTAGCGTAGTGTTTGTTGGGCCAGCGCAGAGCTCTAAGCCTCCGTCTTTCCAGTTGTTGCGGCTAGAAGAGTAGTTCGTTTGTTCTTCAGGAGTTGTTGGTGGGGTATTGTTTTTGTCGATGCAGAATAGTGCCTAGTAGGGTTGTGACAAAGTAGAGGGAACCAGTTGTGAAAATTTCTTAATCTAAGAAATCACACTGTTAAATCTCGATTTACTTCTCCTACTTGATTAAATCCACAAGTTATTATTTTGAATATTCAAAAACAACATCGAAGTAAATACATATAACAGCCTACACATATAGATCAAATACTGAATAACCTGCTCGTAGACAAAGTGACACACAGATTTTCTGGACAAATGTCCCCAGAAAAACCTAATGCGGGAAAACGGTCCAGCTAGCTCTGGAGGGTTTTCATTATTATGCAGAATCTACGTACAACAATCCCGGGCACCAAAACTAGTTTACCTGATAGAGAAATACAAACGGCAGCAATACCTTTATCCTTGGAGACAGAAACTGTGACCGATTCACACCCTCAAACGGGATTTACAAAACTGCAGCCCTTTCTGGCTCCCTGGAAACCCCAACGCTGCCCTGAAGCCCTCTGCGTCAGCCTCTGCGCTGCTCAGGAAGGGTGTGTGTCACCCTTGAAGGGGTTACGTTGCCCCTACGCTACCCTAACTGGGCCTGCGTCAGCCCTGCATGGCTCCTGTTGCCTCTGCTGGACTACGTAGCTGTGGCTGCCTCTGCGTTGGTCTGGAATGCTCCTTCTCTGTCCTCGTTGTACTCTTGGCTTGGGATCAAACCATCCCCCTCGCCAATACTGCCCCTTGCTGCAACTGAAACACTTCTGAAATTCTTAGAAAACCACACCCTAGAATCTCAACTTAGCTTCAGTGCTACGCCAATGTGTGTGCTCTCCAACTGACCCCAAGCCCTTCTCTTATGCGTTTCTCGTTAAAACATCAACGGCTGTGATCTAATCTCTAATCGACGACTAATATTAGAAGCTGCTTGATCCGCGTTACTTAAGTCATTCTCATCACATGTTTAATTTAATTCACTTTAATCTTTTAATTTTCCTAAGTTAGACTTAGGGTCCTTAATTAAAAAGATTAATTATTTGAATATCTAGATAGATAGAGGATCACAAAAGTCTTAGATCTAACATATTTGAATATCTCTTAAACCTGATGGAATTCTTCTAAACGCCTTATGGGTCTTGGAGATCTCATGTACTCTAGCTCCTCCACAAAATTTGGGAGCTAGAGCACATCCGATGCTACCCCAAAATCTCAACACCAGTTCCTTAGAAGACTTTTCGTCAAGAAGTCTAGATCCAGTGTTGATCAGCAACAAAGAGTGATCGAAGAGGGCTGATTCAACATCAGTTGACAGAGGATTTCCGGGAGGGAAAAAAAATTTCAGAGGGAGCGTGGTTCCTTAGACGGTTTCTAGCGCCAAGAAACCCAGATCTAAGTTTTGTTGGGGCAATAGCAGAAGAGGGAGAAGAGAACCAATTCGACATTTTTTTTTGAGCAAAAATGGCCACACATGGACTGCGAGATCAGGACAGGTTGGATGGAGCATCCAACTTTGTCATCTGGGAGGCTAGAATCCTATCTGTCATAGATGAGTATCGTATCAAGCATCTCGTCGAGAGCGTGGTTGTTGTTCTTGATGATGATCCGCTCAAGAAGTATGAAAAAGCTCAAGCAAAGGCTAAGCACTTGATCATGGATGGAGTCAAGGATCATGTGGTCCCACACATTGCTGAGAAGAACACGGCACATGAGATGTGGACTTCTTTGACCACATTCTATCAAGGGACTTCTATTAAGAGGAGGATGCTTCTTGAGAATCAGCTCCGATTATTCCAGATGCTGAAGGGAGAAGAGATTGACCCCTTCCTCATTAGATTGAAGGCAATTCATGATCAATTGGTTGCCGTGGGGACCACACCTGATGGAGATCTTATGGCGAGGACTGCTCTGAATGCAGTTTCCAATGAATTGGAGAACTTTGTCCAAGGCATCTTGGGCAGAGCAGTGCTTCCAAGTTGGGAAAACATGTGGGCAGCTCTTCGACAAGAAGAGATCATGAGGATGACCAAAGCAGGCATCAGCAGCAGAGGAATCAAGATCAAGAAGGAGGAAGAGGAAGATGCGGCTCTCACATCTAAAGGGCACCATGGGCAGCAAAGGAAGAAGAAGAAAGACCTTTCGAAGGTCAGATGCTTCAGGGGTGGTGAATTAGGACATTTCACCACAACATACCCTATGAAAAAGAAGGGCAAAGAAGATTCTGATTCGAAGGCTGCCGCAGCTAAGGACGATGATGGAGATGATGACGATGTGGCCATGAGTACTCATGTGCCTCAAGAAAAGAGGTGGGGCGACATAGATCTGTAGTTTTCTTGGACTATAGATGGGAGAGTGGGGCAGGATCCTTGAGGTGCCCAAACTCTTGGATCACATACGAGCTACAGGAGCCCTTAATGACAGTAGCAAGATGTCTGGAATCAATTGGTGCAGAGGATTATGGAGGCACACTGGCAGTGCTAGGACGTTGAATACTGGAGCAGCGCAGAGCAGAGGCAGCAGCAGTGCAGAGGTTGATGGGATTTCAGCAGCGTAGAGGCAATGCAGAGCAGCAACAGCGTAAAGGCACCAGAGGGTCAGCGCAGATTAGGAGCAGAGGGTGTTTCAGTATCGAGATGCAGCCAGACTGACTTGTCTGTCAGGATATTGGGTGATGTCCTTCAGTTGCTTAACTCTCAGCAACTGAGTTGCAGTGCAGTGGTTAGCAGTGGTAGTGTTATGGGCAGCATGATGCAGCATTTGAGAGGGAGTTGTAGTACAAATGAGGCAGTGACTGTGGCAGAGTCATGGCAGCAGTACAGAAGGCAACAACGCAGTGGATGAGGGGTAGGAGGCCAAGCATCAGCAGTGCAGGGGACCGATGCCATGGATCAGAGTAACGCTTTAGGATGCACATTCCTCGCTACAAGGGAGTGTTGATTTTTGGGGAGCATCGGATGTGCTCTAGCTCCGAAACTTTGAAGAGGGGCTAGAACACATGAGATATCTAAGACCCAGAAATTGTTTGAAGAAATTCCACCCGGAGCCTAAGTTATTCAAATAATTAATAATTTTAATGGAGACCCTAAGTCTAACTTAGGGAAATTAAATAATTAAAGTGAATTAATTTAGACATGTGGGTGAGAATGTTCTAAGTGACGAGGATCAAGTCTTTTCTAATCTTAGATGTTGAGATTAGATCATGGTCGTTGAATGTTCAACAAGAAAAGTATTAAAGGAAGGCTTGGGGTTAGTTGCAGAACACACATAGAGTAGCAGCACTTGAGCTAAGTCAAAATTTTGGGGCGCAGTTTGCTGAGAATTTCGGAGTGAGTTTGCAGAGCAGTGAGGGGCAGTTTGGCGGCGAGATTTTCATCCAAGGCCAAGAATACAATAGCAGAGAGGCAAATCAGCACTAGAGACGCAGCGCAGGCCCAAGAGGTGTGACACAGAGCCAACAAAGCTCACGCAGAGGGACGCAGAGCCAGAGAGGGTGATGCAGTCACTCAGAGAGTTCCGTTGGGGTTTTTGTGGGGCAGATCGAGCAGTCGTCTAGCGTTTTGATTTCTAAGTCGGGAAGGCTCACGGAGAGGGTGATGCAACCCCTGGAGAAGGTGACGCGGTCTAGCTTGTTGTAGCCATCGCTTAGCAGCACTGGGGACTGTGCAGTCACCTGTGAGGTTTCTTCATTCAGTTGTTGGATCCGCCATAACATCTGTCTCCGGATAGAGGTATTTCTGCTGAGGATTTTTCTGTGTTGGGTGAGCCACATTGGCACCCTAGTTTTTATTCAGAAATCTGCTTAATAATCAAACCCTCAAGAGTTGTTGCACCGGTTTTCCCGCATTGGGTTTTTCCGAGAACATTTGTCCGAAAAATTTGTGTGTCCTTTGTCTGCATGATTGCTTATTCTTTAGTATTTGATCTGTATAATTGTGTAGGTTACAGTGTATTTAAATCAATGCTTTCATGAATAATTTAGAAAATAACTTGTTAAGTTAAATAAACAAGAAGGAGAAGTAAATCAGATTTACTTAAGTAGGATTTCTATTTAAAGGATTCACACTTACCAAGGTGATGCTTGCGGGGGGTGATGTTTTGGAGAAGAATGGCTGCATATGTGTAATATCCCCAAAGGGAAATAACCAGTAATACACAGAAATATGCCAGACAGATATATAAAACAAAATGCCGTAACCAGTTCATGGAACAAGTACACATAGAATGCCAGAACACTAAGCCATTTTATTAATCTGAGAATACATATATAGGGGTACAAGATAATCAGAATGAGTGCACCTATCCTTGCCCTAGGCAAGGGGAGACCCTCTCAGAACAAATAATGGCTGCAAATAGGGACAGCGTCCTAGCTGGCTGAAGAAACTGCTATGAAGAACTGCTGCTGCAATGCACTGGAACTATGAGCTGAAGACTGGAAAGGTAGCTGATCTAAATCCTCCAGACAACCCCAGAAAATATGAAGCTGGTGCTCCACCACTGAAGATCTACCAATCAAACCCTCACCAGTGAAAACGCTGTCTCTGCTAGTGACAGCGCAGAAGACAGATGAAACGCTGGCAAGAAGGGGTGTATCCAACCACAAACCCTCCAGGTGAGATAACCAACTCCTCAGGGCTGGAAACACTGAAAAACGCTGCCAAAATCCCACACAAAGACCCTGCTCATCAGATCTGCGTCCTCCCTGACTGGATCTGCGTCCTCTCTGCCTGGATCTGCTGGATCTGAGTCCTCCCTATCCAGATCTGCGTCCTATCTCTCCAGATCTGCGTCCTCCAGGGCTAGATCTGCTGGATCTGCGTCCTCCCTGTCCAGATCTGAGGCTCTCCTACCTGGATCTGCTGGATCTGCGTCCTCCCTATCCAGATCTGCTCCTATCTCTCCAGATCTGCGTCCTCCCTAGCTGGATCTGCTGGATCTACGTCCTCCCTATCCAGATCTGCGTCCTCTCTGCCTTGATCTGCTAGATCTGCGTCCTCCTTATCTAGATCTGCGTCCTATCTCTCTGGATCTGCGTCCTATCTCTCTGGATCTGCGTCCTCTGCCCTAGCCTGCGCAGTCTCAAGAAAGGGGGTATCTCCTCTGCCAAATCTCCACCAGAAACTACTGCAAATCACCACTGAAACTGAAGGATGATGCTAAGAAAATAACCTTACCAGGGCAGGCACTCGAAGTCCCCCGAGGCTAAGGATGATACTAAGAAAATAACCTTACCAGGGCCGGCACTCGAAGTCCCCCGAGGCTAAGGGTGAGATCTCCGCACGGAGACACTCGGTTGCACTAAACAGTGCTGCAGACCGACTAAACAACCGGCGTGCTGGAGTAGACAGAAGTCTAGCTCTCAATATCAATATCAAATCAACCATGCCAAATGAGGTGAGAACCCCACCTTTTATAGTGCTAAACTCCCTCCAAAACCTTGACTGCGTCCTTCACTCTCCTTGGCCTGCGCAGTTAACCTTGGGTCAGCGTGAGGCCTCCCCTCATACACGTGTGGACCCCCAAGGCCACCCCTTTAAGTTACAACGTCAATCAACTAGGAAAGCACTTTATTTTATAAAGTGAGATGACCCCTCTTATTTCTCACTTTATTTATTATTTTTAGCTAAAGCGGCAAGATTAAACAAAAATGAAATATTCCAATTAGCAATGCTAATTAGGAATATTACAGTCTCCCCCGGCAAAACGTTGCTTGTCCTCAAGCAACTGAAGTGATGGATGCTGTAAAATCTGCTCGCTCTCCCAAGTGGCATCCTCATCCGACAAAAATTGCTTGTCCTCAAGCAACGCTTGAACAAGCCTACTCTCTAGCTGATGCTCCCCACCAATACTGCAAAATGTGCCTGGGTCCCACTGAAACCTCTCTGCCTCCTGCATCACCCTGATACGAAGGGATATCTCAATGCCAGGATCCCAAACTGGCCTCCCACGGTACCAGCCAACCAATAGTCCTCCCGGACCCCATCGCCACTGTGGCCAATAATCGCACAAGTCCCACGGCTCGGACTGTGCACTGCCTCTGGCTATGACCAATGCTCTAAGAGGTGAAGACCACCAACAAGCATCAACGCTCTCGGGCTCCTGCTGCGCTGTACCTGTAGCTACATATGCTACCCCTCCAACTGCATCCCAACTCATCACCTCTCTCCAATCCCAGTTGTGACTCAACCCCATGCTGATCCTGCTCTCCTGAAATCGGGATGGAGTGCTGAAGAAATGATGTTCTGTGCCGCCCTGCCAGCTGGAATCTATAACCTCTGTTATGTCCAAGGGCCCCTGCTCGACTGTGCTCCCTATGAATAATACCGTACCATCTAGAGGGTACCAACTCATGATCTCCCGCCAGTCCATCCTAGAAGAAGAATCTGATGTAGCAACGACAACGGTATATGGAACATGCCTGGAATGTTGCCGCCAGCCTGTAATCAACTCCCACTGCTCTACCCTGTCTGTCAATGGAAGCTGCCTGTAGAAGGAAGCCCCTCTCTCTATAATGGGCAAAAGTGGGCAAGGTATGCTGCAAGCTCCATCAATGTACTCCTGGAGAGTGCTACCCACTAAAAACGTTGCAGTTCTGCCGACTGCGAGTACATCTATCTGTGCCTCATCCCAGTGTCGACCCAAAGATGGATGCTCCAACATATCCAACAGCTCCTGCTGTCTACTAGCCCCCTGCATAACAATCCCATCAACCTCCAGAGGGTATGGATCTGTACCAGCTGTCACCGTACTCAATGTCAATGCAGCTGACTGCTCACCCTGGACACTAGTATACAGCTCCAGTCTACTGTCACCATCCATGCATGACTGCCCTCGCTCCCCAGAAGCGACCTCAACTGATCCTATGGACTTATGTGAAAAGGAGTCCTCACCCTAGCATACAGAAGGAATGCCCTCATGTTCTACCTCCGCCATCTCATCTGCATCGAACATGCCATCCACCCTCTCGACAAAGTGTCGATACAGTGTCTGGAGCCCAGACACATACTGGGATACTACCTCTGCTGTACCCCGTATCCTCTGCTCATGCATGATCTCGACATGCCCTGAGGGAAAAATGATGCATGTCTCCCTCATGACCTGCTCCCCAAGCGTAGGCTCAGTGATGACTGATGCACCATCTCTACAACGGATCATCTCATCCCCCGACCTGCGGCTGTCAACTAGCGCACCAACCCAGTGCCACTGCTGAGAAGTCTCTCGCCTAGTGTACTGAGTGTCATCCAAATATCTCGGGTGAACCTCGCATACCCTGCTGCTCACGCCCAAAATGCCAAAGATCGAAATCATAATCAACTGTACCTGTGAGTGATGTCGAAGCGAGTCAGGTGTGTGAGTCCCCACAGATACTGCCAAGTATCGCCCCTCTGTCTCTCCATCGATCCTGGGTGAAATACCCCCAAAGGTAAGCCCAGTGTCCCTGTCCATGAGTCTCTCTGGAAGCAATGCTCTAAGACCCTGCTGTGTAGCACCGTATGCCCTCGCATACCATTGATCATCCATACACTCCTCGACATGCCACTGCACACTGAGGCATACCCCTGAATACTGCTGGATACCCCATGCTACTACTGTACCACCCTGTATCGTCTCGTGCCCTGACTGTGTCCAGAAATCTGTCACTCCCCGCGTGCTCTCAATGTGATGTAGGGCACTCCTACTCCTCAATGTAGTCCCACACACTATGGTACACCACCCTGCTACTCCATGTCCACCGGCAATCCACCGCTCAATGCTAGAGGCTCCCACACATCCCTGGATGTGATGACATAGAGCTGTGCCTCTACATGTCCGACTACCATCAACCGGTAACATCATCTCCACCGTCGTATCAATATACCTGCCGATGAAAGGATCATCACTCCAAATCCTCCTCAAGGGGTCTGAGAAGTGAATCTCCCTATGTGTCAGTAGTGTTACCACCACTGCTCGGCTCTGCTGCGTCCTCTGTGCCCCACACAAAGGTGAAGAATCCTTGGCCCCATACAAGGTGCCATCTGGTGGCCTGCCAATGCCACCTCCTCCGACAAGCTCTTGCCAAGGTGTGCTGACCACCTCGTGATCCCGTGTATGGATGTCATGCCAAGACAACCTAGGGAGTCTGCCCATAAACTGGTTGGCCAGTGGAGCTGACCGAAACTGCACATGCTCTACTACTAGGCCAACTGTACTCTCCAAGACATAGTCAGCCGACCTGCCTGGGAAACGATAGGTGATCCCACCTGGATCCCAATGCCAATCTGGGGTTCCTGTATTCCCCATGCATAGAAAATCCTGCTGAGCTACACTCGGATCCTTCACTATCTCCATAGCCCGCTCCACTGAGTACCAACTCCGAATCTCTCGCCATCCAACCTCAACATGTGGATGTTGTACCCTGTGCAACTCTGATCGTCTCATACCACTATCCAAGTCAACATATGAGATCTGACTAGGTGGCTCTGCCTCTCTCTCTCCAACGGAAAGAGATGACCCAACAACACTGCTAGTCCCATCCATGCATGCCTGAAGGGGAATGATCTGACGCTCCAATGTGCCCTCTGGTTGTACCATCAGGGAATCCAGCTGTTCCCCAATGCGGACCAACTTGGCCGCCGACTTGGCACAAGTCACTCTCATACCCTCCAGCTCCTGGTCCTGCAACAAAATGATCTCCCGTACTGACGCGGCCTTCTCTCTCAAAACTCGAAGGTCCGTCCGAAGCCGATGATACTGCTGTCTGCGACCATCATCCAATACCTCTGTACCTGCTAGTACCTCATCGATAGTGGATATATCTCCTGATACCTCACCCATCTGTCGTGTGCTGCTACCACCCGAAGACTCGGACATGGCTCCAGTCATCACCTCAGTGGATGGCTCTACCGGGGTAGGCTCTATTTCCACTACGATATCAACCGGCACGGTCAAGGAGGTCTCTAAGGATGGTGAGCCCTGTGTCACACTAGGTGTATCCTTGAACTCCCTGCAATCCTGTGTGTCCTCATCCTCCAAGTGCGAGGTAACCATTTTAATGGTTTCCCTCTCCGATACTCGGTCAAGCTGGAAAGAGGTATCCAACTTGTCCACCCAAGCTTCTTCTGAGCGCCTGGATGACCCGTCAAGTGTCGGTAGATGGAATCTGTCCACTGTGCACTGTAAGCCCCTATCATGTGAGTGCTTGTTCCCTCTGTGAGAGTTGTGAGGTCTACTATCACGCTGGAGCTGAACATAATCTCTACTAGCTGTGCGGTGGTAGTCTCCACCATGATGATGCCGGTGCCCCCGATGATGATCACGGAGTCTAATGCCATACTGGATCTGGATATATTTTCTGAACGAGAGAGCCTCCATGAACGCGGGTCCGAAAGCCTGGTACTCTGCAAGAATGTCAGCCATCCGAGCCGGATCTACCTCTCGCTGTACTGCTGTCCCTGTGTCCTCTGGCAAGAATGTGGGCATGGTAGGACGTGTGGGTGTATGTGATGCCATATGCTGAGTGGCATCATGCTCCGGCAAATGGTGGGATGTGCACGATCCCTCACCAATCCGAAATCCCCTTAGGGTTTCCCGCTGCCTAACCTCCAGCGCAGTGAGTCTCTGTGACACTTCCTGTATGTATTGGAATGCCTCTCTATACCAATCACCACCTGCCATTGGCATTTTCTGCCAGGTGCCTACAGGCTCCTGCACGGCTGCTGCAAAACCATACTGCTGCTTAACTTCGACCTCCGATTCACCCACTGAAAACTACTCAGAAAATTCCAAGAATTTGGGAAGGTGATCCTTGTCCAAAACCCAGAAAAACCCAGAAAACGTTTCTCCTAATTCCAAACTTCAAAATTTGACCCTTTATATTTTGGCCCTTTTTCCAACTGCGTTTTTGGTACTGCCACTGCTATTGCTCTGTATGATCTCTTTCCCAATGTCATAGACCACAGGCTGAGCCAGAATTATGCTCTGATACCACTGTAATATCCCCAAAGGGAAATAACCAGTAATACACAGAAATATGCCAGACAGATATATAAAACAAAATGCTGTAACCAGTTCATGGAACAAGTACACATAGAATGCCAGAACACTAAGCCATTTTATTAATCTGAGAATACATATATAGGGGTACAAGATAATCAGAATGAGTGCACCTATCCTTGCCCTAAGCAAGTGGAGACCCTCTCAGAGCAAATAATGGCTGCAAATAGGGACAGCGTCCCAGCTGGCTGAAGAAACTGCTATGAAGAACTGCTGCTGCAATGCACTGGAACTATGATGCTGAAGACTGGAAAGGTAGCTGATCTAAATCCTCCAGACAACCCCAGAAAATATGAAGCTGGTGCTCCACCACTGAAGATCTACCAATCAAACCCTCACCAGTGAAACGGTACATCTCTCTGCTAGTGACGGCGCAGGAAACCAGAGATGAAACGGCGGCAGAAGGGGTGTATCCAACCACAGCCCTCCGGGTGAGATAACCAACTCCTCGAGTGGAAACAACTGTGTTGCCAAATCCCACACAAGATCCGGATCATCGAATCTGTTTGTGCTTGGCTTGGATCTGCGTCCTCTGCGCGAGATACCGCGTCCTCTGCACTGGATCTGTGGATCGAGTCCTCCTATCCGAGATCTGCGTCCTATCTCTCCGGATCTGCGTCCTCGGAGCTCGTCTGTGGATCTGCGTCCTCCCACTGTCCGGATCACAGAGCTCTCCTACACAGATCTCGCTGGATCTGCGTCCCCTCTGCCTTGATCTGCTGGATCTGCGTCCTCCCTATCCAGATCTGTGCCCTATCTCTCTGGATCTGCGTCCTATCTCTCTGGATCTGCGTCCTCTGCCCTAGCCTGCGCAGTCTCAAGAAAGGGGGTATCTCCTCTGCCAAATCTCCACCAGAAACTACTGCAAATCACCACTGAAACTGAAGGATGATGCTAAGAAAATAACCTTACCAGGGCAGGCACTCGAAGTCCCCCGAGGCTAAGGATGATGCTAAGAAAATAACCTTACCAGGGCGGGCACTCGAAGTCCCCCGAGGCTAAGGGTGAGATCTCCGCACGGAGACACTCGGTTGCACTAAACAGTGCTGCAGACCGACTAAACAACCGGCGTGCTGAAGTAGACAGAAGTCTAGCTCTCAATATCAATATCAAATCAACCATGCCAAATGAAGTGGAAACCCCTCCTTTTATAGTGCTAAACTCCCTCCAAAACCTTAACTGCGTCCTTCACCCTCCTTGGCCTGCGCAGTTACCCTGGGGTCAGCGTGAGGCCTCCCCTCATACACGTGTGGACCCCCAAGGCCACCCCTTTAAGTTACAACGTCAATCAACTAGGAAAGCACTTTATTTTATAAAGTGAGATGACCCCTCTTATTTCTCACTTTATTTATTATTTTTAGCTAAAGCGGCAAAATAAAACAAAAATGAAATATTCCAATTAGCAATGCTAATTAGGAATATTACAATATGGCTGCTCTCTATATATTTTCCGTAGCTGAGAGGACATGATTACAGGTTGAAATCCATCTAATTTCTCTCTCTCTACTTCCAAGGAGGGAAGGCAGCAAAGGAAAGAAGAGGGCCAAGTTGGTAGGCATTTACAGCATCCTCATCTAGAGAGTAGGCTGGCAGGATATGAGCCTCTGAAAAAAGAGAGGGCTGACAGAGGAATGTTTTTCTACAGTATAGGCTAGCTAGTAGCAAGTGCCTGTCTGGCAGCTTTGCTTCTGGATATGCTTTTGAACTGCTGTGCTCTTCCAGACCAGCGAGTAAATTGGTGGGGTTATAGTGAGATTTCTGCTGTTGATAGCTGCGATTATGCTCAAATGAGACAACCTATTCCCCCTGTCATTTTATAGCCTTGGTTCGGGGTGGCAACTGCAAAAGATAGCCTAAGCCTGGGAGGAAAATTGTTCCCTGGCTGCCATTCAGTGCACAGTAAATTTTAACCAGATAAAAGACAGCATTCTGTGTCTGATGCTATTTTTGTTGTGTCTATTTTAACGTGGAATACATAGCAGTTCACCAATATGTTTGTAAATATCTGTGTTTGTATGTTGCACCTTGGCTTAAAATTCTATATTGAATTTGGTTAAGAATGGTTTAGCTAGAATGTGATTGCCTCGAGAAAGTTAATCAGAAATCCTGCTATGTCATGAACTATCTCAGCAGGTACATATCGTTATCTTGTAGCGTTACTCCGAAAGTGTTTACACCATGCTTGGGAGGTTTCATGTGAGGTGAAATTCATGGAGTGATGCCTACCCTTGGTTGTACCTTAGCAGACATACACATTGGAGATAGCTTACTCACGGATTGTTGTACCTTGACTTGATGCTTATGTGATGCATTTCCTTAGAAGGTTGTGTTATACACCAAAGTGGGTAACCCCATAGAAGAATTTTTCTCTTGGTCATCTCTTCCAGCAGATAGCCCTTGACAGCCATCGAGATTCGAGTAGCCGATGTGATGTGCCATTCTTATCTCCGCCATTTGCATCAGCCATGTCTCATTGCCCATTTGTCAAGAGCACATGTTGGAAAGTGGGCAATCCGACCCAAAAGGTACTTTACTCATTATGCAATCGAGTGCTTATTCTTGTTTTTCATTTGGGCATTTGGCATGGATTATGGGGCAACTTGGAAGAAGGAAGGGTTTTGGCGGTGGTTTTTTTCTCTCACCTTAAATGGGGGGTTAATCTTCAATCCTAGTCCAATGGAACCTCCCCTAATTGCCCATGGCTTTAAGAAGGGCACTACTTGGGAAACCCTAATTGACATAGTGTGGTCTCGTTTTCCCCATTCCATACTTATCACTTCCCTCCATACATTACGAGCCCTACACTCCACCTCCCATTTATGAGTCCACTTGACCATGGGTCCACTAAGATTTAGCATATCTGGGTCGGGCCTAGAAATTTTGCCCAGGGAGGTTTATGTAGCTAAAACAAAAGAAAAGAGCATTGTTACCGCTTAATATAGCAGGGGTCCTAGGAGGGGTTCCAAAGGGGCTACTACTAGATCAACTGGCAATGGACAAGGATCCACTGTCACCTTAGTCAATGTCCCCTTTTCTTTACAGACTTTCATCGATGGGAAGAGTCTCAGCATAGAATACTTTACTCATTATGCAATCGAGTGCTTATTCTTGTTTTTCATTTGGGCATTTGGCATGGATTATAGGGCAACTTGGAAGAAGGAAGGGTTTTGACTATGGTTTTGTTCTCTTACCTTAAATGGGGGGTTAATCTTCAATCCTAGTCCAGTGGAACCTCCCCTAATTGCCCATGGCTTTAAGAAGGCCACTAATTGGGAAACCCTAATTGAGATAGTGTGGTCTCGTTTTCCCCATTCCATACTTATCACTTCCCTCCATACATTACGAGCCCTACACTCCACGTCCCATCTCCGGGTCCACTTGACCATGGGTCCACTAAGATTTAGCATATCTAGGTCGGGCCTGGAAATTTTGCCCAGGGAGGTTTATGTAGCTAAAACAAAAGAAAAGAGCATTGTTACCACTTAATATAGCAGGGGTCCTAGGAGGGGTTCCAAAGGGGCTACTATTAGATCAACTAGCAACGGACAAGGACCCACTGTCACCTCAGTCAATGTCCCCTTATCTTTACAGACTTTCATTGATGGCGGGAGTCTCAATATAGAGAAATCACTAGAATGATAAGATCAATAATGATGCACTATGTGATTTGCAATTCCCATTCAAAGGAGAGGCTCAAATAATAGGTTTCTTGTTTTAGAAGCAAAACAAGGGCTCTCTACGAAAGGCTTGAGGGAAGGATGACCTCGGATTTAGAAATATTCAAAAATGATGAATGCCTGAGATCAAAACTTCCAAAATCCCTCACTTGTGATTGATGTGTTAATACTAGGGTTCAAAGTGAGGCAAGGGTGGTTCACTGAATGGAAAGATTCAATTAAAGTGGGAGCTTTGGAAGAAGCTAGGGTGACTTTCTACGAAAAACCCTTTGAGATAAATACTATAAGAGACTAAGGGTTGAGAGATATATCGTGGTAAAGGCTCATCCAATGATCACCTATAGTCTAGTCTATTGGGGGAATGGAGTCAAGAATGAGATCGATTTAGGGTTTTGTTCTATCAAAGAGCCTAATTGCAGCTTCACATGCCCTAATGAAGCAACTACCCAACTACAACAAGGATTTATACTTCGACTTGTCAAATAACAGATTTTTAGGGTTAGGTTTTCAAAGACAACCCCTAAGAACATTCGCTTTTTCTTACACAATGAAAAACGCATGCAATAGATCAAGACTACCAAAGTGATTCAAGATTTTCACTTAATTTAGAGCACAAGCAGCATCATGATGCAATTTTCCATACATTAAACATAGAATGAAAATTTCGCATAAAAGAGAAACTTACATGGCAGAAAACATATATCCATCCATCACATTTGCCAGAGAGAAGCTCCAAAATTGAATAGCATTAACCCAAACATCAAAATGCATTAAGGAATATCCAACTCGTCCTTCAATAGCTATAGCAAAATCGCAGAAGAAACAATGATTCAAATCCAAGTGATGATGAGTTACAAATGAGGCCTCACTTGTATATATATGAGCCTCTAATAGTTCAATGGGTCTAATTAGCCTAACAAACCCCTAAAAGTGTCTCTAATGTGCAAAATAACACCCTAATTGGTGACAAGCCCACCAAATAACTCTATAACATGAAAAATAATCTTCTCAGGAGGGCCGAAATTATAATACAATAGCTAGGGGGGTCATTGGAAGGCCTAGTGAAGTCCAACATGTGCCACAATGGATGGAAGGGCTCCAAAAATAGTGATGAAGGAGGTGGCCCCTTGATCTCCAAGCAAATGCCCTGTGGTGGTTCCAAGTTCAGATTTTGTGTATTTGGGGTAGCATCAGTTGTGCTCTAGGTCCCAAATTTTGAGGAAGGACTAGAGTTCACCTGATCTACAAGACCCAGAAATGGATTTGGGAAATTTCATCTGGTTTAGGAGATATTAAATTAATTAATTATTTTAATGTATTTCATAAGTTAAAACTTATGAAAATAAAATAATTAAAGTGAATTTAAATAAACATGTGATGAAATTGTCTTAAGTCACACAGATCAAATTTTCTTTTAAGCTTAGCCATTGATTAAAGATTTAATCTTGGTCATTGATTTGTCAACGAGAAAAGTATAAAGGAAAGGCTTGGGGTCATTTGTAAGACACATAGAGGCAGAGCACTGAAGATAAGCTGAGATTCTAGGGCGGGGTTGCTAAGAATTCTCAAGTGTTTCAGTTGCAGAGAGGGGAATTTAGACCAAGGGGATGAGCTGATCCCGAGGTCTAGAATACACAAGAAGCAGAGAAGAAATCAGGAAAGACAGCGCAGAGAAAGGCAGCAGTAGCAGCAGCAGACGGCAGCAGCAACAAGGACAGTGTGATTTTCAGGAAACCCTTCAGGGGTTACGCAAAGACCCTTAGGGGCAGCGTAGTGACTGTGTCACCCAGTCTAGGGTAACGCAGTCCCTTCCAGTGACAGCGTTGAGCATTTGGAGGCCTTTAAATGCTGACGCAGTGTCTTTCAGGGGCAAATCTGGGGTTTCAAGGCCTAGATCTGGCTGAGTTCTGTAAATCCCATTTGAGGGTGTAGATCAGTCAATAGTGTTGGTCTTAGATCAGCCAGGTGCTGCAAATCTAGAGTTTTCTCTGTAGGGTTTTCCAGATCTGGAACCTAAAGTTGTGTATTCAGAAATATTCTTAATAATAGAGCCCTCCAGCAGCCAGAGACCGGTTTTCCCACATTGGGTTTTTCCGGGGACAGTTTGTCCAGAAATAACTGTGTCACTTTGTCTATGTGTGCATGTGCTTATTCTAGATCTGAATTGGTAGAAATCTGTTATGTGCTTTGCTTTGATGTTAACTTGAATTTATTCAGTTGATAACTTGTATAAGTAGGAGAAGCTTAACTGGATTAACAGAAATAATTTCTACATAAGAATTAAGATTCAGAAATTTCTACATGGTATCAGAGCAATTGCAGATCTAAAAGGGTCACCAGCTGAAGCATCTGAAGGATCTAGCTGCAGAAAGCAGCTGGAGAGGCAGCAGAAAAGCAGATCTGAAGGGACAGCATAGTTTTCAAGAGTAGATTCATGCAGAGGGAAGGGTGATGTTGTCCAACGTTGTGTCCTAGCAAGACCACGCAATTAATGCGCAGAGGCAGCTCAGAAACAGCGCTGGTTAGGTCTGAAGCCAGCCAGTGTGATTCAGATCTTAATCTGTCAGATCCAGAAAAAGTCTGCAGAAAAGTTGCAGAAATTCAGAAGAGCTGGTGGGGTTAAACTTCTGAAGTTTTTAGATTTTTAACCTTAGCACAAGTAACAAAGGTTGGGAAGAGATCAGCTTCTCAGAGAGTTTCTTGCCAAAGGAAACTTGCAGTTTGATCAGAGGATCAAAGAAGAAGCTGAATCATAGTTGATTTGGTAGATTTCCAAGGAGGGAAATCAAGTTTCAGAGAGAGCAGAGGGTGCCCAATTCATAAAGGACCCTAGATCCAAGATCTCTAGCATAGAGAAGAGGAGCTCCGACACATTCTGAGCAGATGGCTCCTCATGGACTGCGTGAAAAGGATAGACTAGATGCAGCCTTGGCATCAAAGAAGCAGCCGAAGAAGAAGAAGGATCTTTCTAAGATCAAGTGCTTCCAGTGTGGCGAAATGGGACATTTTGCCAGCCATTGTCCAGAGAAGAAAAAGGACAAGGAAGCGTCTTCTTCCAAAGCAGCGGTGGCAGATGATGGGTCAGGAGATGATGTAGCCATGAGTGCTCATGAACCACGGAGGTGGAGTGACATGGACATGTAGAGGAGCTACATGAAAGTAAGGGAGGATCCTTGAGCAGCTCATCTCTTGGATCACAAGCAAGCTACGACAGCCTTAAGACAGTAGTGGGACAAGTGGAGCAGTGGGTGCATAGATCACAGATGAGGCATAAGCAGAGGCAGATTTGGAGGCTAGGAGGAGCAGCAGAGAGCATAGTAGCAACAGCGTAGAAGCAGTAGTAGCGCAGAGGCTGATGTGACTTCAGCAGCACAGTGCAGAGCTGCAACAGGGCAGAGAGCTTCAGAGGGACAGCGCACTGCAGCAGCAGCGTGATAGATTTCAGCACAAGGAGTTGATGTGACTTCAGCAGTGCAGAGGGAGTCTGATTACGCAGGCAGAGTTGTAGCTGTGCATCGTTCTTTAGATGCCAGCACAAATCTGTAGCCTATGGAGCTTCAGTGATGAGGATGCAGCCCATCTAACTTGTCTGTCAAAGATTGGGTAAGAGATTTAGTTGTTTCTCTCAACAACAGAAGTTGCAGTGTAGCAAATCGGCAGTGGCAGTGCTATGAGCAGCACAAATGCAGCATATTGAGAGGGAGCTGCAGTACAGTGGTTGTAGTGGCAGTGGCAGAGTCATGGGCAGCAGTAGTGCAGAGTTGAGTGGCAGGAGGCCAAGCTTCAGCAGCAAAGAACCAGTGCCCAAAATCTTGTAATGCATAAATGTGATGTATTGCTAGAGCACACCCTTGATGCTAAGAGGGAGTGTTGAAATTTTGTGTATTTGGGGTAGCATCAGTTGTGCCCTAGGTCCCAAATTTTGAAGAAAGACTAGAGTTCACCTAATCTACAAGACCCAGAAATGGATTTGGGAAATTTCATCTGGTTTAGGAGATATTAAATTAATAAATTATTTTAAAGTATTTCCTTAGTTAAAACTTAGGAAAATAAAATAATTAAAGTGAATTTAATTAAACATGTGATGAAATTGTCTTAAGTCACACGGATCAAGTTTTCTTTTAATCTTAGCCATTGATTAAATATTTAATCTTGGTCGTTGATTTGTCAATGAGAAAAGTATAAAGAAAAGGCTTGGGGTCATTTGTAAGACACACATAGGCAAAGCACTGAAGCTAAGCTGAGATTCTAGGGCGGGGTCGCTAAGAATTCTCAAGTGTTTCAGTTGCAGAAAGGGGAATTTAGACCAAGGGGATGATCTGATCCCGGGGTTTGGAATACACAAGAAGCAGAGAAGAGATCAAGAAAGAGAGCATAGAGAAAGGCGACAGCAACAGCAGCAACAAGGACAACATGATTTTCAGGAAACCCTTTAGGGGTTACGCAGAGACCCTTAGGGGCAGTGTAGTGACTGCGTCACCCAGTCTGGGGTAATGCAGTCCCTTCCAGTGACAGCGCTGAGCATTTGGAGGCCTTCAGAGGCTGACGCGGTGTCTTTTAGGGGCATATATGGGGTTTCTAGTCCTAGATCTGGTTGAGTTCTGTAAATCTCGTTTGAGGGTGTGGATCAGTCAGTATTGTTGGTCTTAGATCAGCCAGGTGTTGTAAATGTAGATTTTTCTCTGTAGGGTTTTCTAGATCTGGAACCCAGAGTTGTGTATTCAGAAATATTCTTAATAATAGAGCCCTCCAGCAGCCAAAGACCAGTTTTCCCACATTGGGTTTTTCCGGGAACAGTTTGTCCAGAAACAACTATCACTTTGTCTATGTGTACATGTGCTTATTCTAGATCTGAATTGGTAGAGATCTGTTATGTGTTTTGCTTTGATGTTAACTTGAATTTATTCAGTTGATAACTTGTATAAGTAGGAGAAGCTTAACCTGATTAACAGAAATAATTTTTGCATAAGAATTAAGATTCAGAGATTTATACAGTTGTGGGGGCAAAGAGAGCTCTGAAATGGGTAGCATCTGAGGTAGCATGGACGAAGAGGCAAGGGAGCCCAGTTAGAGAAGATTATCTCTGAGTTTGGGTGCGGTTTCCTTGGGAGAAGATAACATAGGTTTGAGGCTTCACGTGTGGAGGCTAGGAGGACAGTTTGGCGTGGTTTTCTCTTGTTCTTTGGGTTCGTTCTTATGCAAGAGAGTCGTTGGTCAGAGGTATGTTCAAGGGTATTCTGTGCATTTGTGTGTTGGAGGATCTTTGTAATAAGCCGCAGGAAGGAGGCTGCTATAGTGGCATTGGGAAGGCAATTTTGGAGGATGTCGAGCCTTGTAAGAGGTCCTTTCTCTAGGATGCATTAGCCTAGGTCAAGAGCGCAAATAGTGTGAAACTTTCAAATCTGAAATACTACTGCAGTGATAGATTTATTTCGCCTACTTATTTATGATAAGTTATTTACGAATTTCTTTCAGTAAATTCTGAAATAAATATAATTGCAGTAATCACTTAATCATAAGCAGAGAATAGAACAGAACACATATAACGCAATAGAAACAATCACATGTACACAATTATTTTTGGACAATTGTCCCCAGAAAAAACCAATGTGGTAAAACCGGTGCAGTAGATGAGGGTTTGTATTTTTCTTCAGCAATGAATCTTTTACAATAAGTAGACGACTAGATTTCTTAAGAAAACACCTTAAATAAATTCTCCAAATCTTGACAGAGAATTTTTGAAACCCGAAAGGCACCCTAACTTCCTCTGCGTCACTCAACGTGATCTTCTGCGCAGTCCCTATGCTGGACTCCGTCACTCTGCGTGGGGACTCAGTGCTGTTGCTCAGCTTTGGCCTTTGTGGCCCTTTGCATCATCCTCTTGCCTCACTCCATCATTGCTGACTTCCCCTTCCTTCTTTTGCTTCCGCAACTCTGCCCTGCCACTCTCTCCCTGAAATCGAATTCTATCCCTTCAGAATTAATTTCCCTTGGGAACTGAGTGTGTGCCCCGACTTGCTTTCCAAATGACCCACAAGCCTTCTCTTATAATCTTCTCGTTGATGAATCAACGACCCAGATTAGATCTCTAATCAATGGCTAATATTAAAACATGACTTGATCTTCATTCTCTAGAAGATTCTCACTCTGTTTTATTAATACCCTTTAATTATTTAATTTCCCTAAGTTTAGACTTAGAGTCCTCATTAAAATAATTAATTATTTTAATAAAACACGAACCGAGTGGAATTTTCACAAACGATTTTTGGGTTCTTTGCAATACTGATGTCCAAGCCCCCTCACAAAATTTGAGACTTCGAACACTTTCCAATGTTACAAAACTCAACACTCCCTCTTAGCGAGGAAAGTGTTCTAGCAAAATGCCAACTGCATTTGCTTTGATCTGAAGCATCTACTACGTTGTTGATGTCTCGGTTGTTGCCCCTCATCTGCTGCGCTACTACCCTCTGTACTGTTGCCCATGACACCATCTTTGTCACTACCTCAGTTGTACTACAGCTCGCTTTGAATTTCGAGCCTATCCATTCCTCCTACTGTAATGGATTCTTGACCATCCCCATATTTTCTCTGAAGTAAGCAAACTTAGTCTTACCGAGAGCTTTCGTGAGGATATCTACCACCTGCTCTCCTGTAGGAATGTACTTCAATTGTACAGCTCCCCGTTGGACATAATCTCTAATGAAGTGACACCTCATGTCAATGTGCTTCGACCGATCATGAAACACAGGATTTTCAGAGAGTTTGATGCAACTCTGATTATCACACAAAATGTTGGTCGCTTCCATCCTCTTCTTGAGTAAGTTCATGAGCAACTTACGAAGCCATATGGCCTCACACGAAGCAGTGATAGCTGTCATCTATTTAGCCTCGGCTAAGCTCAGCGCTACGAACTACTGTTCCCTACCGCACCAAGAAGTCATTCCTAATCTGACACTGAAACAGCACCCACTAGTACTCTTCTGATCTGCTAGACTTCCAGCCAGGTCTGCGTCAGTGAACCCACTCAATTGGATGTTCTTGCCCTTGGTGTACCTCAATCCAAACTCGATTGTCTCCCCTCAAGTACCTAAGAACATGTTTGGTTGCTGCCCAATGAGCCCTCCTTGGTTCTACCATGAACGGACTGAGAGTATTAACGGCATAACAAATGTCTAGTCTAGTATTGACCAGATACATCAATGATCCTATGAGCTGCCTATACAAGGTAGAATCAGCCTCATCATCCTCGGACGTGTTGATTTTCTTCCAATTTGTGATCATTGGTGTAGCCATGGGTCTACAGTCCTCCATCTGAAACCTCTTCAGAATCTTTGTAGTATATCTTCCTTGCCCAAGGAAGATTCTCCCTTCTGCTACCAAAATTCCAAACCCAGAAAATAGTGCATCCGCCCTAGATCCTTCATGTCGAATTTTGTAGCTAGATTTTCTTTGCAGTCTTTGATGAGCCTAGATGATCTAGTCAAAAACAGATCATCTACATATAGCACCAATATTAGAGGCTCATCCCCTACTATCAGATAGTAGAGATTGGGATCTGCGTCACTCTTGACAAATCCCATCTTCTGCAGGTAGTTGAAAATTTGCCCATACCAAGCTCTAGGGGCTTGCTTCAGTCTGTACAAGGCTTTCTTAAGCCTGCACACATGAGTTTTCGACTCATGCATCTCAAAGCCCTATGGTTGTTCTATGTACACTTCTTCTTCTATCACCCCATTCAAGAACGTTGTCTGGACATCCATCTGGTGAATCTCCCATCCCATCTGTGCTACAAGGGATATGATGGATCTGATTGAAGTGTACCAAGCTACTGGGGCGAAGGTTTCTTCACAGTCAATCCCTTCCTTCCGAGCGTACCCCTTAGCTACAAACCTGGCTTTAAATTTTTCTATACTGCCATCTGCAGCATATTTAATCTTGTAGATCCATCTCGAACCTACAACCGATCTGTCCAGAGGTCTAGGAACTATTTCTCAGACATCATTTATCATGATGGAGTTGTACTCCACCATCGCATCTACCCACACCTGATGTTGAGCAGCCTCTTGAAAGCTAGAAGGTTCTCCAACCTGTTCTACCAATGCCTGGTACCTGTCAGGTTGTCTACACTGCCTCTTCTCATGTCTAGGAGCTCCAACAAACTCCTCTGCATCCCTCAGAGTCCGTTGTAGTTCTTTGCTCGTCCTTCCACTGGTGGTGTGTGGGTTTACCTGCTCTCCCTCTTGCACTTCCTCGGAAAAACTATCCTTAGATTCCTTGTGCCTTGGAGAGGCACCAGAGCCATATTTCGCAGGTCGTTGTGGCTGGACCAGCGGATCCTCCTTAGAATGCGTAGCAAAAGACATTTCCCGGGATTTCTTGAAGGCTCTCTCCTCCATGAACTTCACATCCCGTCTCACTACTATCTTCCTACTCTCAGGGATATAGATGCGGTAAGCCTTGGCATTCTCGCTATACCCCACAAGGTATCCTTTCTCTGTAGTCTGATCCAACTTCCTCCTCTTCTCATCAGGTACATGGCAATACACTATACTGCCGAATATCCTAAAGTGGCTCACTTCAGGCTTGCTGCCAGTGAACATGTTTTCAGGAGTAACCTTACCCAATGCATTATGAGGAACCCTGTTCTGCACATACACGGATGTATTACAAGCCTCAGCCCACAGGAATTTGGGCATTTCTTGATCATAAAGTGTTGTCCTTGCAGCTTTGACAATAGTCTTGTTTTTCCTCTCTACGACTCCATTATGCTTCGGATTATATGGAGCGTTCCATTCTCTCTTGATGCCTTCCCTTGCACATAACCTTGTGAAGTCCTTATCAGTGTACTCTCCACCATTGTCTGATCGCAATGTTTTGATCTTCTTCCCTGCCAGATTCTCCACAAGAGCTTTAAACTCCTTGAATCACTCAAAGACCTCATCCTTAGTCTTCAAAAAATAGATCCATGTCTTCCTAGAATGGTCATCGATGAAGGTGACAAAATACTTTGCACCACTAAGAGCATTCATGGACATCCACAGATATCTGAGTGTATCAATCCCAACACACTCTTGGCCCTATTGTTGCTTCTCGGACATGCTGCCTTGGCATACTTCCCTAATACGCACCCTCTGCAAACATCATCTCGCTTGGTGCTAAATTCTGGAGCTCCCGTGACAGCCTTCTTGAGAATTCTCCATGCTCCATGATGTAGATGCCCTAGTCTTCTATGCCATAACTCATTCAAATCTTTCTCATCAGTACTGCCTATCAGAGCCAGTAGGAACTCAAGCTGTAATTTGTACAATTTATGACTCCTGACTCCAATTTGTGCCTTCTTTTTCCAACTTGAGTGTTTGACGTAAACTTTGTTGCCAATAAAGTATACATCGTAACCCTTGTTCTGAAGTTGAGACACAGAGAGTAAATTCATCCCCAATCTTGGTATGCAGTACGTTGGTGGCCTGAAGCTTGTTGCCAGCTTCTGTTTGAAATATTATGGCGCCTCTTCCAACAGGGGTACATTTTGCCTTGTTTCCCATAGTAATTTGAAAATTCATCTGCTCCTCCTGGTAGCTCGAGAAGCATTCTTGAACTCCCGTCATATGAGCAGACGCTCCACAGTCAATATACCAGATCTCTAGAGAGGCCATGCTTGACACACAAGCAAATTCCTCTTCTAGTCTGGATGCTAGAACTGAAATGTCATGATCCGTCTACTCCTCTATGCGTTCTAGAGAACTGCGTGAACCCTTCCGAGTTGTTGCTGCATCAATGTCGGACCTCTGTACCATTGCAGAATCTCCTCTTTTGTTACTCGTCTTTTGCTCTGATACCATGTGAAATTTTCAAATCTGAAATACTACTACAGTGATAGATTTATTTCGTCTACTTATTTATGATAAGTTATTTACGAATTTCTTTCAGTAAATTCTAAAATAAATACAACTACAGTAATCACTTAATCATAAGCAGATAATAGAACATAACACATATAACACAATAGAAACAATCACATGTACACAATTATTTTTGGACAATTGTCCCCAGAAAAACCCAATCCGGGAAAACCAGTGCAGCAGATGAGGGTTTGTATTATTCTTCAGCATTGAGTCTTTTACAATAAGTAGACGGGCATATTTCTTAAGAAAACATATGAGATAAATTCTCCAAATCTTGATGGAGAATTTCTGACACCCGGAAGGCACCCTAGCTTCCTCTGCGTCACTCTGTGTGATCTTCTGCGCAGTCCCTATGTTGGACAGCGTCACTCTGCGTGGGGACTTAGCGTTGCTGCTCTGGCCTCTATGGCCCTCTGCGTCCTCCTCTTGCCTCACTCTGTCATTGCTGACTTCCCCTTCCTTCTTCTGCTTCCGCAACACTCCTTCTGAAATAGAATTCTATTCCTTCATAATCGATTTCCTTCAGGAATTGAGTGTGTGCCCCGGCTTGCTTTCTAAATTACCCTCAAGCCTTCTCTTATAATCTTCTCGTTGATGAATCAACGACCCAGATTAGATCTCTAATCAATGGCTAAGATTAAAACATGACTTGATCTTCATTCTCTAGAAGATTCTCACTCTTTTTTATTAATACCCTTTAATTATTTAATTTACTAAGTTTAGACTTAGGGTCCTCATTAAAATAATTAATTATTTTAATAAAACATGAACCGAGTGGAATTTCCACAAACGATTTATGGGTTCTTTGGAATACTGATGTCCAAGCCTCCTCACAAAATTTGAGACTTGGAACACTTTCCAATGCTACAAAAATCAACAAATAGACATGGGTTCCTTCATGAATTTGGGACTATTTCAAGTTGCTATTGGGTACAAAATTGTTGTAGGATATATTAAGGAGGAGCCTCAAGCCCTAGGTTAGTTGTTGAATGCCTAGATTGGACAGCAAAGGGAGCAGCCCTTTGAGAGAAGACCACACAAGTTTAAGCAGTGAATTGGGGTTGTTGGTGAGCCCTAACTAGTCCTCTAGAAGCACAGAAATAGAGGTCAAGGAGGCGGCAGCAGAGAGTTGCAGATGCCACCTTGTTGATGGTTGAATTCTAGTGGATGAGGGTCCTAGGAGAGGACATGCTGAGAATTTTTTTGCCAGCCAAGAGGAGGGTTTCATAGTTGTGAGGATGTCCTAGCAAGAGACAGATGCTACAATAGGATTGGTCACTCGTGCATTGTTGGAGGTCAGCGTGAGAGTGGGCCAAGTATAGACATTGGATTAGGCATTTATGGTCTGTTGGAGGACAGCGTGATAGTGCCCAAGTTGGAGCCCGATGTGCACCATCTTCATGGACTTAGGTGGTTGCTAGAGTGGAAGAAGTTGAGCTCAAGGTTTGATTATCCAAAGGAGTAGTTGAGCAACCCTAGACTTGTGTGTGGAGAAGGACTTGTACAGCAGATGATGGGCAGTCCTCCTACCATGTGCTCATTGTGGGAGATGGACATCTTGCAGTGATAGGTGGCAGCCCTTCGTGCCCTATGTTGGTCTTCATTGGGGCAGTGCAGGAAGACCATAGTGGGCTGAAGTCCCTGAGTAGTTGACTAGCAGCAGTGTGCAGTTGTGAGTTGTTCACAAATGAAGTTGTGAACAACTCGACAGGAGTCTCGATGTGTTGTACCCTTGATGGACTAAGGCACAACTAGTGAGCAGATTGGATAGTCAAGGTTCAGTGGCCAGATGGACTTGGAGCATTGATAGAGGCAGGAGTCGCAGATCAGGGGCTGAAGGACTGGGCAGGTACAGGGTACGACCGAGAGGAGATAAGAAAGTCTACTACATCAGCGAGATGGTCAAAGTATCTTGTAGAGGGTAGATTGGTTGTCAATGGACTTACACCAAGCCCCAATTTTGTATTCTTGTACTAGTGGATGTCTGAGGGCCATTGTCCCTGGTACGGGGCCATTATCCCTGGTTCAATTCGATTAATATAATGAAGTTGGGTTGAAAATTGTAAAAAGTTGTCGATATTTTGTGCAACTAGTAGATTTGTTGCTATATATATTCCGTTGTGCAAAGTAGTATTGTTGTGATTCTTGGTTTGGTAGCGTCAGAGATTTAAGATTCTATCCCAGACACCAAGATCGTGGAAAACACAACACTTGAGACCACCTAAGACATGCCAATGACCAATATTGAGATGCTCACTTAGAATGATAACCAATGAAACTTAAGATGCCAAGTGCTTAAGATAGACAACCAAGATATCAAAGCCTCTTAAGATTATGATCTTTAACTTAGAGCAATTATCCCATGATTTCTTAACAATCCCTCAATTAGATTTCAAACACAAGATGCCAATTAGATCTTAACGCTCAAATAATTGAAATGTGATTGGAGGATTTAAAGCTTAGATGTTTGATTAATATAACGAAGTTGGGTTGGAAATTGTAAAAAGTTGTCTATATTTTGTGCACTATTAGATTTACTGCTATTTATATTCCGTTGTGCAAAGTAGTATTGTTGTGATTCTTGGTTTGGTAGCGTCAGAGATTTAAGATTCTATCCCAGACACAAGATCGTGGAAAACACAACACCTGAGACCACCTAAGACATGCCAATGACCAATATTGAGATGCTCACTTATAATGATAACCAATGAAACTTAAGATGCCAAGTGCTTAAGATAGACAACCAAGATAGCAAAGCCTCTTAAGATTATGATCTTTAACTTAGAGCAATTATCCCATGATTTCTTAACAATGCCTCAATTAGATGTCTAACACAAAGATGTGAATTAGATCTTAATGCTCAAATAACTGAAATGTGATTAGAGAATTTAAAGCTTAGATGTTTGAGTAATTTTTGTGCCAAGTTAACAAATTTTTCAAATCTAACACAAAACAAGCAATTGTTGGAACCAACATAAACCATCATGAGCCAATTTAATCATAAAAGAGCCAGTTATGATGAAGTATATAACAGCAGTAAGTATGTCACTTTGAATCAAGGAATTAACAGGCATATAAAACTGAAAATGATCAATGAATACCCGAATGACTTGCCAATTGATAAAATAACTTTGTCAATGTAAATTGATGAACTTTTGGCCCTCTTAATATGTTATATTCAGAAAATATCAGATCTGATTATGCCTTTTATGCAGAGATATCATTCAATATAAATTGATGATTTATGCCAAAAACTTGAAGCCCAAGACACTTGGATGTTAGGACAATATGCTAGAAATCACATCAATCAAATTTTATGCCCTTTAGAGTATTTCTTCAGATTTATATCAAATATGATCTAGTGATTATGCAGAGATACTCCAGCAAACAAATGACTAGATCTAAGCTAGATATTCAATACCCAAGTAGTCAAAACACTAGAAAAATTTTACTATGAAATTATTAGGGTGTTTAGACCACTTAGATATGATTTTAGGGCATAAAATTCACTGTTATGAAATGAATATGGCAATTCAAGCAAAACAGTTGTTACGTCCCTATATTACTAGTGTAGTCCCTTATTGTGTTAGTGTAGCCCCCTTATTGTTATTGTTGTACCCCTGTAACCCCCATATTGTTATTATTGTGCCCTTATATTATTATTTTTAGGTCGGCTAGGATTATATTGTGACCCCATGGACTCCCATATATAGAAAGGAAGTTTTGTCATTTGTATCATCCAAGAATTCTTCATTTATGTAATGTAAAAGAGGTTGCCCCCTCGAAGTGGCTTATTTCTAATGCATTGGGCTCTCTTTTCTTCTATTTTTGGAGTTGGTTTCATAACGTTTGATATCGGAGCTTTGGATTCTAGGGTTTCGTTGCTTCACATCGTGGAATTTTCGCTATAACTTTTTTTCTACGAGAGTTCAAACACTAAAAACAAAAACTCATTTCGAAGAAATCCTAAGGAACTTCGTGTAAAAATTTCAGATAGTGATTCGCAATATTTTCAGAGATATGACTCGTGGAAGTTAGGGCTTTTGTAGGCTTCCGAATTTCATCTAAAAGAGGTGACCTTGGGAAAATCATCATAACTCCCTCTCGCAGCATCGGATTGGAATTCTATAAAAATTGGCCGAAAGTACACAGACTGTAGTTTCCTATGTATCAATTTCAGAGCCGAAGGAGGAAACAATGACACGTTGCTGAGATTTTGTGTATTTGAGGTAGCATCAGTTGTGCTCTAGGTCCCAAATTTTGTGGAGGGACTAGAGAACACTTGATCTACAAGACCCAAAAATGGATTTAAGAAATTTCAAGTTGTGTTCAAGTAATTCAAATAATTAATTATTTTTAATGGATTTCCTAAGTCTAACTAAAGAAAATAAAATAATTAAAGTGAATTAATTAACACGTGCTGAAATTGTCTTAAGTCACATGGATCAAGCAGTCTTTTAATCTCAACTATTGATGAATGATTTAATCTCGGTCGTTGAAGGGTTCAACGAAAAAGTATAAGAGAAAGGCTTGAGGGTCAGTTGAAGACACATAATTTTGGTAGAACTGAGGAATAGATCTGGAATTTTAGGGCGGGTTTGTTAAGATTTCTGGGGGAATTTCATGTATTGAGGGGTAGTATTGGCCAAGGGAATGATCTGATTCCAGGGCCAAGAAGCAGCAAGAGGCAGAGGAGCAGCAACAAGGACAGTGCAGAGGGGCTTTAGAGCCACGCAGAGCAGTAGGGGTAGCTAGGTCCACGCAGCGCTGACGTTGGCCTAGCAAAGGCAGCATAGACCCTCCAAGGGTGACGTAGGCCCTCTTAGGGCCACACAGAGGCTGACGTAGGCCCTCTAGGGTAACGCTGGGGCTTCAGAAGCAGCGCTAAGGATTTCTAGGGTCAAATTCGGGCTGAGTCCTGTAACTAGATCTTCAGGTTAACTGCAGATTTGATATCTTTTATTCTCTGTCGGGTTTTCCAAGCATGGAACCCAAATTTGTTGTACTCAAAACTACTTAATAATAAACCCTCATATTTGCTGCACCGGTTTTCCCGCTTTGGGTTTATTTGGGGATTTATGTCCAAAAATCCATGTGTCACTTTGTTGCATGAATGTACTATTCAGTAAATGATCTGCATTTGTAGGCTGTAGTTGTATTTATTTTCGGTATTTTCTGAATCTAATTTTTGGAAATAACTTGTATTAATTAAATCAAATAGGAGGAAATAAACCTTGGGTTTGTTCAGGGACTTATGTCCAAAAATCCATTTGTCACTTTGTTGCATGAGTGGACTATTCAATCAATGATCTGCATCTGTAGGCTGTAGTTGTGTTTATTTTCGGTATTTTCTGAATCTAATTTTTTGGAAATAACTTGTATTAATTAAATCAAGTAGGAGGAAATAAACCAATACACTGTAGTAGAATTTTCACACCCTCCACAACCTCTGCAAAGTCTCTACATCACTCTGCCTGGAGACTGCGTGGCTTCTACGTGTTGGCTCTTCTGCTGGCTTGATCTGACCCTCTGGCCCCTTCTGGTCTCACACCTCGATTCTCTGGCACTGGATCTGAATGATTCTCAGCTGAATCACGGACTTCCTCTGGGCTACTGTGCTGGCTCTGCACAGGCTTTGCATAGCTGCTACGTTGCCTTTGCTGGTACTTCTCTTCGTCTTCTCTGTTGTGTATTCTCCGAATTAGGAATAGACTTTCCAATCAGAATTACTGCCCCTCTTTGCAAAGAATCTCTTGATCGATCTTTCCTCTGAGCACTGCTCACTTCAGAAATTCGATCTCTTGATCCTCTCCGTGTGTTTCCAAATGACCCTTCAAGTCCTTCTTATAATCTTCCCGTTGAGACTTCAACCACTGAGATTAAATCGTTAATCAACGTCTAAGATTACTTTTGACTTGATCGTCGTCTTATCTAGAAGATTCACACTTTGTTTTTATTAATACTCTTTAATTATTTTATTTTCCTAAGTTTAGACTTAGGGTCCCTTTAAAAATAATTAATTATTTTACTAAAATACACTATGAGTGGAATTTTCACAAACAATTTATGGGTTCTTTGAAATACTAGTGCCTAAGCCTCCTTGCAAATTTTAAACTTAGAGCACATCCCATGCTACCTAAATCAACAATTTTTGTCTCAAGCCATCAAGCTTGGCTAATGTAATTCTGCAAAAAAGCTGATGTAACGCTATTGTCCTGCTTGGAACCTTTTTTGAATCATAATAAAGACTTTGGGGTGCAGTTCAAGGTGTCTATTGTCTATTGATTTATGGTATGTGTTGGGTACGAGCATTCCTATATTGAGCTTTAAATTTTTTTTAATTAATCGTTATTTCATTGTAGGTGATAGGAATATTCTATTGATAAGCTTTGGGCTTATCTTAGGTGATATAATTGACTATTGTTCTAACGGTTTACCTTGAGAAATTATAGTGTTTGCAGGTTCCCCAGACCTTGAGCTCCAAGTTCACAAACTGTGGACGTAGGCTGACCTTGTTTGGACTTCAAATATTTTTATGGTTTATCTAACTTCGCTAAGGCTGTAGCTTGCATTTATTCTCCAAAGCACATCCAACCATTTATCAAAAAATCTTCTAAATATTTCTCAAAATCTCTTCTAAAAGCATTGTATATTTGTACATCTTGTAAATAAATTTGTATAATATATTTTGTAAATTATTTTTTCTAACTGGGATTTTGAGAATTTTGTATATATTGGGGTTTTGGGTATTCTTATATTCATTTGTGCAAGTGTGATCGAGTAAGAAGAGCTGGATTAGAGCTAGATCTAGGCCCTTGAGGGTAAGATCTAGTCTCCAAAATTTTTATGTGGCCAACCATTGAAGATGTGGTGTAGGAAAAATGAAGATCCGATGCAAATACAAAATTTCGCCGTTGGGGTTTCAAGTTTTAGGGCTTCCAGTTCATGGGATCTACCTTCTCCAGGCCAACGTCTTCCTCTCCTAGCCTTGCGTCAGCCTTTGTGGCCGCAACGTCATACTTTTTAGCCCCCCAGAGGCAGGCTGCAAGCCCTAAAGGGCCTCAACCTCCTTCTTGGCCCTTAATTTGTTCTTTGCTCATCTCTGAAAGTTTTGGATTGAATAGTTGGTGTGTTTTGCAGAGAAAATTGGCTAAAAATTTATATTTTCAGGTGGCATAATCATTGGAGGAATTTTGGCATTTTGGGCAAGTGTGGCACAAGGCCTTGGGCCTAGGGTTTTCTCTCTAAACCCTCATCTTGTCACTGTTGTTATGAAACCAGCTCCAAAAATAGAAGAAAAGAGAGATCAACGCCTTAGAAATAAGCCACTTCGAGGGGGAAACCTCCTTTACATTACATAAATGAAAAATTCTTGGATGATACAAAAGACAAAACATCCTTTCTGTATATAGGAGTTCATGGGGTCACAATATAATCCTAGCCGACCTAACAATACTAATGTAAGGGCACAATAATAACAATATGGGGGTTACAGGGGTACAACAGTAACAATAAGGGGGCTACACTAACACAATAAGGGACTACACTAGTAATATAGTGACCTAACATGCCCCTCTCCTTCAAAAAAGTGTTGTCCTCAATGCTTGAGTAGCTCTGGATGCTTTTGTATTAAATTCTCATCCTCCCATGTAGAACCTTCAGTGAGTAAGTTCTTCCACTTGATGAGATACTCTGAAATTGATCGGTTTCGTAGCTGTCGAGTTCTTGTTTCCATGACTGCTTCAGGTTCCAATATGATTTTTCCTTCCTCATCAAGTTCTGGCAATATTGTTTGAACTAGAAGTTTGTCACCTATAACCTTCTTTAAGCATGAAACATGGAAAACTGGATGCACTCGAGAAGAAGCAGGAAGCTCCAATTTGTATGCCATAGTACCAATCTTTTGCAACACCTTGTAAAGACCATAGTACTTTGGTGATAATTTATTATCCTTCTTAGCTTGCTTGAGGGACATTTGTTTGTATGGTTGTAGCCGTAAAAATACCTAGTCTCCTACATCAAAACTTCTCTCGCTGCGATGTTGATCTACTTATTGTTTCATTCGATTTTGTGCCAAATTTAGGTTATCCTTTAAGAGTTGGAGAACTTGTTGTTGATGCTCGATGTGATCTTCCACTGCTTGACCCTTAGAATTTTCTCTTAAAGATGATGTGATGGACGGTGGATGATATCCATAAAGTGCCATAAATGGGGTCATTTTTGCTGCAGTATGGAAGGAAGTGTTATACCACCATTGAGCTAACCACTTGACCCATTGTTTATCAGATACAAAACAACGAAGATATCCTTCTAAACATTTGTTCACTATCTCAGTTTGCCCATCGGATTGAGGATGATAAGATGAGCTATGAGCTAGTTGAGTACCCAAACAAGAAAATAGTTCCGTCTAAAAATTTTTAGTAAAAATGGGATCTCTGTCGCTTACAATAATCTTTGGGTTTCCATGTAGCTTTTGAATTGTTTACATAAATGCAGTGGCAACTGTACTTGCTTTAAATGTATTTGATAATGCACAAAAGTGTGCATACTTGGTAAGTCTATCAACTACCACCATGGTGACACTCTTGCCTTTGGACTCAGGTAAACTTGTGATAAAATCCATTGAAATGTCCTCCCAACGTTGACTTGGAATGTATAAAGGTGCTAGAAGACCTAGGGTCTTAATTGTCTAAACTTTATTTTGCTGGCAAACCAAACATTCTGCCACAAACTTTTGAATATCAGATTTAAGGCCATCCTAAAAAAAATTCTTTCTTCACCCTGTGGTAAGTTTTTAAAAATCCAAAAGAAGTGTCCTCCTAAGGGAGAAGTGTGCAATTCCAAAAGAATCTTTTGTTTTAGTTGGGTATTCTTACAAAGATATAAGCAATCATTGTTCCATAAGGAATCATTTTTCCAACTAAATGTATTAGATGTACTAGGATCTTGTTGCAACTTTTGAATGAGTGTCCACACTTCTTCATCATTTTTCCATTCATCCCTTGCTTCGGTTATCCAATCTGGTTGGATAATAGAAATGACATAAAGCAATGCTTCCACCTCTTCATCCTTTCTTGAGAGTGCATCTGCAACAACATTTAGCTTTCCTTTTTTGTAGATGATTCCAAGAGAGGAGGTTGAGGCCCTTTAGGGCTTGCAGCCTGCCTCTGGGGGGCTAAAAAGTATGACGTTGCGGCCATAAAGGCTGATGCAAGGCTAGGAGAGGAAGACGTTGGCCTGGAGAAGGTAGATCCGGGCCTGGAAGCCCTAAAACTTGAAACCCCAACTCTGAAATTTTGTATTTGCATCGGATCTTCATTTTTCCTACAAATTCTTCAATGGTTGGCCCTGCAAAAATTTTGGAGACTAGATCTTACCCTCAAGGGCCTAGATCTAGCTCTAATTCAGCTCTTCTCACTTGATTTCACCTGCACAAATGAATTTACAAATACCCAAAACAACAATACATACAAAAAATCTCATAACCCCAATTAACAAAAATAATTTACAAAATATATTATACAAATTTATTTACAAATGTACAAATATACAATGCCTTTAAAAGGAATTTTGAGAAATAATTTTTGTAGAGATTTTTTGATAAATGGCTAGATGTACTTTGGGAAATAAATGTAGGCTACAGCCTTAGCAAAGTTAGATAAACCATAAAAATATTTGAAGTCCAAACAAGGTCAGCCTACGTCCACAGTTTGTGAACTTGGAGCTCAAGGTCTGGGGAACCTGCAAACACTATAATTTCTCAAGGTAAACCGTTAGAACAATAGTCAATTATATCACCTAAGATAAGCCCAAAGCTTATCAATAGAATATTCCTATCACCTACAATGAAATAACGATTAATTAAAAAAAATTTAAAGCTCAATATAGGAATGCTCGTACCCAACACATACCATAAATCAATAGACAATAGACACCTTGAACTGCACCCCAAAGTCTTTATTATGATTCAAAAAAGGTTCCAAGCAGGACAATAGCGTTACATCAGCTTTTTTGCAGAATTACATTAGCCAAGCATTTGATGGCTTGAGACACAAATTGTTGATTTGGGTAGCATCGGATGTGCTCTAAGTTCCAAAATTTGCAAGGAGGCTTAGGCACTAGTATTTCAAAGAACCCATAAATTGTTTGTGAAAATTCCACTCATAGTGTATTTTAGTAAAATAATTAATTATTTTTAAAGGGACCCTAAGTCTAAACTTAGGAAAATAAAATAATTAAAGAGTATTAATAAAAACAAAGTGTGAATCTTCTAGATAAGACGACGATCAAGTCAAAAGTAATCTTAGACGTTGATTAACGATTTAATCTCAGTGGTTGAAGTCTCAACGGGAAGATTATAAGAAGGACTTGAAGGGTCATTTGGAAACACACGGAGAGGATCAAGAGATCGAATTTCTGAAGTGAGCAGTGCTCAGAGGAAAGATCGATCAAGAGATTCTTTGCAAAGAGGGGCAGTAATTCTGATTGGAAAGTCTATTCCTAATTCGGAGAATACACAACAGAGAAGACGAAGAGAAGTACCAGCAAAGGCAACGTAGCAGCTATGCAAAGCCTGTGCAGAGCCAGCACAGTAGCCCAGAGGAAGTCCGTGATTCAGCTGAGAATCATTCAGATCCAGTGCCAGAGAATCGAGGTGTGAGACCAGAAGGGGCCAGAGGGTCAGATCAAGCCAGCAGAAGAGCCAACACGTAGAAGCCACGCAGTCCCCAGGCAGAGTGATGTAGAGACTTTGCAGAGGTTGTGGAGGGTGTGAAAATTCTACTACAGTGTATTGGTTTATTTCCTCCTACTTGATTTAATTAATACAAGTTATTTCCAAAAAATTAGATTCAGAAAATACCGAAAATAAACACAACTACAGCCTACAGATGCAGATCATTGATTGAATAGTCCACTCATGCAACAAAGTGACAAATGGATTTTTGGACATAAGTCCTTGAACAAACCCAAGGTTTATTTCCTCCTATTTGATTTAATTAATACAAGTTATTTCCAAAAATTAGATTCAGAAAATACCGAAAATAAATACAACTACAGCCTACAAATGCAGATCATTTACTGAATAGTACATTCATGCAACAAAGTGACACATGGATTTTTGGACATAAATCCCCAAATAAACCCAAAGCGGGAAAACCGGTGCAGCAAATATGAGGGTTTATTATTAAGTAGTTTTGAGTACAACAAATTTGGGTTCCATGCTTGGAAAACCTGACAGAGAATAAAAGATATCAAATCTGCAGTTAACCTGAAGATCTAGTTACAGGACTCAGCCCGAATTTGACCCTAGAAATCCTTAGCGCTGCTTCTGAAGCCCCAGCGTTACCCTAGAGGGCCTACGTCAGCCTCTTTGTGGCCCTAAGAGGGCCTACGTCACCCTTGGAGGGTCTATGCTGCCTTTGCTAGGCCAACGTCAGCGCTGCGTGGCCCTAGCTACCCCTACTGCTCTGCGTGGCTCTAAAGCCCCTCTGCACTGTCCTTGTTGCTGCTCCTCTGCCTCTTGCTGCTTCTTGGCCCTGGAATCAGATCATTCCCTTGGCCAATACTACCCCTCAATACAGGAAATTCCCCCAGAAATCTTAACAAACCCGCCCTAAAATTCCAGATCTATTCCTCAGTTCTACCAAAATTATGTGTCTTCAACTGACCCTCAAGCCTTTCTCTTATACTTTTTTGTTGAACCCTTCAACGGCCAAGATTAAATCATCCATCAACGGCTGAGATTAAAAGACTGCTTAATCCATGTGACTTAAGACAATTTCAGCACATGTGTTAATTAATTCACTTTAATTATTTTATTTTCCTAAGTTAGATTTAGGAAATCAATTAAAAATAATTAATTATTTGAATAACTTGAACACCAATTGAAATTTCTCAAATCCATTTCTGGGTCTTGTAGATCAAGTGTACTCTAGTCCGTCTAGAAAGTTTGGGAGCTAGAGCACCCCAAATACACAAAATCTCAACACTCCCTCTTAGCATCAGACGTGTGTTCTAGCAATACATCAGACCATCTATCACAAGATCTTGAGTATTGGGTTTGTGTTGTTGATACTTGGCTTGTTGCCCTCCATCTACTGCATTGTTGCTCTCTGTGCTGCTGCCCATGCCACTGCCACTGACACTGCCACATCTGTACTGCAGCTCCCTCTCAAATCGCTGCATCATGCTGCCTATAGCATTGCCACTGCTAACTACTGCACTGCAACTCAATTGCTGAGAAGTAAGCAACTGAAAGACTCTGCCCAACTGTTTGACAGACAAGTCAAGTTGCCCTCCACCACTGAAGCTCCCTGGATGCTAAATCACGCTGTCCCCCTGGAGGCACTGTCATGCTCCAACACTGCACTGCGTGAGCCCAACTACTCTGCGTTGTTGAAGTCTCATCAGCCTCTCTGCGTTGTTGCCTCCACGGTGCTGCTGCCTCTGCATCGCGCTGCTCCTTGCTCTACAACTCCCTCTTTTGCTTCAATGTCGCTATCTGCAACCATCTCGCGACTCATCCCGCTACCGTCTTAAGGCTCCCGTAGCTCATATGTGATCCAAGAGTAGGGCTGAATCAAGGATCCCGCCACACTGTATATGGATGCTCTATATATCCATGTCACCCCACCTCTTCTCTCGAGGTGCATGAGCACTCATGGCTGCATCATCATGAGAGCCATCATCATTTGCTGCTGCAGCCTTGGAATCAGAAGCTCCTTTGTCCTTCTTCTTAGGACAACTACTAGCGAAATGACCAAGATCACCACAGTTAAAGCACCGGACCTTGGAGAGGTCCTTCCTCTTAGGAAAATTGTTGGCGAAATGACCAAGATCACCACAGTTAAAGCACTGGACCTTGGATAGGTCCTTCTTCTTCTTCCCTTGCTTCTTTTCCCTTGATGCAAGGGCTACATCCTCCTCCTCTTCTTTCTTCACTCTGGCTGATCCGCTTCCTCCATTGATAAATTGCTTCTTGGTGATCCTCCTGATCTCCTCTTGGAGGAGAATAGCCCACATATCTGCCCATGATGGTAACGCTGCCCTTCCCAGAATGCTCTGGACAAACGTTTCCCATTCTTCAGAGACAGCATTCAGGGCCGTCCTCAGTGCTCACTAGGAGCCCTTCATCTAGATTAGCACCCATGCCAATCAGCTAGTCTCGGACAGCTTGAAGTTTGAAGAGGAATGGATCTATCTCTTCACCCTTCATCATTTGGAACATCCGCATCTAATTCTCAAGAAGCATTCTTCTTTGCACAGAGCCTCCTTGTTACATCGTCTCCAAGGCTGTCCACATGTCATTTGTTGTATTCTTACCAGCAATATGAGGAATCACGTGGTCCTTGACTCCGTCAATGATCAAACACTTCGTCCGCGCTTGATTTTCTTCATACTTCTTGAGTGGATCTGCATCGGTTAGTACAGCAAGCGTCTTCTCTGCATGATCTTTGAGACCATACTCATCCAGAACTGAGAGGATTCGGGCCTTCCAGATAACAAAAAAGGACATGTCATCCAATCTATCTTGATCCCTCAATCCATATCGAGCCATCTTTGCTCGAATCTGAAGAAAACAGTATTTCTCCCTCTCGATCTAGGTTTCTTGACTAGAAACCCTCTAGTAGTTGCTTCTTGCTGAAAATTGACTTCCCTCCTGGAAATCTTCCACCAAAACTCAAACGGACAGTATCCTCCGATCCTCCTGATCGATTCTCAGATCTGTTTGGCTCAAATCCGCTGAATGATTGTCTTTCTCCCGCCTTCGTTGCCTTAGCTAGGCACAATTCTAAACCTACAGAATCTCTACCCCACCAGCACTACTGAAGATCTAAAGCACTGCTCCCCGATCTTGGATAATTCTTCTGCAACAGGAGAAGTGACTGGGCAGCGTCTTCCTGGCTGGCCCAACGCAGTCCCAACAGTGCTCAAAAGTGGACTGCGCAACCCCAAACTGGGTGACGCAGTCCTTACGCTGCCCTGGGAAGGGTTTGCGTAAGCCTAGAGGCCTTCTGCAACTTCAGTGCTATATCCTGGATCTGCTTTCCCCTGCTGTCAAGATGCCCTTTCCGGATCTGTTGCTTCTTCTGCCTGTAATATCCCGAAGGGGAAATAGACAGTAATACAAAGCATACAACAAGATATAAAATGCTAGAAACAGATCATGAAGCAGATACACATGAAATAGAGAGAATGCTAAGCCATTTTATTATACTGAGAAATAGAAATGAGTACAAGAGGTGATCAGAATGATGGCACCTCGACTTGCACTAGGCAAGTGTAGGAATACTCTCAGAATATCAATGGAAATGGCTGCTCTCTGCTCTACGTCCAAGCTGCTGGAATGCTGTCGTGTTGTTGCTACTGTTGGAACAAAATGAGTATTTGGGGCTGCTTCTCTACTCGAAAAAATCTGATACTCTGGAATCGGCCTCTACTCACAATACCCAGAAAAGCCCTGAGAGCGTTTCTGAAATGGTCGATCCCCGAAAATGCCTCCCTTGAGGATCTACGCTATCCTCCCAAGGGCCACGCTAGTGCTAAATGCTATCCTCCAAAATATGGCCTCCCCCTCTGGAAAATGTCTCCAATAGGCAAGGGTTGACCCAATGTGGAAAAAGTCGGAGTCGGGATTAAATCGGCAGGGCTTCAAGTCGGGATTAAATCGGCAAAGTCGGGATTTTTTCGAAAAAATCGGCAAAACTAAAAAAAATACAAAAATATTCATATTTTGAAAAAATCCCGACTTTTTGGAAAAAATCCCGATTTTTTCGAAAAAAAAATTAAAAATTATTAAAAAAATTACCTCCCTCACGATTTTTTGGAAAAAGTCGGCAAAAAGTCGGGATTATAACGATTAAATCCCGACTTTTTCAACTCTCAAAAAATCGGGAAAAAATCGGGGGATTTTATCGGCGCCTGCAAAAAATCGGGATTTTTTTAAAAAGTCGGGATAAAATCGGGATTTTTTCCACACTGGGTTGACCCCTTGCTCAATCCTCCGGCTTGAATCCTCCGAAATGGCACCAATCCGGAGCTCCCCCAAGATGAACTGCGTCCTCCCTCTTAAGACTGCACAGTCCCTAAATGCTCTGCTCCTCCACGAATGCAACCACCGATCATCCTGCAAAATGCTGATGGAAATACCTCACCCGAGCAAGCATTCGAAGTCTCCCGGGGCTGAGGGTGGGATCTCCGAACGGAGACATCCGATGTACTGAAAAGTACTACAGACAAGCTAAACAGCCAGCGTGCTCCAAGTCGAAATGACTAGCTCAATATGCATAAACATGAATGATCAAATGAGGAGGCTCTCCTCCCTTTTATAACGATGGGCCTCTCTCACCCTAGGCCCCACCATCTCCTATGTGCTCCTTGGCCCACGTTGTCCCTCTCATCTGCGTGAGGTAGGCCCCACGCTGCCCACGTGGTCTGCGTCCTCCTTTCCCTGCGCTGTCCACTTGGCCACTAGGCCCCACTCCCTTAATTTCGATGTGGACTTTAGGAAAGCGCTTTATCCTAAATGAGTTAATTAATATTTTACTCACTTTATTCATGCTCCAACTATAATAAGGCAAAATTGGTCAAAATTAATATTTCCAATTAGCTATCGCTAATTGGGAATATTACAGTCTCCCCCAGCAAAATGTTGCTTGACCCCAAGCAACTGTAGTGATGGATGCTACAAGATCTTCTCTCTCCCAAGTGGCATCCTCATCCGGCAAATTCTTCCACCTCACTAAGAATTCCGGATTGTCCTGCTCCGCAACTGCCTCTCCCTGGTATCAATAATGGCCTCCGGCTGTAGCACCAAGTGCCCCTCATCATCCGTAGGCGGAAGCTCCCCTGTCACTGTCACCTGTTGTCCCAGTGCCTTCTTCAGGCATGATACGTGAAAGATGTTATGAATCTTGCTGCCCTAGGGTAGCTCCAACTCATAAGCAACCTGCCCAACTCTGTGTATCACCCTGTAAGGCCCATAAAAACAGGGCTTGAGCTTCTCAGCTCGCTTCTGCTTCAGAGTCGACTGTCGGTATGGCTGCAAACGTAGGTAGACCAAGTCCCCTACCTCAAACTGTCTCTCCACCCGACCCCTGTCGGCATACAGCTTCTGCTGGTTCTACATTGTAGCCATGTTATCCTTGAGAGCTTGGAGGATGTCCTGACTCTCTTGGATCCAATCCTTGGCTCTCGGAGCCTTGCTGGCACCAAACATCACATCAACAAAAGATAAAGCATGATAACCATATAATGCGTAAAACGGAGACATACCGATGGACATGTGATGTGTGTTGTTGTAGCAGTACTCTCCTAGGTGGAGCCACTTCAGCCATGCTCTCTGCTACCCACTGACATAGTTACGCAAGTAGCCATCTAGCCACTTGTTAACTATCTCTGTCTGCCCATCTGTCTGTGGGTGGTAGTTAGTGCTCGGTGTCAACTCTGTCCCCACCAATCGAAAAATCTCCTGCCAAAATCCGCCCATGAAGTGGTTGTCTCTGTCACTGACAATGGTCTTGGGAAGACCATGCGACCTGAAGATGTCCCTGAAGAACAGCTCCGCCACCTGTGCTGCTGTATAATGTGCGGATATGGCAAAAAAATGTGCATATTTCGTCAGTCGATCAACGACGACGAATATACAGTCCTTGCCCTGCACCATGGGCAACCCTGTGATGAAATCCATCGAAATACTCTCCCATTTCCCCTCTGGAATGGGAAGAGGCTGCAACAAACCTGCCGGATGGTTCATCTCCCCCTTGTTGCGCTGACAAACTTCGCACTCCTTGACATGCTGGAGTATGTCCTCCTTGAGGCCCTTCCATGAGAACCTCTCCCTGATGGCCCTGTAGGTTTTGGTAAACCCTTGATGGCCAGACAATGGTGAATCGTGAGAAGCCGGCATTATCTTCTTCTTGAACTGAGATCCCTCAGTCAAGAAGATCATGTCCCTGTGGTAGATGATCTCAACCATCACCCTATACCTGTTATCTGTCACCTGTCCATCCAAAACCTCACAAGCAAACATGTCCTTGGAGTACTCCACCAATAGCCGAGCCCTCGAATCTGCATCTAAACTCATCAAAGACAACGTGGCTGGTCTGCGTGAAAGTGCATTAGCCACCACATTGTTCTTCCCTTTGATATACTCGATGTCAAAGTCGTAGGCCTTGATCTTGCTGACCCACTTCTGCTGCCTCTCCTGTAGCTATTTCTGCTCTAAGAAAAACCTGAGGCTATTGTGGTCAGTCCTCATCCTGAACCTGTTACCTACCAGGTACTACCAGAATTTGGCCAATGCATGCATAATGGCCAGCATCTCCTTGTCGTATATGGCATACAACTGCTCATGTGGAAGGAGCTTCCAGCTCTCAAAAGCTATAGGGTGGCCTCCCTGCATCAACACTGTGTCGATCCCCTCTCCTGATGCATCACACTCCAAAATGAATGGCTGTGTGAAGTCTGGCAATGCTAGCACTGGACAGCTGCTTATCACCTCCTTGAGCCTGTCAAAGGCTCGCTGCGCTATATCTGTCCAACTGAATGCCCCCTTTTTCGTCAGATCTATAAGGGGTGCAGCAAGCTGAGAGAAACTCTTGACGAACTTCCTGTAGTAGGTGCAGATACCCACAAACCCCCGAAGTTCCGTCACGTTTCTCGGCTCTGGTCAATCCCTGATGGCCCTGATCTTCTCCTCGTGGACCCTCACTCCGTCCACCCCTATGATGTGTCCCAAGTACAGCATCTCCGTCAACCCAAACTCACAGTTGGAGAGCTTAGCATAAAATTGTTGCTCCTCCAAAATACGCAACACTGCCTCTATGTGCTGGAGATGCTCCTCCCATGTCCTGCTATATATCAATATGTCATCAAAGAAGACCAACACAAACTTCCTCAGGTGACTGCGGAAGATGTGGTTCATACATGACTGGAAGGTGGCCGGTGCATTGGTTAGCCCGAAGGGCATCACCAAGAACTCAAAATGGCCATAGTGACACCTAAAAGCGGTCTTGGGAATATCTTCTTCCCTCACGCGAATCTGATGGTACCCGAATCTCAAATCAATCTTTGAGAAGAACTGTGCCCCTCTCAACTCATCCATCAGCTCGTCAATCCGAGGAATAGGGTACCTGTTCTTCATGGTCTTTTTGTTCAGGGCCCTGTAATCAATGCACATCATCAATGTGTCGTCCTTCTTCTTCACCAACACTACCGAAGAAGCGAAAGGACTGGTGCTAGGCCGAATGTGTCCAAGAGCTAACAGCTCGTGGATAGCCCACTCGATCTCGTCCCGATAGGCCTTGGGGTGCCTATAGGGTGTGGTAATGACGGCCTGTATGCCCTGCTCTAGCTCAATCGTATGCTCAAATCCCCGATCCGGTGGCTGACCTGGTGGTATCTCCCCAAACACTGTGGCATACCTGTCAAGGATGGTCTGTATCTCTGGATGAACTATCTGCCCGGTAGTCCCTGCCTCTGATGCACGCAACTCTACTGCCCACTCTATATCTCCCTTCCGAAAGTCTGCCTCCATCCGGTGAGCTGAAACTGTCTGGGGTGGGTAAGTGTGCATGCCCCATATCTTCTCGTGCTTCCTGGTCTTCTTGTCATCCCACTCCATCTCCAAGGCCTCCCAATCTGTGGTGACCTTCCCTAGAGTGATCAGCCGCTGTACTCCTAATACCACATTGGTATCCGGCATGTTAACCACGAAAAAGTGGTCGGTCACTGTGTAGGTGCCCATCATCACTGCCAGCGCTGGAACATATCTGGCACACTGCATAGGCTGATCTCCTGGGACCAACACTGAAAACCCATCGAAGCTCTCTGTCTGTATACCTCTCCGCTCTACCATCTGTGCATCGCTGAAGTTGTGGGTTGCCCCACTGTCCACCAGTACTGATACTCGCTGGCCCCGCACTGTACCTCGGACACGCAGCGTCAGATACTTGGGAACTCCTCGCAATGCTGCAAGGGCCCCTCCGGTAGGTGCAAAGGCTAAACCTCCTGCTCCTGGTGGTGGAGGTGGAAAATGGTCCTGCGCTACATGGTTGCCCCCTGCCTCCACGTCGTCATACTCATCTTCTTCCCCACTGGTCTCGGAGAAGACCTCGATAAAATGTGCTTTGCCAGCAGCACACCTGTGTCCTGGTGCCCACGGCTCCTGACAGGTGAAACACAGTCTCTTCTTCTTCAACTCCCTCCTGGCATCATCATCCAACTGTCCTCTACCCTGATTCCCCTTAGGAGGCGGAATCCTCACATCCTTCCCCTTGCGCTGGAAAGCCTATCTCTGGGGGTAAGGCGTCCTGGTCCTAGGTAAGGCATCCTGCAAGTCCCAGGTCTTGCCAACTACGTCATGGAGTGTGGTTGGTCTAGTGGATCTGACCAATCCCCGAAGCGACTCTGCTAGACCCTCAATGAACATGTAAATCATCCGTGCTGCGGATAGATCTGGCACCATCACCGAAAGTCTCAGGAAATCTGAGATATATGTATCCGGACTCCCAGTCTGTTTGAGCCTCGTCAGCTCAACAAAGTGCTCCTCCGGATCCCTCCAATCAAACCTCTCTATCAACCTCCGGGTGAACTCGGCATCTGTGGTCACTGTCGAATGCCTGAGTGTAACCATCCCGTGGAACCACCAATCCTGGGCGTCGCCATCCAGATGCAACGTTGCCACCTTGATGGCCTCCGTCTCCGACATCTGGTTGAGCTGGAAGTATATGTCCAGCTTCTCCACCCAAGCCTTTGCCGAACTATTTGATGAGCCATCAAACATAGGCAAATGGAACCTGCTCACCGTACGTTGAGTGTCTCCCTCATGATAATGTCGGTGTCCCTTGTGATGGTCGCGGGGTCTGCTGTCCTGCTGGAGCTGGACAAAATCTCGAAATGAAAGGGCATCCCTGAACTCCTACCCATATGCCTGGTACTCAGCAAAGTAATCACCCATGTGGCCAGGCTCCGACTCCTGCTGTGCTCCTGCCCCTGTGTCTGCAACCAGAAAAGTGGGCATAGTGGAACATGTGGGTTCATGTGATGCCATGTGCTGAGTGGCATCGTGCTCCTGCAAATGGTGGGATGTGCCTGATCCCTCACCAATCTGGAAACCCCTTGCGGTTTCACGCTGTCTAGCCTCTACAGCAGTGAATCTCTGTCCCATCAGCTCAATCTGCTTTGACAGATCCTGTACTGACTTGAGGAGCATTTCCCCAAACTTCTTCGCATCACTAATCATTTGCCATCGGTTCCTACTGCTCTGCGTCCACTACTGGAACGCAGTCACCCTCTTTGTAGGTTATTTGCAATCTACGTTCTCGGTCACAGTACTTCCTACCCCTGTAGCAAACATACGGCTTCACTCCCGGTGTCATAGACAACTTGCTCCATGGGCTGAGCCAGGTTTATGAGCTTTGATACCACTGTAATATCCCGAAGGGGAAATAGACAGTAATACAAAGCATACAACAAGATATAAAATGCTAGAAACAGATCATGAAGTAGATACACATGAAATAGAGAGAATGCGAAGCCATTTTACTATACTGAGAAATAGAAATGAGTACAAGAGGTGATCAGAATGATGGCACCTCGAATTGCACTAGGCAAGTGTAGGAATACTCTCAGAATATCAATGGAAATGGCTGCTCTTTGCTCTACGTCCAAGTTGCTGGAACGCTGACATGCTGCTGCTACTGCTGGAACAAAATGAGTATTTGGGGCTGCGCCCCTACTCAGAAAAATCTGATATTCTGGAATCGGCCTCTACTCACAATACCAAAAAAAGCCCAGAGAGCGTTTCTAAAATGGTCAACCCCCGAAAATGCCTCCCTAGAGGATCTACACTATCCTCCCAAGGGCCACGTTGGTGCTGAATGCTATCCTCCAAAATATGGCCTCCCCCTCTGGCAAATGTCTCCAATAGGAAAGGGTTGGCCCCTTGCTCAATCCTCCAGCCTGAATCCTCCGAAATGGCACCAATCCGGAGCTCCTCCAAGATGAACTGCGTCCTCCCTCTCAAGACTGCGCAGTCCCTAAATGCTCTGCTCCTCCACGAATGCAACCACCGATCCTCCTGCAAAATGCTGATGGAAATACCTCACCCAAGCAAGCACTCGAAGGCTCCCGGGGCTGAGGGTGGGATCTCCGAACGGAGACACCCAATGTATTGAATAGTACTGCACACAAGCTAAACAGCCAGTGTGCTCCAAGTCGAAATGACTAGCTCAATATGCATAAACATGAATGATCAAATGAGGAGGCTCTCCTCCCTTTTATAACGATGGGCCTCTCTCACCCTAGGCCCCACCATCTCCTACGTGCTCCTTGGCCCACGCTATCCCTCTCATCTGCGTGAGGTAGGCCCCACGCTGCCCACGTGGACTGCGTCCTCCTTTCCCTGCGCTATCCACTTGGCCACTAGGCCCCACTCCCTTAATTTCGATGTGGACTTTAGGAAAGTGCTTTATCCTAAGTGAGTTAATTAACATTTTACTCACTTTATTCATGCTCCAACTATAATAAGGCAAAATTGGTCAAAATTAATATTTCCAATTAGCTATCGCTAATTGGGAATATTACACTGCCACCCTACAGAACAAAATATATATATATATATATATTTCTTCAGCTGATTGCTAGAGATTCAACTTGATCTACTATCGCTCTGATACCATGTGAAAATTCTACTGCAGTGTATTGGTTTATTTCCTCCTACTTGATTTAATTAATACAAGTTATTTCCAGAAATTATATTCAGAAAATACCGAAAATAAACACAACTACAGCCTACACATGCAGATCATTTACTGAATAGTACACTCATGCAACAAAGTGACACATTGATTTTTGGACATAAGTACCCAGAAAAACCCAAAGCGGGAAAACCGGTGTAGCAAATATGAGGGTTTATTATTAAATAGTTCTGAGTACAGCAAATATGGGTTCCATGCTTGGAAAACCCGACAGGAAATAAAAGATATCAAATCTGCAGCTAACCTGAAGATCTAGTGCCAAATATCTGACTGATCCACACCCTCAAACAGGATTTCCAGGACTCAGCCCGGATCTGACCCTAGAAACCCTCAGCGTTGCTTCTGAAGCCCCAACATTGCCCTAGAGGGCTTGTGTCAGCCTCTGCGTGGCCCTAGGAGGGCCTGCATCACCCCTGGAGGGTCTATGTTGCCCCTGCGCTGACTTTGCTAGGCCAGCGTCAGCCCTGCGTGGCCCTAGCTGCCTCTGCGATGCCCCTGCTGCTCTGCGTGGCTCTGAAGCCCCTCTATGTTGTCCTTGCTGCTACTCCTCTGCCTCTTGCTGCCTCTTGGCCCTGGAATCATATCATTCCCTTGGCCAATACTAACCCTCACTATAGGAAATTCCTCCGGAAATTCTTAGAAAACCCGCCCTAGAATTCCATATCTATTCCTCAGTTCTACCAAACTTGTGTGTCTTCAATTGACCCTCAAGCCTTTCTCTTATACTTTTTCGTTGAACCCTTCAACAATCGAGATTAAATAATCCATCAACGGCTGACATTAAAAGACTGCTTGATCCATGTGACTTAAGACAATTTCAGCACATGCGTTAATTAATTCATTTTAATTATTTTATTTTCCTAAGTTAGACTTAGGAAATCCATTAAAAATAATTAATTATTTGAATAACTTGAACACCAATTGAAATTTCTCAAATCCATTTCTGGGTCTTGTAGATCAAGTGTAATCTAGTCCCTCCACAAAGTTTGGGAGCTAGAGCACAACTGATGCTACCCCAAATACACAAAATCTCAACAGAGGGCTAGTCAGTCTGGGGTTTTGGCCAGTTGGGCTTCCAGTGTCAATGTGTGAGGTAATATTAAAAGCTCTTTGTCAATCAAATTCGCTGTGAGGATAGCCAGCAAGGCATCCAATTTGTATTCAGAAAAATTACTGCATAATTTATAAATCCTCACTTGTTGCACTGGTTTTCCCACATTGCTTTTTTTCGGGGACATTGGTCCAAAAACAACTGCGTCAGATGTGTTTATGATTTACTCTTGTTCAGAGTTTGTTTACGCACTTGTATTTTTTCTGCAGTTAATTCGTGAAGGTTGTAGTGTATGAGATTTCGTTATTTACAGTAGAAAACCGTAAATAATTTGTTAAAAGGAATTAACAGATAGGAGATCTCTCATCAGTGCTGCAGTAGGATTCCGAGAGTTAGGAATTTTCACATGGAATCGGAGCTTGTTTAAGTTGAGTGCAGGAGGAGCAAAAGAACAGATCCAGTAGATCCAGCATTGAAGGAGAAGTAGAGGATCAAAGAGCTACATAAGCAGCAGATCGATCTCCCAGGAGATTATGCAGTCCAAGCCAGGAGGGCTAGTTGCTGCAAGGAAATCTCTCTCTGAGTGAGCCGACAAAGAGGTAGGATTTTCCATATTGCAGTTTGTCCGAGGCAGAGGGAGCAGCGCAGCAGTTTTAATGCAGATCATCAGCTAGAGGGACATAGTTTTCTGTAAAGCAGTGATTGTTGGTGCAGAAAGCATAGGAGAGAGTAGCTGAAGACATTTTGGGGATTTCTGACCTCAGAGAGTTTCATGCCCAAGAAACTCTGATTTCCCATGCAGAAGTAGCAGAGTTTGTGAATTATTTGGCTTGCTCCAGCAGGGAGTGCGTAGAGCCAGCTGCGTAGAGGGTTAGAGGCAGCAGATCGACAGCGTGTGGGGGATTTCCTTCCTCAGAGAATTCCTAGCCAAGGAATTCTAGTTCTAGATAGTTGAGCAGCAGTATTGTGTGGAAGATCTACTATCTCTTACAGGGAGTGGGTAGGCCAGGCCAGCAACTGTGTAGAGTAGAGACAGAGGGAGCTAGTTCTATTTATTTTTTCAGTTGGCAGAGTTGGCAGCAAGTGGGCTGAGAGATCAAGATCGATTGGAGGGAGCCTCCAACTATGTGATATGGCAGGCAAGTATCAGATGCCTGCTGGAGGAACATGATCTCAAAGCCTTCATCAATAGTGTGGTAGTTGTACCAGTAGACGCAAATCCACTAAAAGAATACAAGAAAGATATGGCAAAGGCAAAGCGCTTGATCGTCAACGGAGTGAGGGATCATGGCGTGTGTCACATCGCTAGCAAAGGGACTGCTAGAGAAATGTGGCAAGCCCTGGAGAAGCTATATCAGGGATCTTCCGATCAGCGGAAGTTGTTCTTGGAGGAGAAATTGCTGACTACAAGATGCAAAAGTGTGAGCGCATTGATCCATTCTTGTTTAGACTTCAAGAGAACTGAGATCAACTAGCAGTTGTAGGAGCAGCTCCCTAGGCCACAAAGATGGTCATATTGGTCCTCAACTCAATGTCCGAAGACTATCAAGTCTTTGTCCAAAGCATCCTAGGCAAAGAGAATTTGTCGGATTGGGAGGCAATGTGGGCAACTCTTCAGCATGAAGAGATGAGGGACTTACTCAAGTGCCAACTTGAGGGCAGCAGCAGCAGTGGGAAGAAGCTGAAGGAGGAGGAGGAGAATGTAGCCCTTGCATCAAAGGGGCAGCAGGAGCAGCGAAGACGTAAGAAAGACATCTCAAAGATCAAGTGCTTTCAGTGTGGCGAGATGGGACATTACGCTACACAATGTCCTCTCAAGAACAGAGACAAAGACGAGAAGTATGATCCGCAGGCTACATCTGCAAGGATCGATGAGGAGGAGTTCGCCATGATCACTCACATATCGCCAAGGGAGCGTTGGGGTGATCTAGTGTTGTAGCTCAACAGAATTGCAACTGGGCAAGATCCTTGAGAAGTCCACCTCTCGGATCATTACCTTGCTACAGGAGCCCAAATCAAATGTAGCGGGATGGACAAGTGTCAATTGGTGTAGAGGCGTGCAGAAGTAACAGTGCAGCGGTTAGTGAGCGCCAGAGTCTGAGCAGCGCAGAGCAGAGTTGGCAGCAGTGCAAGGAGGCACAGCTCAGAGACAACAGCAGTGCAACAACTTCAAAGGGACAGCGCAGAGACTAGTAGCAGTCAAATCTTCAGTACGAGATGCATCATATTGAACACTGGGTTCTGTACTTGGATGTTTCTATGTTGCAATAAGAAACAAATTTTCAATGCAGTAGCAGTTGGCAGCAACATGCAGGGTCAGCAGCAGCACGGATGCAGCAGCGCCGTGTTGGTGGGCAACAGGGTCAGCAGCAGCACGGATGCAGCAGCGCCGTGTTGGTGGGCAGCAGTGTCTGACATCAACAGCGCAGAGAGAGATGTTGCAGAATCAAAGTAGTACTCAACAGAGTGTATTGCTAGAGCACATTCCTCGCTAAGAGGGAGTGTTGATTTGGGTAGCATGAGATGTGCTCTAAGTCTCAAAATTTGCAGGGAGGCTTAGGCACATGTATTTCAAAGAACCCAGAAATCGTTTGTGAAAATTCCACTCAGAGTGTGTTTTATTAAAATAATTAATTATTTTTAAAGGGGCCCTACGTCTAAACTTAGGAAAATAAAATAATTAAAGGGTATTAATAAAACAAAGTGTGAATCTTCTAGAGAAGACGAAGATCAAGTCAAAAGTTAATCTTAGCCATTGATTAACGATTTAATCTCAGTCGTTGAAGTCTCAATGAGAAGATTATAAGGACTTGAAGGGTCATTTGGAAACACACAGAAAGGATCAAGAGATTGAATTTCTGAAATGAGCAGTGCTCAAAGGAATGATCGATAAAGAGATTCTTTACAGAGAGGGGCAGTAATTCCGGTTGGAAAGTCTATTCCTGAGCCGGAGAATACACAGTAGAGAAGATAGAGAGCAATACTAGCAGAGGCAGCATAGCAGCTACACAGAGCCAGCACAGTAGCCCAGAGGAAGTCCGTGATTCAGCTGAGGATCAGTCAGATCCAGTGTCGGAGAGCCGGGGTGTGAGACGGAAAGGGGCCAGAGGGTCAGATGCAACCAGCACATAGAATCCAAGCAGAGTGATGCAGAGACTGCATGGTGACTGCGGAGAGGTTGTGGAGGGCTTGCCAGTCTGGGGTTTTGGCCATTTGGGCTTCCAGCGTCAGTGTGAGGTAATCTCACAAGCTCTTTGTCATTTAGATTCTCTGTGAGGATAGCCAGCAAGGCATCCAGTTTTTATTCAGAAAAATTACCGCATAATATATAGACCCTCAGTTGCTGTGTCAAAATTTATAGTTTCCCTCCCCGGTTTTCAGTTTTTCACCTTATTACTCCAAAATAGTTAAATGCCCTTTCCCATATCCATACATTTAACAAACTGGAAAATAAATTTTGCTGAAAACACAAATTCTGGAAATTTTTCAGAATGCTGGAAGTTGCAGAATTAAAAATCAGCGAGCATAAAAACAGTCATTCACACATTTTGACACAGATATTTTTGGTCAACATGACCCTGGAAAAACCCCCTACAACTCTTGGGGAAAACCAGTTCGAAAGCTCCTTATTTCTGGAAAATGCTTTTTACAGTGAGAGAAATATTCAGCAAAAATCAGCAAGCAAACTTTTACAACTTATCTCGTTTTCCGTGCTTAACCACCGCCTCGGAAAATGTGCAAACAGCAAAACAGGAACAGCAATAAATGCTGTACGGATTTCCTCGATTTTCGTGCCCAGAAATCTGCAATAAATGCAACTGTACGGCCACCTCAATTTCTGTGCAAAACAGCAATAAATGTTGTTGTACGGATTTCGATTTTTGTGCCAAAAGGACAGCAGAAACTTGCTGTACGGATTCTGCCTCGATTTTTGTGCAAAATGACAGCCACTTGTTGTACGACCTGCCTAGAAATTCGTGCCAAATAGAACAGCTCCCTGCTGCCTCGAAAACTGAGCCAAACTGTTGTACGGCCTCTTGGAAATCGTGCCAAAGGGCTGTTGTACGGTCTTCTAGAAAATCGTGCCAAAATCTGCCTTGGAATGTGTGCCGAACTCTGTTGTACAAACTTGCTGAAACGCTGCCTTGGAATGTGTGCCAAGCTGTTGCCTCCTTCTCCTCACTGCCCAGAAATCTCCCTTCCTCTCTTGCTCTCCTTCTCTCAATCTGCTCATGAAAGAATGAATGACCTTTTCCTCCTTTTCCTCCTTTAACCTAACCCTAAGTGACTTTTGGGGAATCCCTAAATCCAATGGCCGAGATAGATTGAGATCTAGCTGAGATTAAATGCTCATTTAAATCTCACTTTCTATTTTTTAATTCACCCCACTTTAATAAAGACTCACTTAGTCATTTATTTCCAAAGTCACTTTTCCCTTTCTAATTTTACATTGACTTTATTAAAATTCACTTTAAAATTAGACTTTAGTAACTTTATCACTTAAGTCACTTTTAAATTAGATTTGACTTTATAAAAATTATAAAGTCACTTTAGGAGAAAAATTAAATTCTTTTGGACACTTTTCCCTAGGCCAAAGATCAAAGCCTTAGGGAACCACCTGTCCTCCGGTACCAAATTTCAACACTCCCTCTTGCCGAGGAAGGTGTTCCTCACCACACCCATCTTGTCTCTGAAGTAGACATGCTTGCCCCGTGGTAAGGCTTTGGTAAGAATATCTGCAACCTGCTCATCAGTGGAAATATACTCAAGCTTCACAGCTCCTTTCTGAACATAGTCTCTGATGAAATGATATTTGATCCCGATATGCTTTGACCTGTCATGAAATACTGGATTCTCTGTGAGTTTAATGCAACTCTGATTATCACAGTAAATCATTGAAGGTCTCAACGGTTGACCAAATAAGCCAAACAACATCTTGCGAAGCCAGATGGCCTCACAACTAGCTAGACTGGCTGCCATATACTCTGCTTCCGCTGAACTCAATGCTACTGACTGCTGCTTTCGGCTGAACCATGACACTACTGCCGAACCCAACCCAAAACAGCACCTTGAAGTGCTCTTCCTATCAGAAGCACAACCTGCCCAATCAGAATCAGTGTAACCTGCCAATCTCACTCCATCCCCCTGCCTGTAGTCCAGACCATAATCCACTGTCCCCTGCAAGTATCGCAAAATGTGTTTTGCAGCCACCCAATGAACCTTCCTAGGCTCACACATAAACTGACTCATCGTGTTGACTGCAAAACAAATATCTGGTCTAGTGTTGACCAAATACATCAAGGAACCAATCGGCTGTCTGTACAATGTGGGATCCACCAACTCGGAATCCGAAGCATGAAGCTTCTTCCAGTTGGTGATCATCGGTGTCGACATGGGTCTGCAATCCTCCATGTGGAATCTGCCAAGGATGTCCACAATATACTTCCCCTGTCCCAGGAAGAAATGCCCCTCCTCCTGCCACACCTCCAAACCCAAAAAGTAATGCATCAAACCGATGTCCTTCATCTCAAACTCCGCCGCAAGATCTCTCTTGCAGTGCTCTATGAGTCTCTCTGCACCTGTAATGACTAAGTCATCCACATACAGCACCAGAATGAGAGGCTCCTCACCTATCACAATATAGTATAGGTTCGGATCTGCCTCACTCTTTGTGAAACCCATCTTCTGCAAGTAAGTATCTATCCTGGAGTACCAAGCTCTGGGAGCTTGCTTCAGGCCATAAAGGGCCTTCTTCGGTCTGCACACATGGGACTCCTTCCCATGCACCTCAAAGCCCTGTGGCTGCTCAATGTACACCTCCTCCTGTATGAAGCCATTGAGAAATGCGGTCTTCACATCCATCTGGTGGATCTTCCAACCCATCTCTGTTGCTATCGATATAATGGAGCGGATCGAAGTATATCGAGCCACGAGAGCGAAGGTCTCCTCATAATCAACTCCCTCTACCTAGGAGAACCCTCTAGCCACAAACCTCGCTTTGAATTTCTCAATGCTGCCATCTGCAGCATGCTTTACCTTGTAAAGCCATCTGGAAGTAACCACGGATTTTCCCTCGGGCCTCGGCACCACCTCCCAAACATCATTCTTCATGATAGAAGAATACTCCTCCTGCATGGCCTCTCTCCAGACCTGCTGGCTAGCTGCCTCCTCATAGCTAGAAGGCTCGGAGTCAAGGATGCTGGTAGCCATTGCCATATAGCTACAAAACCTCTCAGGTGGTCTGCTCTCTCTGACCGGCCTCTTAGGCTCAGCAACAGATGTGGCATCTCTCAAGGTGTCCTGAAGCCACTTGGGCTTCCTCTTCCATGAGCACACTTCTCCCGCTGGAGAATAAAACTCCTCCTCCTCAACATCGGGGGCACAGACTTGCTGTTGTCATCTGCTTGTCCTCCTGCACACGAACGGTTAGTCTTGGTGCAAGTGTGGTTTGTCCATCGATGGACTCCCAGTGAAGCGCTACGTAGTGCTTTGCATCTTGCTGTCGCACCACCTCTCGACCCTCGGTGGCTTCTCCCCAGCGACGGACTGACATCGTCATAGATGTACCATCGGATCCTTCCACGATCCACACCTTTGGATCCTGTTGTTGACTCAGCTAACTGTGGGAGTGCAGGTGATCCAGATACTCTAACTCCTGTGACCTCCTAAAGGCCCTGTCCTCCTTGAACTTCACATCCCGCCTGACAACAACTTTCCTCTGTGCAGGAATGTAAATCCGAAAGGCCTTGGAGGTCTCACTGTAGCCCACAAAGATACCCTTCTCTGCGGTGGGCTCTAGTTTGGTCCTCTTCTCCTTGGGTATGTAGGAGTATGTCATGCACCCAAAGATACGAAGATGACCCATATCAGGCTTCTTCCCAGAAAAAGCCTCCTGCGGAGTCATGTGCCCCAAGGCACGATGCGGACTCCTGTTCTGCAAGTAAACAGCTGTGTTGCAGGCCTCTGCCCACAAAAACAATGGCAACCCCTGATCATGCAACATGGCTTTGGCAGCCCCTCCGATGGATCTGTTCTTCCTCTCCGCAACCCCGTTCTGCTGGGGGTTGTAAGGAACAATGAACTCCCTCCTAATGCCTGCCTCCGCACAATAGTCAACAAAATCTCCAAGGGTGTACTCTCCTCCATTGTCCGACCTCAGGGACTTGATCTTCCGACCTGTTTGTGTCTCCACAAGAGCTCTAAACTCCTGAAACCGCTTGAAGACCTCACTCTTGGTCTTCAAGAAATAAATCCAGGTCCTCCTGGAGTGATCATCAATGAATAACACATAGTACTCATATCCACTCAAGGAAACATGAGACATCCGACCACTCACATCGGAATGAATCAAATCAAGTATCCCAATCGCTCTGCTGTCATTGCTGGGAAAAGGGGATTTGGCAAACTTGCCCATCGCACATCCTCTGCAAGTATCAAAGTGATCAATACTGAAATCTGGCACACCTGTAGTGATCTCCCGCAAAGTCCTCAAGGCTCCATGATACATGTGCCCCATCCTGCAGTGCCAAATCTCACACAACTCAGAACTGCTAGCTCTGCTGTCGGTATTGCTGCTCAATGCCAAAAGGGGTTGGAATGCAAACCTGTACACCTTTGCATGGCGTACACCTATCACTCTAGCTGAATCAGCTGGAGTGCCCCTGGGATACATCAACACCTGTCCTCCCCTGAACAGTACCTCATATCCTCTGTCCTCCAAAGCTAAGACGGATATGAGGTTCTTCCTCATCCCTGGCACATAAAGAACATCCGACACTTTCAAGGGAGGTTTAGACTCCCTCTGAAATGTCAATGTTCCCACACCGACTGCTCTAACAACTCTGTCATCACCGAGTACTACCTCTATATCAGTGCCACTCTCTGAAAGCTCTGAGAAGTACTCACGGACTCCTGTCATGTGACGTGAAGCCCCACTATCCACATACCAGATACCCAAAGATGCTCCGCTAATTGAGGGAAATGCATGCTCCCTCTGAACCTGTGTGGCAGGGACTCCTACACTAGAAGATTCACACGCAATGAACCCAAACTCCCGGTCAAAGCGATCTGCAAAGTCCTCAACCTCTGCTGAAGCTGCCATGCTCTGGTTCTTCCCCTTCTTCTTCTTCTTCTCTGGACACACAACTGCATAGTGTCCCATCTTCTAACAATTCCAACACTTCACCTTGGAATAGTCATTCTGTGTGTTATCCTGTTTACCTTTACCTTTGCCTTTGCCCCCACCATTGCTTGTGAAAGCCTGCTTCTTCCCTTTGCCTTTCTTGTGTCCTGCCAACAGTGCTACATCCTCATCCTGCTCAACTGGCTTGGCTGCCCCAAGCTGACCTTTCCTGATCTTTGTCTGAATGCAATCATCCCAAAACCTCTCCCATGTGGGAAGGGTCTCACGTGCACAAACCCCATCAGCAAAGTTCATCCATGAACGTTCATCCATGAACGAGGGAGGCCATTCACTGCAATCCGCACCAACTCAGTGGGTGGAATGGCCTCTCCAATCGCTGCCAACTCATCTATCACATTAGCAATCTTTGTGAGATATCCAGCTGCACTATCATTACCCATCTTAATGGTCTTCAGCTTCTCCTTCAGGACCATTTTCCGGTTCTCATTGGTACTCTGGTAGAGATTGGACAATGCTGTCCACATCTCATGAGCATTTCTCTTTCCTCTCACATGAGGAATGCAATGGTCTTTGATTCCGTCTAGAATCGGTCTCTTACCCTTGTTGTTCTTTTTATTATATGCTGCCAACTGAGTAGCATCAGTAGGCACATTTACAGGGTTCTGTGTGGTATGCACCATAATGTCCCAGACTTCTGCCTCCTCAAAGATACTCTGCATTCTCTCCTTCCAAATGTTGTAATTGGAATGCCCATCCAATCTATCCTCCACCCTCAGTCCCAAAGACATCCTGCTGTCCTAAAACTGAAAAATAGCACTGTTGTGGTAAAGATAAAACTGCTGTTTGTGAAAAATCAGCTTGCTGGAATTTTCTGAGTGAAAAATCAGCAGGCTGTAATTTTCCTCCTTGCTGTCCCAAACTGCTCTTCAGCACTCAAGCTCCGATACCATGTAGAAATTTATAGTTTCCCACCCGGTTTTCAGTTTTTCACCTTATTACTCCAAAATAGTTAAATGCCCTTTCCCATATCCATACATTTAACAAACTGGAAAATAAATTTTGCTGAAAACACAAATTCTGGAAAATTTTCAGAATGCTGGAAAATGCAGAATTAAAAATCAGCAAGCATAAAAACAGTGATTCACACATTTTGACACAAATATTTTTGGTCAACATGACCCTGGAAAAACCCCCTACAACTCTTGGGGAAAACCAGTTCGAAAGCTCCTCCTTATTTCTGGAAAATGCTTTTTACAGTGAGAGAAATATTCAGCAAAAAAATCAGCAAGCAAACTTTTACAACTTATCTCGTTTTCCGTGCTTAACCACCGCCTCGGAAAATGTGCAAACAGCAAAACAGGAACAGCAATAAATGCTGTACGGATTTCCTCGATTTTCGTGCCCAGAAATCTGCAATAAATGCAGCTGTACGGCCACCTCGATTTCTGTGCAAAACAGCAATAAATGCTGCTGTACAGATTTCGATTTTTGTGCCAAAAGGACAGCAGAAACTTGCTGTACGGATTCTGCCTCGATTTTCGTGCAAAAGGACAGCCACTTGCTGTACGGCCTGCCTAGAAATTCGTGCCAAATAGAACAGCTCCCTGCTGCCTCGAAAACTGAGCCAAACTGCTGTACGGCCTCTTGGAAATCGTGCCAAAAGGCTGCTGTACGGTCTTCTAGAAAATCGTGCCAAAATCTGCCTTGGAATGTGTGCCAAACTCTGTTGTACAGACTTGCTGAAACGCTGCCTTGGAATGTGTGCCAAGCTGCTGCCTCCTTCTCCTCACTGCCCCCTTCTTCTCACTGCCCAGAAATCTCCCTTGCTCTCTTGCTCTCCTTCTCTCAATCTGCTCATGAAAGAATGAATGACCTTTTCCTCCTTTTCCTCCTTTAACCTAACCCTAAGTGACTTTTGGGGAATCCCTAAATCTAATGGCTGAGATAGATTGAGATCTAGGGCTGAGATTAAATGCTCATTTAAATCTCACTTTCTATTTTTAATTCACCCCACTTTAATAAAGACCCACTTAGTCATTTATTTCCAAAGTCACTTTTCCCTTTCTAATTTTACATTGACTTTATTAAAAGTCACTTTAAAATTAGACTTTAGTAACTTTATCACTTAAAGTCACTTTTAAATTAGATTTGACTTTATAAAAATTATAAAGTCACTTTAGGAGAAAAATTAAATTCTTTTGGACACTTTTCCATAGGCCAAAGATCAAAGCCTTAGGGAACCACCTGTCCTCCGATAACCAAATTTCAACACACCGGTTTTCCCAAATTGGGTTTTTCTGGGGACATTGGTCCAAAAACAACTGTGTCAGATGTGTCTATGATTTACTCTTGTTCAGATTTTGTTTCCGCACTTGTATTTTTTTCGTATTTAATTTGTGAAGGCTATAGTGTATGAGATTTCGTTGTTTACAGTATAAAACCGTAAATAATTTGTTAAAAGGAATTAACAGATAGGAGATTTCTCATGAGTGCTGCAGTAGGATTCCGGGAGTTAGGAATTTTCACGCAAATGACTCTCAATTTATAGATAAATCCCCCAAGTGGAAAAATAACGACTAGTTGGCTTGATCCTCATCAAAATAATCTTGGCCGTTGAAAAATATTTGATCACCTTTTAATCTTTACAGTTGAAAATATTATTTTGGGGAATTTGCCAATTTCTCATTTAACTCAATTTTTATTTGCTCAAAATTAATTATTTTTAGCTAATTTCCTCAAAAATTGACTTTGACTTAACCACCAAGGTCCAAGGGTCCATTTTTTCTTTAAATTTCCAATATTCTCTTGCTGGGGGACCTCCAAAAATTAATTTCTCTGATACCCACGAGTTTTTCCACTTGGAGAATTTAATTTCTCTAAGACTTTAATTTTGACTCTAATTAATTAATTTTTTGGCTTAGGATTAATTTTATTTTTGCCAGAAAAATAAATTAATTGACACTTGAGGGGATTAATATTTTTTCCACGCTCTAATATTTTAGCCACGGTGTCTAAAGTATGAGAGACCATGCACTAAAATATTTTTTACATAATATTTTTACATTTTCAACCGTCAAAGGAAGAACACCCATTCGGTATAGACCCTCAAATTACATACCTAATTCTGCAACACAATATGATTTAGTAAACAAAGTGATTTGTAATAAAATTATTTATTCAATTAGCTTAAATTATTCTCAAATCATTTTTACATAAGACTCAACTAAAGCACTAGGACTCACCTAAGACTTTGACCACAAATTCCACCCTAGCTTTGGGGTGAGGTTGAAAGGAAAAACGCTACCGACCATCCGTGTTTAGAAAAACAGATGGGTTGGTGAGACAAAAAACCTCCTAGGATGAAACTTTCGCCAAAATAATAGGCTTACCTAGGATGTTACATACATACATGGTCTTACTAGCATTATTTACATGAAAATTTTGCAGAATAAGTTTACAATGACACATAATGTTGATGGTTGATGATCTCGATCCTTTGAAATAATAGGTACATTTGTTTCCTCGGAACTTTGACAAAAATGAGTGCAACAGGCCCCATAGGAATCAGGGTGATGGCCATGAATAAGGGGTAGAGCTCATGTTCGGGTTTTGCCCACGTGCTAAATTTGTATGTCCCGGCTATCTTTTTCATTTTGTGGTACATTTCCTGTTGAGAGTGGTGAAATTATGCTTTTTATTTTCTTTTTAGCTGCATCAACCTCTGGGGCATCGTTTCAGGCCCGACCCAAGGTGTGGACAAGGAGAGGGGGAGGCAAACCCTATGTGGACCCAGATGGGAAAAGAGATGAATGGGGCTCAAATAGGTGGAGAGGGAGTAATTTAGGTGGTATCAAGAAGCAGAACCACGCAACCAAAATCAGGATTTCCCATGTAGTGCGAACCCTAAAGCTAATGGCCAGTAAAGGAGATCCCATGGGACTAGGATACAATGGTAACCACGAAATCGGGCAATGGAGACAAGAGCACAAACCTAACCCACTCTTTCTGTCAAATCCCCCCACCAATTCATGCCCAAAAGTGCCCATGAAAAGTAAGGAAAACTACTCAACTATACCAATGAAAAGTCATACCTTTGGGCTCGGGAGGCCCACCTTCAAACATACATTCATAACAGATGGGTGAGGGACCACATGGCTGGCTCAGGTGGAGTTGAAAAATGGCACATCGAGCTATATGGAGGCTGCACGGGGCTGTTGGCTACCGGTTTAGGACAATCTAGGAGAAAAAAATTCTCCTATATATAATAACCACAAGTGGTGGGTAACAAGGCCCACATGTAAGAGTTGACACAGAATTTGGAAACCCGTGAATTGATTTACGAGGCTGAAAAGATTTCAAATATATATATATATATATATATATATATATATATATATATATACACTAAGAAAAATATATTTTCCATTTTAAAATGTTCATATTCCTAATCAAGCTCATTTCAAAGTATATGTATTACATAATAGAAAAGAGGGAAAAATTTTTGGATGGAAATTTATCAATAAGTTTAGAAACCTTGGCCAATTGTACAAGTCCCTAGCATGCAAAGTTTAAAATGTTTGATGATGTTTTTGTAAAAATATTCAAATTGTAAACAATTTTATATAGTATATATAAAATTTTAGTCTTTTTAAAGTAAAATATTTTTTTGCTATGAAATTTATAATATTTAGGCTAATCCTTTTTTCTGGAAAAAATAAGGAAAATTAGCTTACCTGCGAATATTAGCCCCTATAATTTTCCCTGATAGAAAATGCCGGGAATTCTCCTCTAGAATTTTCCAGATAGAAAATGCCAGGAATTCTGGACAGTTGACAGAGCTATTAGTTGATTATTGTGAAAAATAAAGAAAAATGAGTGCTGTGAAGTAGTTTCCATCTTTTTTAAACAGACGGTCTTGTCTGACTTGCAAGGACTTGGGTGTCAAACTCGCTGCCGAGCCAATCTTATTCACATGTCAAAATTTCGAGTATGACTTGGGGCTGAGCTTAACTGAGAGGAGTTCGCTTAATACTGTTTAGTCAAGGAAAATAATCAAATTCAGAGTCCATTTGGATTATGATTCATGAAGAGTAGTAACAGAGTTGATGATCTCCTTGCCGTGATCTGTTACACTCGAATGGCATGAATTTCAAAAGGCTGAGATATGATATAAATCTTGCGAAATTTTGACCAAATAAATAACCCAAACCTGACACCTGAGATATGGTATAAATCTTGGGAAATTTTAACCAAATAAATAACCCCAACCTTAAACCTGGTAGTGGGAAATACATTGTTTGAGTGTGGCTACTGAAGACAAATTTCTTAAATACTTTTAAAAATTAACATACAAATAATTTATTTAAAAAAACAAAAAACAAAAAACAAAGCAGGGCATTTCATTGTCACTCAAATCTCAAACCGGAGAACAATTCAAGCGATAACCAGCAATGACAATACAAAATCAACAAGGCCAATTGGACAAATGTTCAAAACTCATTGGGAACATCCTAATCCTACAGCCTGCTCATCTAAAGCAGCCGAAAATGTTATCTGGCCTGGGAAACATGCAATGGTAATGATATAAAGCGACCAAAAGATAAATAATTAAAACTGGCTGTCGGAACTACCGCAAACAATGAATGATAAACAAAATGAAAATGGGGCGAAATGTCGCATACCCACTCCATGAGACTGCCATCCGCTTCCATACTCGATGCTGCCCAAGACTAAGCAGGTCATTCAACTGGTGTCCACGTTCTCGTATCCACAGTATAATTCATCAGATACATACAAACTGCAATTACCCTGGTTTCACTGTAAAGCTTTGAAAGTAATAGTAAAATCCAGGCTTACCTGGTCGTAGTTTGAAGCAATGCGATTGAAGAGGTTTTGTCTGTATCCAGCAGCTGTTTGACGCAAATTCCATGATTCCTCTACTGAGGACCCCAAATGCAGGGAGTGCACAGAAGATGAAGTATTACATGATTTAATAGCGTGCACTACGGATTTTGTAAGGGTGGAAGAATCAATCATGCCATGGACAGTACAATGCGAATTCAAACTGTGCAAGAAATCCATCGGGAAAGGCTGGCGACACTAGTACGGTGGTGAAATTCCAAAATATAACGGATATGGAAGATATGCTTCGATGTGGAACACCTGTTGAGATAGTATATTGTGTTAAATTGAGAAACCAGATGCGATGATTTAGATTTAGCAAGTTAACAGGGCTCATTCTGCCTATATATATATAGAATTTTTAATAATAATTTTGTAAATATTGATATTGATAAAATTTAAAATTTGAATTTATGTCATGGTTTAAAACATGTGCATTTTCATCCTTAAAAGACTATAGATTCAAATCACAATCGATTTTAGGAAAATTCAAATCACAATCAAATCAATTATGAAAAATACATTCTTACTACATAAATGTGATTGATATCGGTATATAGTATCATTTCTCATCTTTTTACGTATCATTTCCCATCTTTTATATGTTAATAGGCATTTGTGAATGAAATTGAGACTCATAAACTTTCTCTATCACACTAGTCTTCTAAATTAGCTAATTTAACTACTTTAATTTCTCTAAATTATTTTATTTAACTCAAATAAAAATATAATATATTTTTAATTAATGTATTAAAAAATTATAAAAAAATATGAAAAATATTTTACAATTTTCAATAATATTAAAATTAATATTTAATTTTTAATAAATCTTATTGATATATAGCGAAATGAAAATATTTTTTTGATATATAATAAATAAGTAAATGTGATATGGTGTACTTTCAACAAGTAGATATACTTTAAAGCTCATATGTTTTATTTTTATGGTATGGATACTTTATGGGATGATCTCAAAGCATAATATAAAATTCTTATCTGATAATAAATATTTTCTAAAAATCAATCCAAACAAATATTATTATTTATTTAATATTTTTTTGGATTAATTATACTACGTCTATGCCCAAATCAAACAATCCTAAAATAAAATAAAAGGTAAAACCATCTTCATCATAGGTTGTGCAATCCAGCTAAGGGCTTGTGGAAGCAATTCCATTAGATATTGAACAAGCGAACGTCAATAGAGAAGAGTTTTATTGGAGTAATGTAATGGTTAACATATCCATCACATCGCTTTCTTGCTCAATTGGAAATGAAGGAATGGTTGACATGTCCTCTGGACGAGGCAAATGCTTTTCTTCATTAAATTGAATTGGATATTGATGGGTGGAAATAGGTATGATATTGTATTCCTGCCCCTCCAATATGTGGCCTTTGAAAATGGCAGGCAGGTAGAATAGAATATATAACTGATGAAAGAATAAATGGAACTAGTGGTTGTTACACTTCCAATTACTCACGACTCTTTATATTTCAGTATTAAAAAATATTTATTATACATTGTAACGGAAAATATGACAAACCTTAATTAAATTATAGTGGTCTATGAGGTTATACGACCAAGTATATTCTACTATTGTTTAATCATGTCCATTCATTTATTAAAAATTTAAAATTTCTCAAATCCTCATTAGGTACACCTGTGTAACAATACTAATATTGATTATTATAAAATGTAATTTTCAATATAATACCTTTTGTTATATATTTGAATCATAGTCAATTCCAGGAGAAAAATAGGGGTCTTACTAGTAGTAACTAGTATTGATATTGTGGGGTGGTGGGAGGGGGAGGGATTCTCATTAATCCCGAAGGAGTAATTGAAGATAGATATGCCTAGGATTTGGGCAAGAAGACAAATAACCAAGCATAGGCCTATGGATTGTACCTCGGTCTCATCTTAGCTTGGCAAAAAGGAATCATGGATATGAATATACTGGGGGATACCCTTCTGGTCATAAAACATATAAACCATAACTTTGTACCTCAGAACAACAATCTGAATCATATACTTAAGAAATCCCAAGGAATACTACCTCTCTTTGGGAAACTAAATTTTTTCCACATCCTAAGAGGTCAAAACAAGGAAGTTGATATGCAAGCCAACAAGGCCTACCAAATGAAAGAAGAGAGCAGCAAGGTAAACGAAATAGACGAACATTTTCCTATTCCCTAATTGCTCAGATGAAATTCCTAATCGTGAAATTTAATCTTGATTCCATTCAAAAAATCGGAATCATAAGTCAAAAATCATGGTTATAATGGCTTTTCCTTCCATATTTCCCCTCTTCCTTTGAAGATTCATGAAACTATTGGTTCAATCCTCTCGTTCAAGGTTTCCTCCCCTGTCTTCCCTTCTTCCAACTCTCCTCCCACATCACACTCTCTCCTCCCCCCTCTCCTAGCCACCTCGACCTCCATTGCGGCTCTCCCTTCTTCATCCTCCCTCTCGACCTCCCCATCCCCGTCACATCCACCCTCTCATTAATTGCCCCTTCTCCCCGCCTCATAACTGCAACTGTCGACATGATGACCTCTTTCACTTGCCTCGTGCCTGCATTCCACATCATGTCAAAAAACTTGGCGAGGTCTTGTGTTTAAGTGTGGGAAATTTGTATATCACTACTCGGATAAGGATCCGTAGCAGGGGCATTCAAGAAAAAAACGTGAAAGAGAACCGCATTTACTCTTTTTGGGCAGGATCAAATCATTGGCGCGAGGGATAGTGAATTTGCACAAGGCGGAAGTTGTTTCAGCAAGCAGGATAATTGGGATCCAGGAGGTAAGCCCGCATTCTCACAAATCCTCATAAGGCTAAGGCTCATAAAATTCTATAAATGGATACATAATGGTTTAACCTTTTGCAAAAAGAGAGAGTTTGTCTTTGTCTTGGTTTTCGTTGGTGCAAGGACCCCTTGGTAGGGCCTGTGATGTCAGGGATTTTTTTGGTTGTGGAGACTGAGAAAATTCATCCTCTAAAGTGTGAGTTATTCACTGGTGAGGGTTTCAAATTTAGTTTAGTTGAGTAGGAAGAGTCAAATAAGGGGAAGTGGGAGAAGTTTTGTTGTTGTGTGTTCAATTTGAGTATTGTTGGGTTCTCTATTTTAGTGTGTCCAACCTGAGTGTTATTGGGTCCCCAAAGAATCTCTAAGAACCAAACATTTGAATTAATCGACACAATAATTCATTCTCTCTATGAAGTTTTGGTCTCCAGCTCCTGGGGCCGACGACGCCCTCGCTCAGGTAGGATGGCGGGTCATTTAGATAAGAGGTGGTGAGGAGCCCTCCTCAGGAAAAATTCACACCATCTGACTGTGAGATTTGTGACAAAGAACACTTCTAATGTTGGGAGGGATTGGCAAAACTAAAAAGGGTGCCTTCATCAGCAATAGCAGGAGGAGTATGAAATGCAGGAGAGTCAAATTGAAAAGAACCAAAAGATTCGACAATTCAATAATGAAATTGATGCTCTGCGTAATCAAATTGAGGACCTTCAAATCAAATTAGAAAGAAATAACTCTCAATCTGCAAATGAAACAATGGGAATAGATATCAGTTGTCCAGCTGCCATGGAGGACTAGTATGCTTCTTGTGTTTGTGTTTTGATGTCGAAATATAAATGTATTTTTCTTTTAAATCAATTCTGCAGGGTATATAGTAGTAATCATGCAAAAGTTATGTGGTTTTTTGTAATTTTGGAAGGAAATTGGGCGTGGACAAATCGTATGCAAACTCTGATGCCCAAGGTTGGAAATGTACTCGAACTGTATTCCTCTCAGTTTTTAGCCACGTACTGGCGTTGATTAATACAATCATGTTACTCTTTATTGTTAAAAACAAAAAAAACTAGTACTCATATTGATCATTATAAAATGTAGTTTCCAGTATAATAAATTATTATTTCAATCTATATTATAAGTCATTATTAAATATGGGTTGGGTGGTGGTTTAGTGATGACATATCAAGTTACCAAGATTCAATTTCTTTGAGAATAAGTAATAGAAAAAATTGTACTTTTTATGAAAATAATAATATAACTAAATGGAAGTGTGTACATTTAATTAATATAAATTTATTTTAATTCTAAATTTACTAAAAATAAAATGATCAGATCTTTCAAGATGAAATCTCTTTTTGAGTTTAAAATTTGAGAAATTTTATATCTTGAGAGATATGATTTTTTTTAGCTTAGTAAATCTAAAGTTAAGATGAATCTATGTTAATTCTTCATAATATTATTTCTGTTTGTATGAATTTCACATCTCTCTATATAAAAATATTCTTTTTTAATTTTATTATAAAAATATTTTTTTAACACATATAATTATATATATATGGTAGCTCGAAACAGGGTTGCCTTTCAAGATATCCTCTCCACTCCAAACAAAACTACAACACAAATCTTGGCCATTTTTCCCTCCCTTTCAAGAACAAACCTCCACCCTTCAAAATCATCCATACAGAGAACATTGATAAGTCTCATCCATGGGATTTTTTTGATGGGGCATCCCAAGGAGAGGGAGACTATGGAGGGGTTTGGTTCTCTATATCTCTGATACAAACTCTTTCTCGCATCAGATACAGTTGGGAAAGGGATCAAACAACTATGCATAATTGTTGGCCTTAAAGCTTCTTCTTCTTTTGTCACTACAAAAGGATTGCGGGTCATTATAGATTTTTGGGGACTCTATGGTTGTGATAAATTGGTTCAAGGAGACACAAATATGTCACAACCATTTACTTTTTCCCTTCTAAGAGGATTTATTGTTAATAAAATCTCCTTCGACAACATATCAGGTTGTCTTGTCCACAGGGAGTAGAACATAGTTGCATACGCTCTTTCTAAAGAGGGTACTCAACTAGTTTTGGGCCAATGGAACATACAAGAAACAAAGAATGGAGAACACTATGAATACTATCATAGGCCCTTCATAGAGGGTGATCCTCTAGTACATCGGCAACAAAGGAGCTAAAACAAAAGGCTCTTTTTGAAATTTTAATGGCTTTCTTTGTTGTGGTTTATTTGGGACTATATGTATATATTTATGTTTTCACTCATAAAAAGGGTGAATACTTTGGACTAGCTCTTTTTGGATCAACACATATTCAAGAACAATGTGAAAAATCTCAAATTTTTTCAACTCTCGAGCAGTCTTTTGCCTCACCTGAGCTCGATGCTCACAAAAAAACCATCTAAAGCCTCTTTCAAGAATACATAATTTCAAATATTCATCAACAAAATGTAATTTGACTTATTATGCTAATGAACAAAGTTATGATTTTTTTCTAAGAAAAAAAAATTATATATATGGACTTGGCATTTTTTTTAACATGTTTTATATTTTTTTAGTTTCATATGTATGTATGTATGGATTCTGAAAGGATATATGGCGACCTCAGAAATGTCTAGCCTCGGACAAGGTAACAGCAAGCTCAACATCAAGGTTTAATGTTTGTATTCCATCCTTACTTGATCAAAAAGATAGATAATTTTATTTCATAATGGAGGAAGAATTAGTGGATTATAGTAGCAGTCCCAACACCGAACCAATATTTTGGATGTCGTCAGATCCTTACATTTGTCGCGGGAAGACAACCAATATTGATCTGGATTGGATCATTATATCTTTTGTCATCCATCTCGATGCTTTCAAAGTGGAAAAAATAGAGGAATCAACTCTCAAGACCATTTTTTTACCTATGGGACCTAGCTTGGCAAATTGGGGTCTAAAACCTTCTAGGATGTTTTGAGTCATCAAAAGAAATTTTTGGAGGTAAAACTTTACTAATTTTGTGTCGCGCCTTTTTTTATGTTCTGCACACAAATACCTTTCCAACAATGCAAGAACCGTGTCAATTGGAGTTCATATGCAAAAGTTATGCCACTCATAAGTTGACCTTCTTATTTTCACCACCATAATTCAAAAGGATGCCACATTAGCCCGAATTATTCATGAGATAGGGGCTAACCACATTATTATAATGTAGAAGAGTCTATAGTTTAACTCTGGTTAAGGGTTGAAGTAGTCAAACCTAACCACTAGTAGGCTATCGGGTTGTGTTATAACCAGTCCACTTGGAGGAAAAAGGGCTCCATTCTTTCGAGTGCATTTGTTCCATACCTGAGAAAAAATGTCCAAGAGGATAGGAGACAGATCACACAAATAGTATGTGTTCACTATAGTACCCCACAGGCCACAGGACATACTTTTTTGTACTCAGCCATATTTCCATTCAGATAAAGAGAGTGGAGTGACCTCGCCTTCCAGTGGGGTTTTTCTCCCAAAACAGTTTCCCAAGTCATATATTGTGTCAAATGTGTGTGTGAGCTTGTAATTTGTCATTCTTTATTTTCTACATAATTTTAATTCGCATGCATATGCTAATAACAATAACGTACAAATCTATAAATATAAAGAAATACAAAATTGTAATAGTTTATATTTTGGATTTTTTAAGTATATTTTTTATCAGATCCTTTTTGACGAATTGCCAAGTAGAATATCCTGTTGATAATTTGGAGGGTTGGATATTAATACAAATTCTCTTCTTGATAATTACTTGTGAGCTTACTCGAGATACTGATGTCTTCTCTTTGTTATCTTGTTTAGTCTTTCATCAAGTCAATTATCAAAATAAACACGACACAAACTTAGGCTCCTAGATCCAGGGAAAAAACCTCTCCCTATTGGAGAGGAAAACCCGCAAATAATTCTTCTTATAGATCTTAAAATGACAAGTTCCATGACCAAGACTTAGACCCTTGACCTAGATATGCTTCCAAGACCTTGACACAGCTTCTTGACTCTTCTCTTCTTCAACAATTTGCTCTGTTCTGCACTAGAGAACTCGATCTCTAAGATTCATTGCTTCTAACTGAAGTTAGGAAGGTAAATCACATATTTACCCTCCTCACCCTTTCACACTTTTCAAATTTCTCTCTTTTCATGCACTGTGGGAGTGTATTTACTTCAATATTTTCTTCAGACAAATCTGTACTTCAAATGCTGCCCTTATCTTTACTTCTACTTCAATTTTGTCACGTTGTCATTTCCTCCAAGATTGTTCGTGCATGGTCTTATTCTGATCAGCAATTGATATCAAGTCTACACCCTTTTCTTCTTATGTAGACAATAGATATACTTGTACCTTGACCCTATACTTACTCATAGAAATCCGCAATTCTGTTTTTCATTGAGATCTGTAATCCATATTGTTTTCCTCATCGCATTGTGCTTGTCTTTTGTCCACGCATATGTCTCCGCAATATCTGTACTTATTTTAGGGCTGAATCTACACTTAACTTCTGCCTTAAGTCCGCACCTTTTGATTTAGGAAGATCCGCAAATTATGTCTTTGTGATCACCGAAAACCTTGTGTACAAATGATTCGCAAGTTCAGGCATATATAGTGGATTGTTCCAGCTATTAGGCCGACCATCCAGCTATGTGTTAGGGCGACTTGAAATGTATTCTCTTCAACATTTAATGTGGCATTCCCCACTTGTATTCCAGTGTTGATTTATGGTTTTTGTGAGCTAGTCTTCCAGCATAGTTTGAGGGTTGTTAGGAGTCCTTCTTCCTCAAGGTCTTGGAGCATATATTTGCTAGACTAGATACTTCATGAACATGACACTTAATTACATTTTATACCTAGAAGACACAAAACTAATAGAAATCAAGAAGAAGTCTATTAACCTATATAATAAAATCTTGCTCATGAAACCCATGAAGAAAGTGCAACAAAATACATTTTATTATCTTTGTCTTCTTCTTTACATAAATACATAGTCAACATGAAGACCAACCTAGTTACACTTTTCAACACTCCCTCTTAACTAGGGAGGTTTTCATACATGTACACGGTCACTTTCAAACTGAAGAATCTCATAAGAAGAATCGGATTGGTAATCGCATCTGTATACCATCATATCAACCAGCATTGTCCTACTACAAGGCCTTGACTAACATCCCCATCTCTCAACGAGACAATGGGATACAATGTTGGCGAGACACATGACCAATTGAACCGGCATTTCAAGCAGCCCTATAAGCACCAGTGAAAACGGGATTCCCAGTCTAACTAGTTATTGAACCCACATTATAAGCGGTTGAAGCAGCTTCATTCCCCCCAGCATTACCAATAGTTGAACCGACAGTCCCAGGGTAGATAGAGTCTCGGATCAGTACTTTATTTCATGGGTGGGACATAGCTGGCAGGGCTTACTTAACCGAATACATGTAATTGGGATCTATCTCGCATGCATATATCTCTATCAGGAAAGCAGCCTATCTATCTACTATCTGAAAACTCCTATTCTCAATAGACACCATAGTCATTGTCTCTCCAAGGTACATACTCCACCTAGGTGTTCCCAAAGTATGACCTTATTGGTTTATTCTTCTCTTGGGTAGCCAACCCTCAAAGAATATCGGTCCTCAAATACTCTTATCTTGAATGCCCTATCTCATTCTCAAAGAGCATCCAATGCCAGATGATTACCCAATCCATTCTTTCTACCAGGTGAAGACTAGAATGTTGTGTTTGTCCATTCTCTTCACATGGCCTTCACTAAGACTTACGATTGTTAGTCCTGGTCTAGTGCATGACATATGTATTATAGAATCACATATGTCACTCCCTCTTAGCACAAAAAGGACATACTTCAAGTTTTTTCCAAGTAAGAAACTTACCACCAGGCTCCCTCTTAACCAGGGTCTTGCAGCAACAATCCAGCTACTCATGAAGTATTCCTCCCCTCGATGTCATGGATTTCGATATTGAGGAATCTTCAACCTTTGGCTTCATAGGGCACAGATCATCCATCACTTTCAGTCATGAGTCATTTCCACTATCAGAAAGTGATTCATTAGTATTTTACATCCGGTCCACCATTATGCCATGCTGCTTTCCTTCGAATCATCTCCAAGGATCATACATCCTATGATTAGCAGCCCTACACAAATTCATCCAGATAAACATATACATATGAAATTTTAAAACAAAATTTACCTCAGTGATGATCTTTCACCATGACATCTTCCTGTAAGCATCGACATCCTTTATTCAGGTTGACACATCTCCTAATGATATGTTTTTCCAAGGGTATTCTTCTTTACCAGACTTCCGTCATTGTCTACATATCTTCCCAGGAGATCTCTTCGTCACATCTTCTTGGCTTCCGGATGATAACTGGCTCTTGACATGGTTGCATTTCATGATCTCTTCCTTTTTGCACATTCTCCATTCCAAGGACCTTACAAAGTTTCCATTTTCTCGTTCATATACAACCACCTCATATTCCATGAGGAAATATTATGTTGATTTGATCTGTCAGTGCACCGAGAGATCCTTCTTCATAGATCATACTTCTAAATATGGAATTCTATTACCTACAACCATATGGCTTGACTTCACAACATCCAGTGTCAGCATATAAATATATATACACACCTCATACCTTTTTCCCTTGATTCATCCCGCAGAAATTCCTCTAGAATGAAGAGCTTCATTCCTTTGACCTGCTCCATCAATATGTCTTCACATCCCAGATTTATGTTTCCATGATGACCCTTGACCTTGATGAATTCTTTCCTTTAGTAATGTTATCAGAGAGGATTTCCCAGCGCTGATTAACCAAGAGCTTTGAACATGCTTTTTATCATTATGCTATAATATACATTGCTTCCTATCATACTGTTTTACAACCAACAGAAATCTCATAAAGGAGAAGATGACCTCAATCATAGTAGAGATCCCTTGCTTCTTCTTTCTTAGATTTCTTTGCATCAGGTCCTTCCCTCACATCTGAGATATGGGCATCTTCCCTTTTCCTCTTGTCCTTGTCAAATTTAGGATAATCTCTTTTACAACGCCCAAGTTCATTACATCCAAAGCATCGTACATTTTCCATGTTTCTTCTTTCATTCTGAGAACCAGATTTTCCGAATCTTCCTTTCTTCCTATATGTGGCTACAAAGGCTTGATTCTCTTTGCTTGGTCTTGTATCAGCTTTGGCTTTTTGTCTTGTTTCCTCTGTTTTACATAGAGACCATAAGTCATGGAATGGAGTGACTTCTTTCTTTCCGTATAACCTAGAAGTGAATTTTACCCATTCCTCTAGTAGAGCATTCAACACCATTGTAGTCATCTCAATGTCAGACATTACTTCTCCCAGTTCCTGCAGTTGATCTCTTATTTCGGAAATTCTCATAAAGTATGGAGTGATTCCTTCTTCCCTTGATAATTTCATTTTATATAGTTCTTGTTTTATAGAGATTGCTTCTCCTGCAGTACTCATAGAAAATAGCTCCACCAGTTTCTTATATATGTCTTTAGTAGACTTTAGTATTGATACATAGGGAATGAGAGAGTCCTTAATGGATTCTATGAGAATCCTCTAGGCTCTAATTTCTCCCTTCATGTACTTGGCATGAGCTCGAGCATCTTCTTTTGGAGATTGGATTGTAGAACCTTCGATATATTCCATAACTTCGTCTTCATTTAAATTCAAATCTGTCCTCTTCTTCCATGTACTAAATTTTGATGACCCAGCCAGCTTGTTGCTCTCTTTACAATAGGTCATCTTGACAGATTTAAGTAAGGTCATAGATACTTACTTGAGAAAGTGGCTTGCACCTTCCTTGATGATGATGAAGATGAAGTCAAGAGCTTCTTCTATGATAGAAATATTCAATGTAGGTGATTTTGAATCCTTGATGATAAAGGATACCTTCAGAATTTGAAGACCTCCTTCTAACATTGTCTTAAAAGTGAATCTTTGATGACAAAGATTACTTTATTGAATGAGTTGATTCTTTGAATGATATAGGAGATCTTTCTTGAAGTAGCTAGAGAGTCTTCCTTTCAAAATGATTTGACTTTCCAACCCAAACTTTGATCTTCGCTTCCGAGAGTGTCTTCTTTGACAAGAAGCCCTTGAGTTTAGCACCTGAGCTCTGATACCATGTTGAGAATTTGGAGGGCTATAGATTAATACAAATTCTCTTCTTGATAATTACTTGTGAGCTTACTTGAGTTACTGATGTCTTCTCTTTGTTTTCTTGTTTAGTCTTTCTTCAAGTCAATTATCAAAATAAACACAACACAAACTTAGGCTCCCAGAGCCAGGGAAAAAACCTCTCCATCTTGGAGAGGAAAACCCACAAAGAATTCTTCTTATAGATATTCAAATCACAAGTACCGTGACCAATACTTAGACCCTTGACCTAGATATTCTTCCAAGACCTTGACATGACTTCTTGATTCTTCTCTTCTTCAACAATTTGCTATGTTCTGCACTAGAGAACTTGGTCTCCAAGATTCACTGCTTCTAACTGAAGTTAGGAAGGTAAATCACAGATTTACCTTCCTCACCCTTTCACACTTTTCAAATTGCTCTCTTTTCATGCACTGTGGGAGTGTATTTACTTCAATATATTCTTCAGACAAATCCGTACTTTAAATGTTGTCCTTATCTTTACCTCTACTTCCATTTTGTCACGTTGTCATTTCCTCCAGGATTGTTCGTGTATGGTCTTATTCTGATCAACAATTGATATCAAGTCCGCACCCTTTTATTCTTATGTAGACAAAATATATACTTGTACCTTGACCCTGTACTTACTCACAGAAATCTGCAATTATGTTTTTCACTGAGATCTGTAATCTGCACTGTGCTTGTCTTTTGTCCACACATATGTCTCTGCAATATTCGTACTTATTTTAGGGCTGAATCTGCACTTAAATTTTGTCTTAAGTCCGCACCTTTTGATTCAGGAAGATCCACAAATTCTGTCTCTGTGATCACCGAAAACCTTGTGTACAAATGATCCGCAGGTTCAGGTATATATAGTGAACTGTTCCAGCTATTAGGTCAACCATCCAACTATGTGTTATGCCGACTTGAAATGTATTCTCTTCAAAATTTAATGTGGCATTCTCTACTTGTATTCCATCGTTGATTGAGGGATTTTTTTGAGCTAGTCTTCCAACATAGTTTGAAGGTTCTTAGGAGTCCTTCTTCCTCAAGGTCTTGGAGCATATATTTGCTAGACTAGATCCTTCATGAACATGACACTTAATTACATTTTATACCTAGAAGACACAAACCTAATAGACATCAAGAAGAAGTTGATTAACCTATATAATAAAATCTTGCTCATGAAACCCATGAAGCAAGTGCAACAAAATACATTTTATTATCTTTGTCTTCTTCTTTACATAAATACATAGTCAACATTTAGACTGACCTAGTTAAACTTTTCAACATATCCATGGAAGTTTACAAATAATATTGGTATTAGAGAAGGTTCTTTTTGGTATATTTTGGAGATTTGTAGGGGATCTAAATCGGTTAGGCCAAAAGTCATAAAACCCTAGTCATGGTCGATGAATCTGTGAATAACCCTTATCCTGTACAGGTGAGGTTTTCGTGGCTGGAACAACAAGTCGTAGATACAAATTGTAAATTAAATCTCCTCATGGTGACCTTGAGTAAAAAATTTGGGATATTTGGAAAATATGGGGGTTCTAATGCAAAGGAAAAATCAGAAGGAGCATCAAGAGATGGAGAAGTAATAAAGAACCAGCCTAAGAAAGGACCCAAAAAAATATCAACCTAGTTCGATTGTTGTGAATAAATCACAACCCTTATTCAAAATGGAAGAAAAGGTCGATATCACGCTATACCAAAACGATATCAATGCTTTGAAGCTAACTCATTAGTTGCAACAACTGGAAGTGTATTTCGGTGTCCATCAAATTGAGGAAGAACAAAATATTTCATTTGTGTGGCTGAAATTAAAGGGCCATGCCCTAACTTGGTGGGAAAGTCGCACGGAGACCCTGAGATTTGAGGGAGAGCCTCTAGTGACTAAGTGGTAGGACTTCAAAACCCTCATTAAGTCACAGTTCTACCCTATTGGTTATGTAGAGGAACATTGGATCTGGTGACACTAATTCAAGCAAAAGTCGAGGCAAAACGTTCACAAGTACACCATAGAGTTCAAAAAGATGGCGATAATGTTGGGTATCTCCCCTAAGAACCTATATGTACTACTCAAGTATTCGGGGGTCTACAGTGTCCTCATATGTGGGAGCAAGTGATGATTTTCAAGCCCAAAACGGTGGACAAGGCTTGTGTATAGGCGCAATACCTGGATAACATAGGCCTGAAGAAAGCGCAATCAAGTGGATTGAAGTAGAATAAGCAACAAGACGCTTATAATAAAGGGAAGAAGAATAAAAAGGGGGGTAAAGATAAAAAGATGGCATCCACAACACACTAATGCAAAGATTCCAACAACTACTGCAACAATTAACGACCATACAGAGGTGAAGTGTTGGAAGTTGCATCGATAGCTTAATTTGAAGAACAAAAAGAATGGAAATAAGAAGAAGAATCATATGGGCAATAATTCAAGAAACCAAGTTGAAATCACCTCATATGTGGATGAGAAGATCATATGTACATCACTGCAGAAGTAGGTGAATCTAAGTATCTTTCAATAACAAAAAGAGAAAGAAATGACCAAACTCTTCCATATAAAGATGCAAGTCAAGAAGACCAAGATTGATGCTCTATTTGACTTAGGATTATAGGAAAATATCGTTGTAGTAGAGTTAGTCACGAAGTTGGGGTTGGAAGTTCATGATCATCAAAGCCCATATCAATTGGGATGGGTAAATAAGAATACAAAGTTGAAGGTAAAAAAACAGTGCAAAATTAGATTTTCCATCAATGATAATTTTATCAATGAATGTGGAGTTGTGTTTGGGAGAGCCTACATGTACATGCAAGATGCAATATTCCTGCGGATTGCCAAAAAATACTGGCTCGTCATGGAAGGAAAATCGTTCACCATCAATGTTCACAGAGGCAAGTCAAAATTTTCACTGGTAAATGCCAACCAAGCCAAGAAATTGATCGGTTCCAGCAATAAGTATGTTTTGTTGTTTCTAAGAGAATTTTTTTTTGTATAAGATTCAGTAAGAGGCAAGGCATCCGTGGAGGGGTGTACTAAGAAATAGAAACAAAAACTAGAAGAGTTGTTACAGACATATAGGGATGTGTTCCAGGAGCCTAAAGGATTACCACCTAAGAGGGAACTAGAGCATGAGATCCAGTTATTTTTGGACTCCCCATTAACAAACATTGAGTTCTACAAGAATTTTGTTATAGAAGCAGGTAGGGTGAAGAAACAGTTGCAACAACTACTGGAAAAAGGTGTCATTTGATCGATTACATCACCATGTGGGTCACCCATCATCATTGTGCCAAAGAAAGATGGGACTTGGTAGATGTGTATAAATTATATGGCGTTGAAAAAAATCATGCTCAAGAACATGTACCCCCTACCTAAGATAGATGATCTACTGGATCAATTGCAACAGGCGAAATACCTCACGAATTTGGACTTAAAGTCTGGATATCACCAGGCTCGAGTCAAAGAATAAGAAAGTTGGAAGACCACCTTCAAAACTAGGAAAGGTTTGTATGAGTGGTTGTTCATTCCATTTGGCCTATGCAACGCACCAACTGCGCTTATGATATTAATGAATGATTTTCATCCTTTTATAGATTCATTTTTTATTTTCTATTTGGATGATATAACGCTATACAATGCTACCTGAGAGGATCATATCTCACATTTGACACAGGTGTTGGATACATTAAAGAAGCATCAACTACTAGAAAACCCCAATAAGTGTGTTTTCACATAATAGTATTTAGTGTATCTAGGGTATGTGATAGGTGGAGGAGAGTTAAAGATATATCATGCCAACATGGAGGCCATCGTGAAATATTTGGTGCCTACTAATGTTTATGAGGTTAGGATTTTTTTGGGGCGACATAGTACATGAGGAAATTCATAACCTCATTTTTAGTGGTAGTAACACCACTCTATGCCATAAAATCAAGAATAAAGAGTTTCCAGTGGGGAAAGGGTTAGTAGAGAGCCTTCAAGGAGCTAAAGAAGAAGATCAGTCAAAGACCAGTTATGGGATTACTAAACTTGCATTATCCATTTAAAGTGGAGTGAAATATGAGTGGGTATGCTATGAGAGTAGTATTGATGCAGAGAGGAAAGCTTGTATGCTATCATTCTGAATTATTTCATGGGGAAGTTCTTAACTACCCTACCTACGACAAGGACCTCTATGTCTTGGTGCAAGCCATGAAGAAGTGGAAGCACTATGTTTTGGGAAAGAAAACGGTAATCCACAAATATCACCAGCCACTACAGTACCTGCAGGCCTAGAGTAAGCTACAATAGACCAAGCATTACAAGTGGATGGGGTTTCTACAATAGTTTCATTTACTGATTAAGTACAAGAAAGGAAGCTCAAACAAGTTGGCCAAATTGTTTTCAAGGCCATCGATATCAAAGATCACAACTTTGGGAACTATGATTCACATGGAGCCATTCACCCATGATGCATACGAATAGGAATATTCAGAGGATTAGGACTTTAGGGAGGTGTTTCAGTAGTTGCAGAGTCAGATTCATGTGCACGATGGCGACAAAACCGATGACTATCATCTCCAGGATGTGTTACTCTGCAAGATGGATAAGATATGTGTTCCTAAAGGTGAGCGACTGCAACTGATTAGAGAGGCTCACACCTCCAAGGTTGCAGGGCACTTTGGTGTAGGGAAGACAGTGGCCAACATGTAGAGGTGCATGTATTGGAAAAAAATGCAAGAAAATGTAGCTACGTTCATAAGAGGATGCATGCTTTGCTGTACCAACAAACCTAACAACAGGAAACAATGTCTATATCATACCTTAATTGTATGCGCACATCCTTGGGAAATAATTTCCATGGATTTTGTGGGATATTTACCAACAACCAAGAAGGGACATGACTACATGTTCGTGGTAGTTTACAAGTTCAACAAGATGTGTGTTTTGTTGCCCTGCAATAACACTAGTGGGAAAAAAGCAGCAAACTTGTTCTTTGGACAGGTTATGTTGCACTTTAGGGTACCAAGGAGCATTGTTTCAGACAAGGACACAATATTTATTAGTGCATTTTGGACTACATTGTGGGAGAAGATGGACATAAAGTTGAATAGATCTACAAAATTCCATCCACAGACAGATAGATAGATATAAGTAGTCAACAAGACTTTGTTGTAGCTTCTAAGGGGATATAACCAGAAGCATATGAAGACCTAGGATGAAAATCTGGTATACATACAACATTCTTACAACAGAGCAGTCCACACTTCCACAAGAAATTCCCCATTTGAAAAAATTATAGAGAAGATCAGACATATCCATTTTTTGGGTACAAGAGATGCTGCATAAGTCACACGATAAATATAAGGCTAGGCATGATTAGCATAGAACCGAGAAATCATTCAAGGTGGGAGATATAGAATGGATACAACTGAACAAGGAGAGCCTACAAGGGCCTGGTAAGAAAATCAAAGCTCTCATGTATGGTCTCTTCGAGATACTAGAAAAAGTGTGTGACAATGCCTATTGACTCAATTTACCACCATATGTGTGCATTTAATCAATTGTGAATGAAGATAATTTGAAACTCTATGAGCCTTCCATGCTAAATCGGGAAGAGGAAAGGTTCCTACCTTTTGTGTAGGATTTGGAACCAGATACTTCGGCAGAGTTGATAGAAGATGCACTTTTACATAAGAGTTCCAAAGCTATGAGACAGGGGCAACATGACCTTTAGAAAATTAGGTTGAAAGGACAACTTCCAAGCAAAGCTAAATGGTACACCCAAGGGAAGGCGAAGGAAAATTTCCCTCAACTCATTAAGTAGAAGCTTTTGGGGAACAAAATCCTCCAAAAATGGGGAGGTGTTATCCGTATTAGATCATTATATTTTTTTCATCCATATATATGCTTTCAGAGTGGAAAAAGTGGAGGATTAAGCTTTTAGGACCATTTTTTACCAATGGGACCTTGTTTTGCAAATTGGGGTCTAAAACCTTCGAGGAGCGTTTTGAGGCATCAAACAACATTTTTTTGGGGTTAAATTTTTCCAATTTAAACCTACCACTTTTTCCATTATTTTACATACAAATACCATTCCAATGTCACAAGGATCACATCAATAAGAGTCTGTATGCGAAATTTATTCCACTCAGAAGTCGACCTTCCTATTTTCACCACAATAATTTGAGAGGATGCCATGCTAGCCCCCATTATTCATGAAAAGGAGATATCCATGTGATTATGATGTAGAATACTCTAGAAGAGTCTATATTGTAACTCTGTTTAAGAGTTGAGTTAGTCAAACCTAACCACTAGTAGGCTATCGGGTCGTGTTATAAGCGGGCCACTAGGAGGAAAAGGTGTTGCATTATTTTCAGTGCATTTGTTCCATAGCTAAGAAAAATTAGATAAGAGGGATAGGAGATAGAGCACACATAGAGGATGTGTGCACTGTAGTATCCCACGGTCCATATGCCATACTTGTTTGTACTCGTAGCCATATTTCCATTCAGAGAAAGATAGAAGAGTGGCCTCACCTTTTAACTAGGCTTCTCTCCCAAAAGGGTTTCTTAGGTCATATCTTGTGTCAAATGTGTTTAGGAGATTTTATTTCTTCATTCTCTATTTTCTGCATAATTTTAATTCACTTCCATATGCTATTAACAATGATTTCCAAATCTATAAATCTAAAAAGATATAAACTATAATTGTGTAGATTTTGGTTTTTTTAAGTATAATTTTGAAGAGATTTGTTTTGACAAACTGTCGTGTGGAATATCCACAACATTTTACAAATCAAGTACACAATATATTGGAGTCCAAATAGATAAGGTGAATGTCGTAGGACAATCTGCGTCTTACCATTGCACTCATGACAGATTTTCCAGAAAGATCACCCTAAAACACGAAACCCAAAAAATTAATCAAACAACCCAAAGGAAAGGAATTAGAGAAAGGAAGCTTACGAAATGTAACACCCTCATCCCACATCTACCCAAGTCACCAGCCAATCAGGGTAAACATGTAACTAAGAGTTACTATGATCTAATTCAACCTCCTAGTTGACCTTAAGGAAGTAGAACCGATAGAAACACATCACACAGACATTCCACATCAGCAACAGGACACCAAGGAACCATCCCAACCACTCATGTAACTAGACCCTAGGTCCCACTTAGGTTTTAGGCTTTCAACCCCTTGGACACTCCCATAGTATAGGCATGGGTGCGTTTGGGAGACTTTGGACGCTCCCACAACATATGCAAGTCTGCGTCCAGGGACTTTTTCCCACAGACCTGTGCCAGCATCCCCGGGATTTGAGCCACTTTTTCAGGCCCAAAGCCCAGGTCACTGCCCAAAACTCAATGACACATTGAAAAGCTCAAAAATTAAATATAATAGGGAAACAATGATGCAAAAGTAAATACTTGAATAAGGACTTGACTGGACCTGTACTAGCCATGATAGGCACTTCGTCAAACGTGTCGCAAATATGTAATCTGCAGGTTTAAATAACAGATCTGAACATAGGGGTCTCATACTTATCTGAGAATCGCTAGGAAGCATTGTTCCCTTACATCATTAGCTGCAATATCATCTATTAGGTCATATATACATTGTTTATTCATTTAGAATTAAAACATGAGGAGATCCATACATCATCATTGTCACAACACATGCTTATAACCAACATAATAACAACTGAAATATCAAGGATACATCAACCATAGAATCCAGATATAAACCAATTCATTTACACATAAAATTTCAAGGTGAGAACCTCTTATTAATTAATGCAAAAGCCAACCCGGGATGAGACTTCCACGTTCCAACCGAACATAGATTGGCTAAGCCAAATCTCTTTTCAGCCAATCACCCCCGTGCCATATTCCAAGCATGAATGTGAGACTCAACCCAAAAGAACCAACCAAGGCATCCCGAGGCTAAACCACCTCACCCTCATTAATAAAAATCAGGCTTTACCGTAATCCACACCATATCACTAGAGCACTAGGCCAAAACAATAAACATTTCATAACAATATTTACATGATGTTAGATCTAAGACATTTTTGATCCATAATGTTGATAAAATAACTTTCGGATTAATCACATCATTAGGATTAGGTCGACGTTTCGAACCAGCTAATGTGGTTCATCCTCAGGACAAGGTGGAGAGACTAATCAATCTCAGTGAATAAATAGTGGAGATGCATCATTACCTAGAAATAGCCGTTGAGAACTACCTGTTAAGAACTAGCCTTTAAGACTAGCTGTTAAGAACTAGTCGTTAGAAATTTATTTAGTTAGTTAAAAATAAATAAATTAATTAAATTAAATAAATAAAGTTAAAAATAAAATAAAATAAAAAATTAATTAATTAATTATTTAGATAAACAAAATAAATCAATAAAATAATTAAATATACAACCAAAAATAAAAATAATAAAATAAAAACAGAGAAACCTAAGAAGGAACTAAGGAGGGGCAAATTTTTTCTAAATAAATAAATAAAATAAAGTAAATTAAAATAAATTTTATTATGAATGAATGAATGAATGAAATTTTAACATCCACGAGACTAAAAATAGCCTATGGGACTATGGGTTCTCTGTTTTCGTCTTTTGCATTTCAGTCCTCTTCTTGTTCAAATTGATGATGAGCTGGCCCAACCTTCCAACTATCTCATCGCTAAAAAGATAATGTCAAGAAACCGATGCTAACTTATCCCCAGAACTTTCTCTGATGTCTTTGAACGCTTCACATTCCAAAATGAAATGTTTTTCTGATTCCACTGCTCCATACGTGCAAAATGTACAGACTCGTTCTTCCCAAGCTTGTTTAGGCCTTTTCCACCGGCCTGTTCACATCGAAGATGATGCGAGTTAGTTCTTAATTGAGCAGTAAGAACCTTTGCTCTCCACGGAATGGTAGCTCCAATGTACTCTTTTTGTTGAATATCATACATAGGGTTGAATTCTTCGATGTAGTACTTTTTCTTTCTACCCAACTATTTTCCCCATGCCTGTTTACGAAATTTATCCATAACAAAATTCTTTAGTTCTTTGCTATTTGTGGGACAAACATTAAGAAGATATTCCATTTTTGCATCTATGTGTAGTTTTGTCTCATCTATGTTTTCTTTCTTTCACTCATGCCTTCCTTGAAGACAACATTAGGCCATCTACCTACTCCCATTTTCTCAACTCTTTTTAGATATCTTATGAGTTGCACCATAGCAACTGATTCGATGGGAATTGCTCCTATTTCACTCAACATTATCTCATAACGTGCCGAACTTTTTATTTTGAACTTGCTCAAGATCAAACGTTTTTGGATTTTCTCAATTTGCTTCCATTTTGAGATAGGGGTGCTACTAGCCCACAATTCACACCCATATAGCATCACTGGACAAAATATGAGTCCAAAAATCACTTTAATTGTTTTCCAATCCCATAAATCTACTTCTCTTCATCTGTTTTAAAGAGCATACAATGCTTTCCACCCTCCTAAGATTCTCTTCTTTCTGCAGTCCTCCCAATTAAGTTTGTTGTTGAAATTGATCCCGAGGTATTTGTACTCATTTAATTCTTCAATAGTGTTGCCTTCAAAGAAGAACGTATGTTGAATTTGCTTCTTTTTATTATAGAAAATCATTATCTTGGTCTTGCTAATATTGACTTGCATCCCCATTGCTCTATAAAAATGCTCAAGGGCATGTAGGTGCATCTGCAATCCATGGGCCGATTTAGAAATCAAAACGAGATCATCAACATATAAAAGAAGCTTTATCACTAACCCCCCCAACCGAACACCATCCCCACCTTGCAAGTTTAGCCACTCTTCTAGATTATCAATATATAAACCAAAATGAGTAGGGGATAGCGGACACCCTTGCTTGAATCCAATGTCACTTCTAAATATTTCTGAAATACCCGTTGAGGTTCTAATTTTGATTTTCACCTCTTCATAAATTCTATGGACAACAACTCTATAATGCAAAGGAATTTAAAGTTCTTTCATTCTACGCCACAACTTATCTCTAGGGATTGTGTCAAATGCCTTTTTGAAGTCAACGAAATAGCAAAATACTTCTTCTTTATCCCCCCAAACCTTTTCAATAATGTGTCTCAACGTGATGCCGTGATCCACTATAGAATGCTTCGGCCTAAAACCCGCTTGTCCTTTTGCCCTCTTTTCTTTCACTTCTACCCACTTACTGATTCTATTTTCTACCTCGTTGCCAAAAATATTTGCGAACAAAGGGTTGATCATAATGGTTCTATAATTAGACGGATTATTAATGTCTCCACTTTTAAAAAGGGGTATTGCTAGGCTAGTTGTCCAGTCTCTTGGGAATCCTTGTTGAATGATGTTGTTGAATATTTCCATGATGTGCGGTGCAAGAGTGTTCCTTCCCCATTTTAGATACTCTTCTTGAAGTTCAACCAAGTCTTTTGTCTTTCCTATTTTCAATTTTTTAATTTCAATCTCCACCTCCTGTAATGTGAAGAGATTTGTGGTTATGTTGAGCCTCGGGGGAGGCTCAACCTCTGATTCTTTCTCATAGAGTTGTCTTACATATTCAAACCATTGATTAACTGTAATATTATTTTCGATTTGCTTCTTCTTTGGTTCAAGTTCCCGCCAGAAAGTTTTGGGTTATTCTTGCCTAGATATATTAACTCTTCTCGCCTTGTTTGCATGAACTCATCTTTTTTCCTTTTTAATAGCTGCTTATATAAATTCTCCTTGCATGTCTTTTTCAAGGTTCCCCTTGCCATTTTGTATTCTTCATCAAACCAAGCATTTACAGGAAAACAATTTGATTCTGATTTCCTATTTTTTGCTCTTTTTCACTTCTCAAGTGCCCTTTGAATTATATTTGTTAACTCATGACTATTGAAGCTTTGGAAGCTCGTTTTCTCTTTCTGAATTAATCTCTCCAGCATTGTCTTGAAGATAGTACAATTTTCTTGTGTTAGAAAAATTTTTCCCCTTATTAGTGATTGTTGAGAGCATTGGGTTTTTCTCTTATGCTACCTTTCTTCTACCCATGATAACTTCATATAAATTAGGTTATGGTATGATTTTAAGTCCCAATTATGCTCTCCAATCTTAACTTCATCTATCTTTTCTATCAAGTTTTGTGAACAAATCACATAATCAACGACACTTGCCCCATTGTGTGTGTTTCAGGTGAAGTTCCCATAACTTTTCCATCTGTCTAGACCATTGCAAATAATTAAGTTGAAAGCCCCACACAATGTAAGCAATTCCTCTCGAAAATAGTTGCTAACTTTGTCATCTTCTAAACATCTCACCCATTGGGGATTCTCCTCTTCAGTGAGCCAAATATGATTATGATCCTCTTTGCAACAAAGAATACTAGCTTGCTGATTTGTTGTTCTAGCATTAAAATCAACTACTAAAAGCACTTCTCCCTGTTGATAGTACGCAACAATATCTTGCTTTATTAGGGGGGTAAATTTTTTATTAATTCAATATATAAAACAAAATTAATTAATTAATTAGATAAAAATAATTCAATAAATTAATTAAGTAATATATAACTAAATAAGATAAAATAATAAATAAACAAAGAAGCCTAAGAAGGTACTAGGGAGGGGGGAAATTTAACAAATAAATAAAATACAATAAAAAAAATAAAAAAGTAAAATAAAACAATTAAATAATTACATAAAAATAAATCAATAAATTAATTAAAATAAAATAAAACATAAAATATTAAACATAACTTACCTAGCGAGAGCTGGGGTCCAACTCTTACTTAATTTCCAACCATCATCACGGTTGAGATTCTTAGCATGTCGTTCAATTTCGGTCGCCTCCCTTAATTTCCTATGGTGGAAGTGATCTACCCTCGCAACGACTTTAGAGTCTTCAATACAAACATGGTGGCAGGATTTTTCCACGTGTTTAGCAAGAGCTGAGGTATAGGACCAATTATGTCTAATATCCGCAGCATGCTCCCTGATTCTCTGCCTAATAGATCGACCTGTTTCCCCTATATAGGGAGTTATACAAGAACAAGGAATCATGTAAACCCCTTTCATGTCCTTAGGGTCGATAGGGTCTTTAACAGACCCAAGAGAATTTCTAATAGTGCAGAGAGGTTTGAAAGAATTAGAGATATTATTTCTCCTAAGGACATGGGTAATCTTGTCCGTTGTCCCCTGGATAAATGGGAGATGGACCTTGGAAATAGGATCCACCCGAGTAGATTTTCCACTCAATCCTTTATATTCCTTTTGAAAGGCTTTAAGACCTTGAGATCTAATGTAACCATTATTTTCAAAAACATAATGGTTTATGATGCATCTCCACTATTTATTCATTGAGATCGATTTGTCTCTCCGCCTTGTCCTGAGGATGAACCACATTAGCTGGTTCGAAACGTCGACGTAATTGTAATGATGTGATTAATCTGAAAGTTATTTTATCTAAATTTACCATGATATCAACCCGATCACTAGGCAAAAACAAGCATGGATGCCACCGAATTTCTCCACCTACATCGTGAGGAATTTTCTTGTCTCTTAGTCTCTCAGAATTTACTACAATCCATAGTCTGATCCATCTATTAGGTCATATATACATTGTTTATTCATTCAAAATTAAAAATATGAGGAGAGACATACATCATCATTGTCATAATACATTCTTATAACCAACAGAATAACAACTGAAATATTAAGGATACATCAACCATAGAATCTAGATATAAACCAATTCATTTACACATAAAATTTCAAGGAGAGAACCTCTTATTAATGAATGCAAAATCCAACCTGGGATGAGACTTCCATGTTCCAACCAAACATAGATTGGTTGAGCCAAATCTCTCTTCATCCAATCACCCCTGTGCCATATTCCAAGCATGAATGTGGGACTCAAACCAAAAGAACCAACCAAGGCATCCCGAGGCTAAACCGCCTCAGCCTCATCAATAAAAGTCAAGCTTTACCATCATCCACACCATATCACTAGAGCAATAGGAAAAAACAATAAACATGTCATAACAATATTTACCATAATATCAACCTGATCACTAGGCCAAAACAAGAACGTATGCCACCGAATTTCTCCACCTACATCGTGAGGAATTTTCTTATCTCCTACTCTCTCAGGCTTTACTATAATCCATGGTCTGATCTAGGGATTACTAGGCCCTAAACCGAGACACGATCTCCAGGATTTTTCGTATATCCAAACCCAAGATACCTAGGATTGATGGGGAGCAAACCACCACTAGGCTTTGTCGTAAATCTTGTCATTCATCAGTTGAGGATTCCTAGGCCCACCGAGGAAACACACTATATGGGTTTACTTCAACCCACAACCTGGTTCGGGGGTTACTAGGTCATGTGTTATATAATTTCGGAGATCCACCTCACTAAGCTTCAAATCCATCTAGAAATCCTGCGCAACCAAAACATGAGAACCCCATCACACCATGGCTATTTGGAAATGTCAAGGCTAGGCTAAAAAAACTGTCACAGCTGGAAAAATCCATGCCATGACATAAAAAAAACCACATGCAATACCATGCATGCCAAATCTAGCAAGAAAATCACACGTGCAAATTCATACCTGTAAATTTATACATGCAAATTGACCAAATTTATTTAGATGTGATTTTTACCGAAAGATTTTTTCACAATCTTGTTGTAGCTGCTTGATCCTACTCTTCCTCGCTTGCTCCTTCCTCCTACTTTCCTTCTTTTCCTTTCTTGATCCAATGCCAAAGTGCTCCAAGAAAAATCAAAGTGTCCAAGAGTGAGAGGGAGAGAGAGAATAATAATGAGAGAGCTCCAAAACTGAACTGAAAAAAGGTACCAAATTATCCTCATAAGCCTTTTTATTGATGAGGCCTCTATTTTCTTCATTTTTCATTATTTTCTTTCATTATCCTCCTCACATGCAACATGTGACCTTTCACATCCCTTTTCTCCTAATTTCCATTATTTTTCATAAATAAATGTGTCAAAAATGCCATATTGCCTTTCCAAAGCCTTTTCCTTTGTCTTTGCCAATTTCCTTAACCATAATAAACCAAATGAACACCCACTAGGATGTTTTTTCCCAACATTCAGCTTGGAATAAATGTCCCATCAACCGTGGTTATTATTTTTTCCTTTATTAACTTTTATTACATGGAATTTTCACCAGGGCTATTACAGAACCCTCCCCCTTGGGGGACACCGTCCTCGGTTTTCAACCACACATATACCTGAGAAAAACCACTGAAAAGAAAACATACTTCCTATGGATCTTTATAACATAGCTCGATGCAGTATTTACAGTGATCACTTTATTGAAAATCAAACCAACATGATAACATAACAAAGTGATAATTATAATGACATGACACCATACCGCTTATTGAAGATTTATAACATAACTCATGGTGGTATTTACATCCATATACATATGTACATATATCAAAACATCACACAAAAACATATGCCAAAGCATATACCAAACATCATACAAAAATTGTTTTGCCTCAACCAGAAAACAATGAAGGATACATAGCCCGCATCTGATCCGCCATCTCCCATGCAGCTTTATCGGGCCCAAAGTGCTTTCATTGCACTTTAACTTTCTCTATTGCTCGATTTCAGAGCATGAGCACCTTTCTCTACAATATACATTGAGGCTCTGGCTGGAATTCTCCATCCGGCTCCACCTGCAATACACACCAGTCAATCACATGATCAACATCTTTATAATATTTCTTAAGCAATGATATATGAAAAACATAACGGACTTTCATGGTGGAAGGCGGTGTAAGTCAATAGGTTACTAGTTCGATCCTCTCAATAATCATGAAGGGTCCACAAAACCTTGGTTTCATCTTGGCACATGATCCAATCCACAATAAGCTCTTCTTGGGCTTGATGTGTAAGTACACTTATTCCCCAACCTTAAACTCATCAAACAACTTGTTCTGATCTGCATAGATCTTATACCTATCCTGTGATGCCTTTAGATTCTTCTTGATTACCTGCATTTCTTGTTCCGTCTATGCTAACATGTCTGGTCAAATCAAGAACATGTTCACCAGAACACTCCAACTGATTGGAGTATTATAGCTTCGCCCATACAGTGCCTCAAATAGACTCATCTTCAAGGATTCCTGATACCCGTTGTTGTAGGAAAATTCTACTAGTGGAAGATACTCTTCCCACTTTCGTTGTTGATGCATCACATACATCCTCAACATGTCCTCCAAAATCCTGTTGACCCTCTAAGTCTATCCATTTGTATGCAAAATATTTGTTGTGTTTAAGGAAAACTCGGTGGCCAAACCTACAAACAACTCCTTCCATAACTTGGAAGTGAAATTTGCATCCCTGTTAGACACAATATTCTGTGGAATGGCATACAAATTGACCACATCTTTCATAAACACATGTGCTACATCGCTAGATGAATATGTAGTCTTCACTGGAATGAAGTGTGTAACCTTTGTCAACCTCTTCAAAACAACCATGATGGAATCATGCTATCTTGATATCCTGGGAAAAGCTATGATGAAATCCATGGAAATGACCTCCCATTTCCACTTTGGAATCGAAATCGGCTGTAGCAATCCACCGAGATGCCTACACTCTGCCTTAACCATTTGAAAATCCAATCATGTAGCCACAAACTCTGTTACATATCTCTTCAAATTAGAACCTTTTCACTACAGTCAGTGTCTTTTGATAGCTTGGGTGACATGAATATGGTTTCGCATGAAACTCCCTCAAGGCCACCTTCTTGAGCTCACTGTTTTCTGGCACATATATCATGTCTCTAAATCTAACCAAGCCATCTTTTGTGAGACAATAATACACATCTTGTACACGTGCACTCGTACCAGTACCTGTATAACCACCTGTACCTCTACCTGTACCCATACCTATACCTGTACTTTGCTGCAGCCTTTGCACAATATCCATATACTTATCATCCTACCGACCTGCCTGTAAGATCCTATCCTATAAATTTGTCCCATAGGAGCTCATAGTTTCTATGTGATTCACCTGTACCTGCATGTTAAGAACATCTGTGACTCAATTCTCCTTTCCTTTGATGTACCTGATCTTGAAGTCAAACTCACCCATCGTGGCCAACCATATAGCTTGCCTAACTTTCGTATTCACTTGGGAAAATAGATACCTCAATCCACTATGATCACTCATTAGTATAAACCTCCTTCCAAGAAGATAGTGCCTCCACATCTTCAATGCATGGATGATTGATTCTAGCTCAAGATCATGAGTCGAGTAGTTTTTCTCGTTCTCATTCAGCTTTCGTGACTCATAGCATACCACCTGTCCTTCCTGCATAAGGAGTCCACCAAGTCCTCTCTTGCAAGAATCTGTACATACTAAAAACTCCTTGTCCGGATCTGCAATATTTAACGCTGGAGAATGTGTCAAAAACTACTTAAGCTGCTCAAAACTGGCTTCACACTCCTCTGTCCATTCGAACTTCTTACCTTTCCTCTACAGTGATGCAATAGAAGTAATCTGTGAGAATTTCCTGATGAACCTCCTGTAACAACCTGCCAATCCCATGAAGGATCTCACCTCATCTACATTTCTAGGAGTTTCCCACTCCATGATGGCCCTTTTCTTTTCTAGATCCACTGGGATGCCTTCCTTGGAAACAATATGTCCCAAGTAATGTACCTCAGTCTAAAGGAAACTTCATTTGCTAAGCTTAACATATAATTTATTCTCTCTTAGTAATCTCAACATTGTTGCTAAATGTTTGACATGCTCTTCCTCATTTTTAGAATATACTAGTTTATCATCAATGAATACAATGACAAACTTGTCTAGATAAGGACACAACACACTATTCATCAAGCACATAAATGTAGTTGGAGCATTAGTCAAACCGAAAGGAACTACGACAAACCCATAATGCCAATACTTAATCTAGAAGGTTGTCTTGTGAATGTCATCTTCCTTGATTCGTACCTGGTGATATCCCGATCTCATATCAATGTTTGAGAACATTATTGCTCCCTCAAACTGATCAAGCAAGTCATCGATCATCGACAACAGATACATGTTCTTGATGGTCACTTTTTTCAACTTCCTGTAGTCAATGCACGATTTGAGAGTACCATCCTTCTTCACAAACAATATTGGTGCGCCCCATGGTGATATGCTCGGCCTAATGTAAATTTTGTCAGGCATCTCTTCTAGCTGCAATTTCAACTCTACCAACTCAGGTGTGCTCATCCTATAAGGTGCTTTTGATTTTGGAGTTTCCTCCGGTACAAAATCAATAGAAAATTCTACCTCGTTGTGAGGTGGAAACTCTAAAATATCTGCGGGAAATACTTCCTGAAACTGTTGTAGAACTAGATACTTGCCCGAAACATCTACATCCTCAACTTCCTTACCTTTTTCACTATAAATATGCACTGAAAACAACACACACCCTTTCCTGCGACTGCGCTTGGACTACATAGTTGTCACCATTCTCATTGATCTCGCTTTCTTCTTACCCTGTAAGACTCTTGGTTCCCCATTGCCATCCAAGCATTCAATGGCCTTGTCATAACAATCTACCTTGGTCCTAAGAAGATATAGCCATTCCATACCCAATAACATACGGTATTATCCAAATGGAAATATGTTCAAGTGTGTTGTTATAGGCATACCATTTAACTCAAATGCACAAGCTCTTACCCAATGGTGAACTATTTTATTTGTACCTGTAGCCAGCTGCACTAACCAATATTTTTCATGCACTTCTTTATTCAAACCACACTTATCCACAAAGTCGGGACTAACATAACTATAATTATATCCAGGGTCAATCAAAATAGAAATAACTTTATCACAACGCTTACCGTCCATCTCAATGATATGCTTGCCTATTGTCCACATCTCGTAAATATGAGGAAAGATTTCCCTAACATCCCCAACAGTCCGCGCCTCCTCTGCACTATATATATGAGGCCTACCACCCTAATCCTGGGGAGAATCTCTCTTAAGGTGTTCGTTACTGCATGTCTAACACTCCAACTGTCCAGTACCATCACCTCTATGTTGTTGTTGTGATCCATGTCCATGTCTAGCCGCATTGAACCTTTTTGCGGTGCCACATTTTCTTTCTCTTCTTTATTCTGAGGCCTTTCTCGTTTCAACTGTCATTTACCTTTACCTTTGTCTTTCCCTTTCCATCCTTACTGAGATTCATTCTTACGCTTTGACTGTTCATATAAATGCTTAAATTTCCCAATGACTTCCTCAAGTTACTGAGGCTCATCATACTCAATCCGATCTCTAAATGCTAATGGTGTACCATTGACAAATCGTTGAACTTTAGCCTTCTCATCTTCAAGATATGGCACGTAACTCAATAGCTCCATGAATTTAGTCGTGTACTCTTCATTTGTCATTGATCCCATATATATCTCATATAATTCTTTGGCCTTACTATCATAGTACCTTTCTTACAAGTATTTCTTCCTTAAAATCCTCTCGAACTCATGCCAACTCAAGTCCTCTATCCTGATGTTTCTGCCTCGTTTCACATCTTCCCACCAAATGTTTACTTTATCTTTCAAGTTGAAGATAACAATTATGGCTTTCATGTTTTATATGTACTCATGCAACTCAAATAATTTGTTCATCCCAAGTATCCAAGCCTCTACATATTTTGGTTTATTCAAGTCTCCATCAAAAGTAGATGGATTTGTTTTCTTAAATTCATCCAACAAGTATCCCCTGCCACTCCTCCTACAAGGATGATAACGATGGCAATCATGATGTCTATCAGAACCATAACTATAATAGTACATGTATTCATCGACCCTCCTATCCGTAGTGTCCAACAACCTTCCATCTCTCACTGTGTCATCTCTATCCAACCTGTGTCCACCAGGAGACCTACTGCCACATTCCCCATTAGTTCTTTCCTCCTGCCCATGGTTGATCTTAAGTGGCCCTTGCCACTGCAATTTTGACAAGCTCTGAAGAAGCATTGCATTAACCTTTGCTTGTTTCTCTTATGCCTGTATGATTTTGTCATTGTTTACCTTAAAACTCCTTATTTTCTCCTTTAAGCTTCTCAACGTGTCTGCCAAATCAGAAGAGTGCCCCCCACGCTGCTCATATAATTCATAGAGAGACTCTTTGTAGTCTACCATCTTGGTATTCATTTTGATATCTTTCCTGCAAGGCATACTATGTCATCTAAACCAAATCACAATAAACCAACGTACCTTAGCATAATTCGGGGAGGATACCTCATCTGCAAGATCATCCAAATTAGCTTAATACATGTATAAACATAATCATAACAACATATAAACATGTAACAAATAAATCTACCGACGCCTACACATCATTCTAGTTAGAGTCCAGTCATCACTGCATGACCATATCACTACACATACTATGACCTCATGCATGAAAACATCAACCATACCAATTTACACTTCCAACATGTAAGGAATGAAACACACAATAATGCATAACCAATCATACACTCATGACTACACACTTCAAAACAATAACATCCTCTTTCACATGGCGACATCACTACAACCATGACTGACACCATACATGTGCAACAAGCATATAGTCCACAAGGATGAAAACACAATGCAACCGACATGAATGCATGACCAACACACATTGCTCATCCATTCCAAGGGGTGAACCATGCTCTGATACCACTCTGTAACACCCTCATCCCACATCTACCCAAGTAATCGACCAACAGGGGTAAACATGTGACGAAGAGTTATTATGATCTGATTCAACCTCCTACATGACATTAAGGAAGTGGAATCGACGGAAACACATCACACAAAAATTCCACATCAACAACAGGACTCCCAGGAACCATCCCAATAGGTCATGGAACTAGCCCCTGGGTCCCATTAAGGTTTTAGGCCTTCAAACCCTCAGATGCTCCCATAGTATAGGCATGGGTGCATATGGGAGGCTCTGGACGCTCCCACAACATATGCAAGCATGCATCTAGGGAAATTTTCCCACAAACCTGTGCTATCATCCCCGAGATTTGAGCCAATTTTTCAGGCCCAAAGCCCAAGTCAACGTCCAAAACTGAATGAAAAGCTCATAAATGAAATATAACAGCGAAACAATGGTGCAAAATCAAATATTTGAATAAGGACTTGACTAGACCCCTACTAGCCATGACAAGCATTTCATCAAACATGTCACAAATTTGTAATCTATGGGTTTAAATAATAGATCTAAACATAGGGGTCTCATTCTTATCTGAGAATTGCTAGGAAGCATTTTTCCCTTTCATCATTAGCTACAATATCATCAATTAGGTCATAAAAACATTGTTTATTCATTTACAATTAAAAACATGTGGAGAGACATACATCATCACTGTTATAATAAAAGCTTATAACCAGCATAATAACAACACAAATATCAACGATACATCAACCATAGAATCCACATATAAACTAGTACATTTACACATAAAATTTCAAGGAAAGAACCTCTTATTAATGAATGCAAAAGCCAACCCAGGATGAGACTTCCACGTTCCACCCGACCATATATTGGCTGAGCCAAATCTCTCTTTAGCCAATCATCCCCATGCCATATTCCAAGCATGAATGTGGGACTCAAACCAAAAGAACCAACCAGGGAATCCCGACACTAAACCACCTCACTCTCATCAATAGAAATCAGGCTTTATCGTAATCCACACTGTATTGCTAGGAAAAAACAGTAAAAATGTCATAATAGGATTTACCATGATATCCACCCAATCACTAGGCCAAAAAAAGCATGGATGCCACTGGATCTCTCCACCTACACCTTGAGGAATTTTCTTGTCTCCTAGTCTCTTAGGCTTTACCCAATCCACAGTCTGATCCAGGTATTACTAGAACCTAAACCGAGACACACTCTTCAGGCTTTACCACATATCCTAACCCTGGATTCCTAGGCTAGATGGGGAGAGAACCACCTCCAGGATTTATCGTATATCTTTTCATTCACCAATCAAGGGTTCCTAGGCCCACTGAGGTAACACACTATCCGGCATTACCGCAACTCATAGTCTAGTTCAAGGGTTACTAGGCCATGTGTTATATCATTTCAGAGATCCACCTCACTCAGCTTTGAATCCGTCCGGAAATCCATCTCAACCAAAACATGAGAAACCCATCACACCATGGCTATCCATAAATGTCAAGGCTAGGTTGAAAACACGTTCACACCTAGCAAAACCCATGCCATGATAGAAAAGAACCACATGAAATAAAATGTACGCCAAATCTAGCAAGGAAATCACACATTGAAATTGATACCTGCAAAGAATCCTGATGTAGCTGCTTGATCCTGCTCTTCCTTGCTTTCTCCTTCCTTCCTCTTGCTTTCTTTGCCTTTCCTGATCCAATGCGAAAGTGCTCCAAGTAAACTCTAAGTGTCCAAGTGAGAGAGAGAGAGAGAATAATAATGAGAGAGCTCCAAAACTGAACTGGGAAAAGGTACAAACTGATCCTCATAGCCCTTTTTATTGATGAGGCCTCAATTTTTTTCATTTTCCGTTATTTTCCTTCGTTTTCCTCCTCACATACAACTTGTGACCTTTCACCTCCCTTTTCTCCTAATTTCCATTATTTTCATAAATTAATGTGCCAAAAATTCCATCTTTCATTTCCAAAGCCTTTTCCTTTGCCAATTTCCTTAGCCATAATAAACCAAATGAACACCCACTACGATGTTTTTTCCCAACATTCTGCTTGGAATAAGTGTCCCATAAACCAGGGTTATTATTTTTTCCTTTATTAACTTTTATTACATGGAATTTTCACCAGTGATGTTACACGAAATCCCTGGTGTCAGGCAATGCAATCTCCCTAGACCAAGTTCCAAAGTACCTTTCCAAGGCTTTAGTGGGGAGTTTCTCATGGAAAATTTGTTGGAGAAGGTGCCATTAGAGACTGGCTAAAATTCAATTGGGAGTCAGTGGTCGACTACTCCCCTCTCTTACATATACTAGCATGGGGTTGAATTCACTTCATAATGCATGCGGAAGACGATACCACATCAATGTTGGACCATCAATGGACATCGAGACTGTCTGGCCTACTAATTAAAATATGTCAGTACTTTACCCCCCTAATAAAATCCTTAGCTAGACAAAAAGTATGGGTTATCCTACCAGGACTCCTGATGGAATTTTGGGAGGAAGACATGTTGAGAGCTATTGGAAAAAAAGTAGGAAATTTTTCTATGCTAGAATACAAATGCAAAACCAAAGTGGACTGTAGATGGTCCTAGGTCGAGGTGAAGGTAGACATCAAGGACGACCTACCATTAGAATTAACATTTGTTAAGGGAGAACAACAATGGTCCCAAAAATTGGACTACTAGAAGGTCCCCTCCCGCTACTTCATATGTCATGAAAAAGCCACTCGGTAGCAACATGTCCCATGAAGGAAGTAAAATGAGGGCCTCCTAATAATTTTTGGAGTAATAAAGATACAAATCCCTGACTAATTCCCATTCCTAGGACTTCAAAGGAGTAATGCTCGAAGCAGGAAAGTCTCTGGGAATCCAAGAGAAAATGAACGATTCTCTGATAGTCAGTAACATTCCTCCTCCTACCTAGGTGATTTCTCTTTTTCATTTTGTTCCATTGATAAACCCCCCGTTGGAAGGAAATTCTCTTTCGTTGCAAACTCCATATTGGAAGGAAATTGTAATGGCCCTAGGTCACCTTGAAAAGTATGTAGATAGTGTGGTAATTGTCTTGGTCTTGATACATTTACGTATATAATGTAAAGTTTGTCTTGTTCACCCTGCACTTGTATGGTTATTATAAATATTTCCTTAATTATCTTTGTATACATATTGAAAAATAATATACCTATACCTTGTGCGGTCGCCTTATAATGATGTAAGTATGACCCTATTTGAGAACACACATGTTATATGTGGTACCAAAATTTTAAAAATTCCTATATACTAGCAAGCATTGACGTTCTTATAGCATGTACTATTTATATATATGTGGTTAAGGATATGTGAATAGCAAATCATGTATTTTAAAGACTTTTGGAAATAAGGCTTACTCGATAGGTTTATGCAATTTTGTATAACTCTAAACATAGACCTACCTTCTAAAACTAGCATATAAATCAATCCCTCTAACATTAATAGGAGGGGATGTTAGGGAGGGACTTGTATATAGTATTGACCTTGTTGGTATCTTCCTAATCATTTATTTTGAACCTTAGGTCATATTAAATCCCCCATTCAAAATCTAAGGGTTAATATAGGGCAATATTGGAAGGACTGCGCACAAAAATGTTTCAAGAGGCCTGATGTTGAAAAGCAAAGGAGGTCATGATCAATAGGCATACACATATATTTATAGGAATTCTGGCACATGGTGAAGGAGGGATCCAAATGGTAGGAACCAGATTGGCCAAGGAAAAACCGATTAGCAGTAACAAGACCAAGAGGGGCAGGGGACACCTCTAGTTGGTAAAAAGGGGTTGGGCCCTAACTAACTGAGAGAAGGATTCGAACAATAGAAAAGAACAAAGGGAGCCCTATTTTCATTTTCTAGGGGTGGTGTGGCTCATTTTTAGGTTAGTGACCAACAGTTGGAAGAGAAAATATAGTTAGTATTGGTTGAACAAATATTCTTAGGCTTGTGTGTAGTGACTTCATAAGAATTACACTGGGCAACCTATAGTCGTGGTACTATGTAATATTATTAGTGGCTCCTCCCTGTTGCGTTGTAAAAGGGGTGAGCATATTTACAAATGCATTTTGTGATGTTATAACTAGATATTATCACTTTATTCCCTTTATAGACTTAGTTGTAAATAAACTCATGAACTGTCAATCTACATAACTCACTTCCTGATCCATTAAATTGATATTAATGCTTCTCCTGCTCATTCTCATGATCATTCAAATTTGTATTAGTTGTGAGTATATTTTGGGATTAATATAAATCATCCTTGGTGGGTAGAAGAAAATTTATTATTGGATAGAATCCATTGTGTGTGTTATGTGGATTAAAATCATGAAAAATGTACCTACAATAGTAAGCCATTGAACCGCATGACAAAATAATTCATGGTGAAATACATAGTTAAACTTAGAGTTTATTGTGGCGTTGAGACCCTTTTTACTAGTAGAAATTTTACACACTTTATAAAGGGGTGGAGGATTACACCTCTGGAGTCCTCATATGCAGAGAGGGATGGGGATTAAAACTTCCCTAGTCTAGCCTTCTTGGTAGAAACCCTGCAACTTCAGTATAATTTGGATTCCTTGCACAAAGTGGAGTTACTATATAAACATCCACAGAAGGGCGAAGATCGAATTATATCTTTGGAATCCATGTAGCTGTACATTGTTATGCTATAAGGATGGAGTTCATATTAGATCTCTGGACTCCTTGTAGTTGTACATTGTTATGCCAGAAGGGTGGAGATCAGATTCTATCTTTAGAAGCCATGTATTTGTACATTGTTAGGCCATAATGGTAGAGGCAAATTTAGATCTCTGGACTCCCTGTAGTTGTACATTATTATGCTATAAGAGTGGAGGTCGGGTTAGATATATGTAGTCCCTATATATGTACATTGCTCTACCAGAAAGTTGGAGGTCGAATTAGATCTCTAGACTCCTTGTAGTTGTACATTTTTATGCTAGAAGGGTGGAGGTCGGGTTAGATCTCCGAACTCCCTATATTTGTACACTATTTTTCCATAAGGGTGGAGGTTAGATTAGATATTTGGATTCCCTGTACTTGTACATTGTTATGCCAGAAGGGTGGAGGTTAGGTTAGATATCTGGAATCCCTATATCGGCACATTGTTCTTCCAGAAGGGTGGAGGGTGGATTAGATCTCTAGATTCCCTATACATGTACATCGTTATGGTAAAAGGGTGGAGATTGGATTAAATATCTGGACTCCCTATACATGTACATTGATATGCTAGAAGGGTGGAGGTCATATTAGATCTCAGTAATCCCTAGAGGTTTGGCCATTGGGAAAATATTCTTAAGCTAGGGGATAACAACTGCAATAGCATTTTTTCTATGGTTGGGAGGAGAATTATGAGTCTGGCCCCAATGCCTCATATAAGTCACACAATATTGAGTGTTTTATTGATTATGATGTACATGTTTGTGCAAGGGTACCAAAAATTACAATGTTGTGCATTTGGGCATTAACTGTTGAATGTTTTATTGATTATGTGATACCTGTCTGTGTGAGGGTACAAACTTGCAATATTGTGCGTTTTTGGCATTGTTGTTAATTAAAGAAGTTGACCAGTGTATGGCAACCTGTAATGTCTTGTAAACTCAAACATGATAAGTTAGACATTGTTTAATTGGATGGTTATACAAGCCTCAGTCAAACGATATATAGACCTCATTGACATTGAAATGATACAAGTGCTATCAAGGTCTCATGGATTCTTCAATATGGTCCATTAGTTATCAAGATAACATATTGACATCCCCACACGCCTTATGTATAACACTTGCATCTTTTTATTACCTCAAAAAATATCATGGTGCTTATTGCATGAATGGGAAAAGTTCATAGAAGTGATACCTAACATGGTGATGGTGCCTTCATCAACATTTATTGTTTAATGGATAAAGTTGAGTTTATGGCATTTAATATATTTATGACATAAATATCTCTATTTATTTATTTTTGTAATTTAAAAAGATCAATTAACAACGGAAACCAGTGATTACGTCAATGTTCAAAACAAGACTGGTGTGAGAGGAGATTCAACACCTAAATTCTTTGCCAAGCCCACAGCTTTAGACTACACTTCTTCCCTTTGGGAGTGATTTTACAAGGGAGAAGACAGAGGGGGAAAAGACTGTAACAGAAAAAATGGAGACAGCTCCAGGAAAAAATGTCAACCCGCCTTGCTTTTGAAATTTAGCATCGGAATTGTTAGAGTAAAGCAGAAGAACTTTGATCTTTAAACAAAAAACCTGGAGAGAGAAGAGCAGTATTAGTCCAGGTCATCCCCCCAATAGTTGCCGACACTTATAGGATGCTCTGGAGTGCTAGCATAATCTGATGTGTGCTGAACTTTACCACTGAAGGAGGGGCCTGCGCATGCAGGGCTATACTGCTCGTGGAGGGGCCTACTTGTAGAGGGGCCACCTGCTTCTTCTTTGAGTTGCAGATTGTTTTGATGACTGGCTGTTCGGCGTTTGAGGAGGTCATAATGGAGGGAGTTTTTCTATATGAATCTGCGATGATGAACATCCCTCACATATATTACAAATTTTGCAGTTAGAGCATCAAATTTTTTTTTCCAGGACATTTTTGTTGTCCCTTTGATCTTGTAGGGCCATATCAAAGAGGGTCTTTGTCTGCCAATTCAACTCAATAGCTTTGTTGAATAGGTTTTCTCTTGCTCGAGTTAAGTTTGGATCAAGGATCCAGTTAAATGTCACGTCAACTTCCTCTGTGGAGACTTTCCCATGAACAGTTCTGACCTTGTCTTCCAGCCTCTCAATTTGATCCTTGGCGTACTGACTAGTTTCCTTTTCATATACTAGAGATGCATTTCTTTTCATTGCCTCTGCTCCAGTAGTGGGAGGTCTATTTGGTGTGGACCAGCACGATTCACAGCCTCTGTCGCGCCTCGCTTGAGCGGATGTAATGGAGCGACAGGGAGCCATGCCAACCAACTACTGATGAAGGAACAGGGAGACGAGATAGATTAGAAAAGAGGGCCGAGTGATACAGAGTAGGGGGGCAGAATTGAGATGGGGCGACAAGGGGAAACACAAACAAAGGTAAGTGAGCTCGCGGAAGAATGAGGCAATTGCGCTGAGGGCTGGGTTTACATAGGCACAAGAGGGAAGGAATTAATGAGATGTGAGGGCGAGTGCAATGATGGGCTGGAAATCTGAGAGAAGAGGGGAGTAATTACAGCAGGTGCTCCCAAAGTGTGAGAGGTCGGAAGGGCGGCTGACAAAGGTGAACCTTGGAGCGATCGTACCGAGGCCATAGGGATCAGTGTAATGGATGATCCAAATCATTATTATTTTGATGGTGGAGTGTTCCATTAATTAGATTGGTTGTTCCAGTTCAAAATTCCTCATTCATTATGGTTGAGCATGCCTCCCTGACTTCCATAGGTGCAAGATCCTCCCAGGATTTGGAGAGGAGGCAGAGATTTCCACTAACCCCTTCATTTTCCAGCGTGTCTGCCAGTTGGTTGGCTTTATACCTGATATCATGGAAAGAAACCCCTTTGGCTTGGTTAATGTGGAGCTTTATCTTGTGAAGGATTTTGCTAAGTCTCCAATTATCTGAGATTTGCAAGGTGTTGTTGCCTTGTTGAAGCTTTTTACAGTCTTAGGTAGCGACCATCGAATCACCTTCAATGATTAGCGGCCATAAGTTTTGCTCTTTGGAAATTGCCAAACCATGTTCCAGTGCCTGTAACTTGGCCATGTTGTTGGTGGAGTGACCAAGATTGAAATTATAGATCCATATAATATGCCCTCTGTGGTTTTTGAATGCTCCTCCAAAACCAGCTTTTCCAGGGTTGTCTTTTGCTGCTCCATCATAATTTAGCATTATGGAATTGGGTTTCGGAGGTAGCCATTTGGGATCAGAGGTATGGGTGGAGGGCAGGTGAGAGGTCAAGGGGGGGACGAAGATGGAGAGGTATAATAGGGGCAAAATGCGGAGGCCCTCCCGAGTGGGGGGATTGGTGGGATCAGGCAGCTTGGAGATGGAAACCGTTTCACGAAGAGTCTGCTTGATGGAAGAGATGATATTTTCCTCCTTATTTTTTCAATCTCTAAAGATTATAACATTCCTTTCTTTCCAGAGGGACCAACAGATGATACCTGGAAGGATATTCCACACTCGATTGATAAATGGATTGGAAGAGAAGGAAGAGCGTCATTGCTCCAGAGAGAGTAGAATTGAAGAGGGATCCCTGTCAGTGACTCTGAAAGCCAGGGAGGCCCAGTTACAGATGTTGAAAGCAAAGGGACACTCATTTAGCAGATGGTTCGGAGTTTCTTCCTCATTTTTGCAAAGCATACAGATGGAGGGGCCAATGAAACCCTTTTTGAGTAGGTGGTCCCAGGTCAAATTTTTTTTTTTTATGCATGGTTAGCCACATAAAAATTGAGATTTTAGGCCAATGCCTACGATTCCATAGATTTTTCCTTTTCCTGTCCAGTGGATTGGGGTTAAAAGTGGCCAAATATCCATATGCCTCTTTAATATTCAAGTGGCCAACTACATTTTTACCCCATCTTAGATTGTCATTCTCACATTCCTTTTGAGTATGTCTTTTGTCTAACTCTTATGTGATATTCTTCCAAGCCAGGGGATAGTCCTGGTGATCCCACTTGGATGCTTCCAACCATTTTTTTTTTTTTGATCTGTATTTTGATTTTTCTGTACTGCTCTTGATTTATTCTAAGGCTTTGCTACCATTCATCATCCCAGAACAGGCTTGTCTCTCCATTTGCAATTTCCTAGAATCAGTAGTTTTGGATAATAGATTTTTGTTTCCCAAGCTTGGTTCCATAGTGCAAAGCCTTTGATTGTGTCACTTAAATGGATGAGAGTATCATATTCGTGGGATGGGGCATATTTAGCTTTCCATAAAGCGGCCCACGGGGTTTGCGAGTTTGTGATCCATCGCCACCATGTTTTGGCTCCTAGAGCTTTTCCCACCAGGTCTGGGTCTCTTAGTCCCAGTCCTCCCTCTTGCTTGGATTTAATCATTTATCCCAAGCTACCAATGCTAATTTGCCTTTTTATTCTTCACCTTTCCAAAGAATTTTTATTTGGATAGTCTTGAGTTGACAAGAGATGGATTTGGGGGCAACCATAATAGAGTATTGGTATAGGGGAATGGCTTGTAAGACATATTTGACAACAACTAAGTGACCAGCCAGGTTTAGGGCTCAGAAGGTCCAATTGGAAAGCCTATACTTCAGTTTGGTTATAAGATCTTCCCAATTTGATTTGGCAAGAGGTTTGTCGGTGAGGGGAACTCCCAAGTATTTTGAAGGAAAGGAGTTGAGCTTGAATTCCAAAATTTTTGCAATATTTAATTGGATGGGTAAAGAGGTGCTCATGAAGAAAAGTTTGGATTTGGCCACATTGAAGGAGGTGTTCGAGGCTTCAGCGTAGTCAACGAGGATGGATTTGAAGGCTAGGGCTTCTTTTACATTGTTGGGCATGTGTTATATTCTTTCTATGACTAGTCCCACGCATTATACGTTGCACCGGGCGCAGCAGGGGGGTCACAACGTGGGAGGCAACCCCCACTGTTGGGGTTCGGTGCAGCGTCTTGGCAAAAAAAGTTTTGGTGTACGGACCCACTCATAGGTGGACCCACCCATGTTTTGTGCATGAGTTTGCACATGGTTTTGGGGTACGATGGTTTTCGGCCCCTGGTATTTTTTGGATCCGGTGAAGGGAACTACGGTTATGTTCTAATCCAGGGTTAATGGATTAGGGTCTATGTATGCTTCGACATGTATATATATGTGTTGTAACACTAAAAGGAATATAATGAAAAATCAATCTGGTCGTCCCGATTTGGGATCCAGGGGAAAATATCTGTGTTTATCTGTTTTATGTTTTATGCTCTCGCTATTGTTTATTTTCTGTTATAAGATTCGTGTGTAGATAATTTCGTTTAGGGTTAAAACCTACATTTGCATCGTAGGCTTGCCCAAGGGGACGCCTTTGTCAGCCATGGCTTTTGCGGGCCTGAGGTAGACCCTGTTCAGTGGGAGATCTGCGGGATCAATTCTTGCGGTGAAAGAAGATGGCGAGCGGCGAAAAGATATAGATCAAGAAATTTAATGGTCAGAGTTTTGAGTTGTGGAAGCTCAAGATGGAGGATCTTCTGGTGGATAAATATCGTGGACGCGATAGAATTGCATAAAACCAACGACAATGTCGATGAAGACTGGAGAAACTCGGATCTAAGGCTAAGAGTGCTGGTCAATACATCGTGGTTCTACCAAGATTGTCGGGTCCATTCGGAAGCTACGACGAATAATTTGTGGGAAAAACTTGGAACTTTGTACCAATCTAAGTCTCTAGTGAATAAGTTGTTCCTGCGGAAAAAGCTGTATAACCTGAGGATGAAGGATGGAGACTCGGTGACAGAGCATCTGAACGCCTTCAATACTGTGGTAAGTCAACTGTCATCTGTTGATATTAAAATCTCAAATGAAGATAAGTGCATCAGTTTGTTGTGTTCTCTACCAGACTCGTGGGATAGTCTGGTTATTGCAATAGGTAGCAATACAACTACCTTGAATTTTGATGACATTGTCTCAGCCTTGCTGTCGGAGGAAATGAGACGGAGAAATATGGAGGGTCAAAATGGAGATGCCTTATCCGTACGAGGAAGGTCCCAGAATAGAAACAAGAATAAGGTTTCGAGTGGGAGATCTAAATCTAGAGGGAGATCTAAATCTCCTGGAAAGTTTGTAAAGGTGTGCTGGAAATGCGGAAAGGAAGGGCACTACAAAAAGGACTGCAGATCTAAAGCTCCCGAGAAAGGAAAGGGATCTGATGATGCTCCTTCTGCAGAGGCAAAAACCACCTCGGATGAAGGTGGGGATGTGTATTTGGCTTCTTCTTTAAATACACATGTAGATCATGAGTCATGGTTGATTGACTCAGGTGCATCCTTTCACTTCACTCCCCATAGGGAGTGGTTTTGCGAGTATGAGAAATATGATGGTGGTGATGTCTTCCTAGGGGATGATAGGAAGGCCAGAATCATTGGACGTGGAAAGGTCAAGCTAAAGCTGCAAGGTGGAAGGATTAGAACACTTCCTGGTGTTCTGCATATTCCTGCATTGGCCAGAAATCTGATTTCTGTAAGCAAGATGGATGATGCAGGTGTAAAAACAGTGTTCGAGAAAGATGCCTGCAAGATGGTTCGGGAAGCACTGGTATTAATGCGGGGAGTTCGGACTGGAACTCTGTACAAGCTACAAGGTAGCACTGTTATTGATGGGTGTAACAGTTCTGTGGTTCCTGAAAGTGGAGTGGAAAGCCTAGCTGTCTCTGGAGAAAAGACCATGTTATGGCACCAAAGGCTTGGACATATTGGAGAGAAGGGCCTTCGGATACTGCATAGAAATGGTATGGTAGAAGGTATGTCTAATTTCTCTCTGGATTTCGATTTCTGTGAACATTATGTATATGGGAAGCAGAATCGGGTGAGTTTTCCTTTTGGTGCTAAGAGGGCGAACAAGATATTAGAACTTGTGCACAGTGATGTGTTTGGACCTGTGTCAGTTCCATCACTGGGAAAGTCTGTGTACTATGTTTCATTCATAGATGACTTCTCAATGAATACATGGATATATTTCTTGAGGAAGAAATCTGAAGTCTTTGACAAATTTAAAGAATTTAAGGCTCTGGTGGAAAACCAGACAGAGAAGAAGATAAAGGCGCTGAGGATAGATAATGGTGGGGAGTTCTGCAAGAAGGAATTTGAAGAGTTCTGTAAGAAGTGTGGTATAGCACGACATAAGACTACTCCATACACACCTCAGCAAAATGGAGTTGCAGAAAGAATGAACAGAACACTGATGGAAAAGGCAAGAAGCATGCTCAATGGTACCGGGTTAGGACAAGAATTCTGGGCAGAGGCAGTGGAGACTACATGCTATCTGGTTAACAGATCACCTTCATCAATGTTGGAGGATAAGACTCCACATGAGGTATGGACTGGTAAGAAACCCTCTCTTTCACATCTAAGGGTATTTGGATGTGATGCATATGTACATGTTCCAAAGGAGAAAAGGACCAAGTTGGATAATAAATCTGAAAGGTGCATCTTTATCGGGTATAAGGATGGTTTAAAGGGTTACAAGCTTTGGAACCCAGAAACAAGGAAGGTTGTGTACAACCGAGATGTGGTGTTTAGAGAGGTGAAAGATGTTGTTACACATGAAGTCCTACCAAAGGAACCTGAGAAGATAGAGTTTGAGATAAAGGAGGATGAACCAGACTCTAAAATAGAAGAAGACTCAGAAGAGGAAGAGCCACAAACTCAAATGGAGAAGATCACTTTAGAAAGAAGGCAACCAGAAAAGGTGGTCCATCCTTTCTGTTCGTGTTTTGCCTTAACTATAGGAAAAGGCCATGGTTGATGAAATGGCATCCTTGCACAAAAATGATGCATGGGATCTGGTGGAGTTGCCGGCTGGAAGGAAGCCCATTGGGAGAAAATGGGTGTTTAAGAAGAAGATGAATGTAGAAGGCAAGGTGGAGAAATACAAAGCTCGGTTGGTAGCGAAAGGTTATTCCCAGGTGTCGGGAATTGATTTTGGTGATATTTTTTCTCCTGTTGCCAAAGTTACTTCTATTAGATTATTTTTATCTGTTGCTGCTGCATTTGATTTTGAGATAGAACAGATGGATGTGAAGACAACATTTCTTCACGGGGATCTAGAAGAGGAGATCTACATGAAGCAACCTGAAGGCTTTATGGTGAAGGGTAAGAAAGCACTGGTATGCAGGTTGAAGAAGTCTCTGTATGGGTTAAAACAGTCACCAAGGATGTGGTATCAGAAATTTGATACCTATATACGGGGACTTGGCTTCACCAGAAGCAAGGAGGATCACTGTTTTTATTTTAAATTAATTGGTGACCGTGTTATTTATTTGGTCTTGTATGTGGACGATATGTTGTTGATTGGAAATGACAAAGAAATTATCCAAGATTTGAAGACCCAGCTGTTCTCCAAATTCGACATGAAGGATCTTGGTGCTGCAAACTATATTTTGGGCATGGAAATTAAGAGAAATCGGGCAAAGAGGAAGCTCTGTTTAAACCAGAGGAAGTATGTCGAGACTATATTGCAGAGGTTCAATATGCAGGATAGTAAACCAGTGAATGTTCCTATTCCTGTAGGTGTAAAGTTGTCTGCTGAACAGTGTCCCAAGACACACGAAGAAGAGGAGTATATGTCCCGTGTTCCATATGCAAGTGAAGTGGGTAGTTTGATGTATGAAATGGTTTGTACTAGACCAAACATTGCACATTCAGTGGTAGTATTTAGTAGGTTTATGTCAAACCCAGGAAAGGAGCATTGGACAGCAGTGAAGCGGGTTTTCAGATATTTACGTGGCACTAGTGATTATGGCTTGTGCTACCAGGGAAGACCAGGATTGGAAAGAATGTTGGACATTTGTGGTTTTGTTGATGCAGACTGGGCTGGAGATCTGGACCAAAGAAGATCTACAAGTGGGTATGTGTTTAACCTATTTGGAGGCGCAGTCAGTTAGATGAGTAAAAGACAGTCTGTAGTGGCTCTTTCAACTACAGAGGCAGAATACATAGCAGCCACTCATGCAAGCAAGGAAGCAGTTTGGTTGCAGAGATTGTGTTCAAGTATGGGGTTGGTACAACAAGCTATAAGGATAGACCGTGATAGCCAAAGTGCAATTTTCTTGGCTAAGAACCCTGCTTATCATTCAAAGACAAAGCACATTGATGTTCAATATCACTTTGTTAGAGATATGGTTGAGGCTAAAAGGGTGTTGCTGGTAAAGGTGGACACTTTGAAGAATGTTGTAGATGCATTAACGAAGTCTGTGAGCACTCAGAAGTTCTCTTGGTGTAGAGAAACAATGGGTGTTGAAGAATTGGCCCAATGACTAAGCTCTCCTATGGCCCCCTGTGGAAAGAAAACAACAAGTGGGAGAATGTTGGGCATGTGTTATATTCTTTCCACGACTAGTCCCATGCGTTATACGTTGCGCTGGGCATAGCAGGGGGGTTACAACGGGGGAGGCAGCAACCACTGCTGGGGTCTGGGGCAGCGCCCCGACGAAATTGTTTTTGGTGTACGGACCCACTCATAGGTGGACCCACCCATTTTTTGTGCATGAGTTTGCACATGGTTTTGGGGTATGATGGTTTTCGGCCCCTGGTATTTTGTGGATCCGGTCAAGGGAACTACGGCTATGTTCTAATCCAGGGTTAATGGATTAGGGTCTATGTATGCTTCGGCATGTATATATATGTGTTGTAACACTAAAAGGAATATAATGAAAAATCAAGCTAGTCATCCCGATTTGGGTTCCATGGGAAAATCTCTGTGTTTATATGTTTTATGTTTTATGCTCTCGCTATTGTTTATTTTCTGTTATAAGATTCATGTGTAGATAATTTCTGTTCAGGGTTAAAACCTACATACAAAGGGGTACCCATTAGCAAGGTGTCATCAATGAATTTTTGATGGGTGGAGGGAGGAGTGGAGTTGTGTAGTTTGATTCTATAAATGCTTCCACATGAGGAGGTCGCCATAATAGATTGACTGGGGCACTCATCCATTAGGACAGAGAGGAAGGGGGATATGGGGTCTCCTTGTCTTGTGCCTCGGGTAGGATTAAGAATGGGGGAGGGGGAGCCCTTGAGTAGAATGGAGAAGAATGCTCTAGAGACCATGGCCATAATCCATTTAATGCATTCCTTGTTGAATCCGAAAGATTTCAGCACTTCCCTGATGTAGACCCAACTGATTTTGTCGAAGGCCTTGGACATATCTAGTTGTATAAGAATGCCAGGTTTCTATTTCTCTTTGAGAGAGAATGATTTCCTGAGAGAGAATTATGATATCTAGGATTTTTCTGCCTTCAACATGGCCAGTTTGTTGAGTAGGGGAAAGGTTGGTTTTATTATGTTAGCTAGTACCTTGAAAATTATTTTATAGATGACATTGCATAACACAATGGGCTTGAATTGATTAGAGGAGTCCATTTTTTCGGATTTCGGTATCAAAGTGAGAATAGTGGCATTTAGTGCCTTTAAGACAGACTTTTGGATTCAAGATTCTTCCACAAGGTCATGAACCTCATCCGTTAGAATCAGCCAACAACCTTTAAAGAAGTTAGTGGTAAAGCCATCCGGTCCAGGTGCTTTGCCATTTGGCATGGTCATGACAACATCCTCCACCTCTTGTAGAGAAACATTTCTGATCAACATTTGGTAGTGCTCCTTTGTGAGATTGTTTGGGATGTGCTATGTTATTTTCTTTATGGCACACCCTTGCATAGTTTGTTTCGGTGAGGAGAATATCAAAGTATTGATTGAGTTATGCTTCCAAGTCTTTGTGAGTATTGATGATATTTCCCTGCGTGTTCTTGAGGCTCAGGACTCTGTTGTACCTTTTGTGCTAGATCATGGAGTGACCAAAGAAAGCATTATTCTTCTCCCCACATTTCAGCTAATTTATATGAGATTTTTGATGCCATAATTTCTCCTCTTGGGTTTCCCTTTCTTCCCAAATTTTTTGAAGTTGTAGCTCCTCTTTCTTCCTCTTCTCATTCATTCCATTGCTAATAATTTGTTGCTACAGGGCCTCTAATTTGAGCTCTAGTAATTTCTTCTCGGAAATGAAGTTTCCAAAAGTTTCCTTATTCTAAATTCAGATTTCATTTTTAATAAATTTAAGTTTTTGGTGAAATTTGTACATTTTGTTACCTTGGGTGGGTTGGGGAGTATCCCACCATTCTCTCATCTTATCCATAAATCCTAGGTGGTCAAGCCAGAAGGCCTCAAATCTGAAGGGTTTATTTTTGGGACCATCGGAAATATGGACCTTTTTAGAAATGGGCTAGTGGTCAGAGACTACCTGAGGGGAGATGCAGGCTTTTGTTTCCCAAGGGTTGATGTATATGTCCTCTGAGAGGAGAAATCAGTCGAGCCTAGAGGCAATCTGCCTATCTCCTCCTCACCTGTTGTTCTAGGTGAAAGTGCCATTTTTGGCGGGGATGTCTATAAGCTTTAGATCATCAATGAAGGCCTTCAAGGCTTCAGAGCCTTTATCAAATTCCTTAGGCCCCCCGTTTTCCCCCCAGATTGACTATCATATTGAAGTCACCAGCTAGGACTTTAAGGGGATGGTGGAAGGAGCTGAGATGTTTGCCCAAACTGATTAACCACTCAAGTTTTTCTGCAATAGTGTGTGGAGCATAGACATTGGTTACATAGATGCTCTTCGAGGTGTCGATGATTTTAAAGACAGTGGTCAAAGCATATCTAGGGGTTGCAGATTTAGAGAGCTCAAAGTGAGATTCCTTCCGTAGGGTGGTGAGACCTCCTGCTGATCCAGTTGAAGATATTGCTACTTGGCTGTAATTACTTTTGACGCAGGTTTTCTGAATCAACTCCATGTTGTCTAGGTCACTCTTGGTTTCTTGGACCATCATTATATCTGGCTTATCAGAAGTTAATCTATTTCTCATAATTCTTTTCCTTTCGGGACTGTTGAGTCCTCTTTTGTTCCAAGAAGTGCAAATCATTGATAACTTTTATGGGGTAGGGTAATAGCTCTTACCTTTCCTTCATTAATGAGATGGGATCCTAGCTCTTGAAGGAGTTGGCTGGTGTTCTTCCAACCTCTTTTACTGTTTTTCCCTTTTGGGAAATATTTCCCTGCAGTTAGGTTAGCAAGAATACAATTGTCTGCAGTTTTCCCATGGTTATTTTCTTTGGGGTTCGATTCATCCCCTCTTGTAAGAGGTATGCCTCTTCGATTTTTTTAATTTGATCAAGTGGGATGGCCTCTATGCCATTTTTATTCCATTCCTTTGTTATCTTTTGGAGATCTACTCCCACCAATACTTATTCAATCGCGTTTTCCTCTTGTGCGGGTATTTCATGAACCTACTCCATTTATGTATCTTCTTGTTTTTTCTCTATTTCCAGCATGCTGAAGTTTTGGATTTCAGCATTCATGTTGATGTTTTTTTAGGGATGTTCGCGCTACCTATGTTCTTATTCCATTGTGTTGAGAGAGCCTTATTCCTCCTGCATGGTATTTAGAACTTAAAACTTTTTTTGTTGGGTGACCTTGGGTGAGTATTTTTTTATGTATGCTCTTTTGTTTTGTTTTCTCTTGTTTCCTACCCTTGTATATCCCTGCTTGTCCTTCTTGTTGGTCTGATCTTCTGTTGCTGGAGCTTTGTTTTGAGGATAGTCACGGAAAAGGTGTCCGTGCTCGTGGCATTTCGTACATCTGAAGGGTATGTGCTCGTAGTCATTATTTTGTGTCCAGACTTCGTCCCTGTAGATTAGCTTGATTGATTCAGGTAGAGCTCTTGAGACATCAACATATGCACAGATTCTAGCATAGGAGATGTAGTGCCCACTTCTGGTTCCCTCAGACATCTTTATATATTATCCTAGTTCATCTCTATGGCTTTCAGGACAGAGGGCACCCAGTAATCCCTGGGCAAAGAGTACAACCTCACCCACACAGGGACTCTCGTGAAATCCTCTTTGTCCAGGGTAAAATTTTCCTTCCAGAACCTCATATAAAGGCTTGTTGAATTGAAGAAGTATGGGGCTCGTTCAAATATCCTGTCTCTATCTTATAGAAGGCCAAATACTACTGTGAAGAATCCCTTGGATCCTAGTTGCAGATTGATTTCTCCCTTTGGGTTCCATTTATAATGGATCCATCCTTTTAGGGCTCTTTCTGTAGGCTAGATTCCCATAAATTTGCAGATGATCACATTCTCATGCATGTATTCCCTATAGGCAACTACATCAGGGTCCTGGATGATTACTTCCAGGGTTTTTTTTGCTTTAGGATGGCATGTGTTCGGCTTCTTTGAATCTTTTTTTGGAATAGCCTCCTCATCTGCAACTTTATCTTCTGCCGCCATAGAGCGGGGAGCATGGGTGGTAGAAGAAGGGTTCGTAAAATGATCCAATAATTCTTTTCCGATGTCCTATTGTGAGATAGCGTTAGCTGATGCGGAGTTCAGGCAAGAGAATGCAAAATCCGGTCGAGCAAAGGCTGAGCTAGTGGTTAAATGAGTGAAGAATGAGACATCATTTTTGGAAGAGTTGCCTGCCATGAGGTCTCTAAAGGATGGAGCTAGCAGGCCTCCATCTGGCTCCACTGTGGGGGCCTAGGGGGGAAATCATGCAAGGCCGGCGACAACTGAGGTCGCAGGGTAGGTTTGTGTGCTTAGAGGCTGAGCATGGTGGGGCAGTAGACCTAGGTCAGACCAGCGCATTCTGGACATAAATATCTCTATTGTAGTATTCTCTTTGCATAAGTTTTGTTGACATAAGACCTGCCAATTATCTACACCATCATTTGGTTCCATATATGGGCATGAACCCTAGTCAAGAGAAGCTCCTGCACATTTATTTGGCTTTTGTAGAAGGAAGTTTGTTTGGATCCTATTCTAATGAAAACGTATAATTCTGGTACTTAAGTTTTAATGGTATAAAATATATTACACCAACATTGCATATTATGCAATATGTTATCACGTAGACAACCCATGGAGTAAACCTGACACAATTGTTGTCATTACTGATTATGTAGCTTGACACATGTTTATTAGTGACACACACACACACACACACACACCCGCGCGCACGCACACATACACACACAACACAATGTTTACCATCTCCTCAACACATGTGTTGAGGTTGATCTTATGTGCATCTGTTTGTAGAAAAGACTTACGTGAAAAGGGCGGGTGAATGGGTGTTAAGAAGTTTTATATTCACCTATAGTAGTTTTTGTGTTCAATGTGAAGTTATACATGGTCAACTTGTAGTTGGGTCGATGTTACTCAGTGTTGACCATATAAAAATCCCTGCCTATAGCTTACATGAATTCAATGGACGTGTGGGTTTGAGTAAACAGTTGCATGAGTTGTTATTGAAGGTAATTCTGGAATGGGTACGCTAGAAAGACAATTTTGGAATTACGAACAGATGGAAAAAGGTATAGTTACGCATCCAAATTCCAACTCAAATACAAGTATGACTTACCTTTAAAACTGCTTATAGATAGCATGAGACACATTTGAAAAATACCATATGTTTGATTGGTATCAAAGATTTTGATATGAAGAGAATTGACCCCTTGTGGATAGATTAAGTTATGTTATAATATTTTAACAGTGGATAGTTCATAGGAATTTATACTTTATCTACCTAGCATTCAAATATGGTTGTTGTCTAGACACCCACAAGCATGTTATCTTAAGAAGACACATTCAATTTAGGGAAACCCAATTGATTATAAGATCAGTTTCTTGAACATAGGTTAGCCATATGTTATATTTTGCACCCCAATCAACATAAAAAAATAATCATCAATCGTGTAGTGGTCAAGTCAATCATTTTCAATGTTCAGTTCCTGGGGTTATACAATATTCCATTTTTGTACTGCCAGCAGAGTTGACTACTGCATCGATGACTATTTGGAATTATGAGTGACCTTGATGGCTTATTGATGTTGTACAAGTCTTGGGTGAATTTGGCATAAAATATACCCATATGTTGTGACACCTAAGCCAAAAGTAAGCCACTTGTTAACAAGTGGTCATCTACCAATCAAATATATATATATATATATATTACCCCATTTGGATAACTACACCATCAGATTCAAGTAACACATTAACTGCCTCTGGTTAGATAAGGGGGTGTGTTAAAGAAATTATCTTCCATTGCAAACCCCCATTGGAAGGAAACTCTGCTTGCCCCTCTCCTTTGCTAGAAGTCTCAATCCCCCTAGACAAATTTCTACTCCTGAAGGCTCCTGAAGGGAACCTCCTGTATTATGTATCCATTAAACCTTCGAAAGGGGCCAAGAATCCCACTATGTCACACTAGTTTTCCTATAACTTGCAACCCATAATAAAAGAGAAGAAAATTTACCCCCCTACTTGAGGCCTAGCCCTAAACCTCCCCCTTCTCTCTAAGCTCGGACACAAATCGCTTCTCTCGAAAGCACAAGTAAAATCCTCCATGGATAATATCTTAGGATGTCAACAAACCATCCATGGGGCCTTTAAAGAAAATGATCTTAATAGGGTTTCCCCATAAAAATCCTCTCTTTCAATGCACGGGGGCTATGGGACTCCCACCAAAATATGATCCCTAAAGAGGATCATTCATGCCCAAAACCGTGATATACTTCTCCTATAGGAAATAATGGCATCAAGGGAAAAAGTAAAAGCGATCCTTGAACCTTGACTTCAAGGTTGGACTTTCTGCACCATGGATGAAGAGGTACTATCAAGGGGGATAGTAACTTCGTGTAGCCCTTTAGTATCAATTATCTGAAAATGAAGACTCAATCATCCTCTGACACTTTTCATGATAAATTTGGTCTTTAAACAGTCACTTAGCTTACAAATTTTCCTACTATGAATAGTTAAGTTTTCAATGAACTTAAAGATGAAACAAAATCATATGCAATCCAACATGGTAAAAATGAACAACCATGTGATAACATAATTCACCCCTTCTGGGATATATCTACAGGCCCTGCTCTAATGGCTAGGTCACTTTATTGATCTCAATAACAAAAAGAGTACATTACAAATCTTTGAGTCACAGAGTAAACCTCCTTCTAGACTTGTTTCTCCTACAAAGGAACACTCTCCTTAAAAGAACTCTCACTCACAAGTTGACTCCCTTTATCAAATAAATGATAGCAACAAAAGAAAAATACTCTCACATTAAATGTGGCAACAAGTCTTTGTAATCACATTAGATCAAAAAGCACAAAAACAATTGCTTCATAAAGATGTGTTGAAACTCTCTTTTCTCACAAACATACTAAGAATAGATTGGAAATGGCTGCTCTAATGAAGAAACAACTATTACATATGCATCAGGAAGGTTGGAAAATGCATGTTTAAGCTCTCTCCATGCTCATAAAGGTCTCCATATGGCCTCAAAAAATATTTGTCTACAACACAAAAGGACTTGTATCTACAAAATTCCAACATACAGTGGTCAAATCACAAAAATAACATTGCCATTGAGTCCAAAACACCCAAAAACCCTTGTGTAGGCTCAACATGGGTTCAAAAAGATTGAAAAATGACCAAGTTAGGCTCCTGGGAACTTTCTATGTTGTGCGTTCTGCAAAATTAGCAAGACTAACGAACTTATCAACAAAATTCACCCTTTTTCTAACCGTCGAGCGATAATTTCTCCTAGAACCAATGTTGATTCCGCTGCAAACATTGTAATTTTTCACCTGCTTAAATGCACCAATAACCCTTAAGCGTTGAATTTTTAGCACCTGAGAGGGTCGCATGGTGGCCATGTGGTCGTGACTAAGCACCAAGCGCCAGCACCCTCCACCGACCTCCGCGATTGGTCATATTACGTGCCATGTGCCTTAGGGCTAGGCTATGCGCTCGACCCTCCCCACTCTTCCATATACGTCAACGGTTCCATGCGGTTATTCATGACTGAGGGTGGGGGCTTGGGCCTCCCGCCCAATTTTAAAAGTCAAATTTGTGCGCATCGTTTAACTTTCCATCCAGGTCATATGAGTTTTGATTGGACTGGGGGCCGGGCCTATTCCCGATCTCCTCTATCGTAGTATCCCACTGTGTTTTGTCATGGGCACATGTTGTATCACTGAATTGGGGCTATCTCTTAATGCTCGACCCTCCCATCTTCGTAGCTACTGTGGTAATATGGTATACAATGTGATTAGGGCTAGGGTCAGTTGAGCGGGCCCGGTAGCCCAACCTCTCCCCCCAAAACGCCGACACATCCACATTAAATTAAACTGACTACCATATTGTAATAAGAAACATAGTTGTGGTGTGGTGGTAAGTCATTGGTCCGTTGTGCAGTAGGTAAAGGGGCCGAACCACGTCGAGGTCGATCCACTAGCCTATAAAAGTTTTGACCAATGACTGGGGGCCATGTGGCGCCCTCCCATTGGACCACATCACACCTCCTCATTGGGCCACTTCAAACACCCAATAACTAATGAAATATCGACACCTAACCTTGTACTGCTTCCACATGTCAACACATGATTGGATTTTCTGACACCGTACCCTACACAATCAGATAATGATGTCAGCATGATGTTAGTTGTACAGTATTCCTAGTCAACCATGAATTTGACTTTTTAATTGTTTTACAAAAATTTCAGAACACAATAACTTTCGTATATGGTGTTGAATTGAGGTGATTCAAGCGCCCTTGAAATTAGAATGACGAGATCTACGACTTGGAACTAGTTTCGGGCAATTCCAAGCACTTTTATTTTTGAGCATATTTTGATCCCCTAGATCATTTCAGATCAATCAACCCAAACCTCCTTTTACAACAAGTCTGCCATTTAGGTGGATTTTGATTCACCAGAAATAAACAAGGTAGTTCGAGTGGTGAATGTCTATTTGTCATATGTAAATAGGAAGTATTTCTAGGAGGGCCTAAAGGACCAGAGGGTTTGAGAGGCTCCATAAGTAATTATGGGCAGGAATCTCAATCTGACCCTCTCTCCACGGGAGGTCTGGGGCACCCAGGTAAGAAGGGATCCACTCAATGACTTTTTCATTTTTGAAAAACAAAATCTAGTGGATGTAGAACTCGTTACTTTCTTCCCAACTTGGAGTAACTTTAGAGGATACGAAGAGGCACTAGTGAAATGTTTGGACTTATTATTTGTTTTATAAGCCCTCAAGGAGATTCATTTAATCATGAAGTCTATAGTGGAAATATGAGGGATATTAGACCATTTTCCTATCCTCCTAGTGTTGGAAACAACAGACCAAAACCCCCCCGCACCGTTCAAATTTAATCTAATCTGGCTTCGGAGCAAGTCTATACAAAGTTGGTAGAGGAAACCTGGATCCTCTACTCTCCAAAAAAAGTGGGCACAACCATGAAACAAATGGAAGATAACCTAACTAGAATAAAATATCCCCCCAAGAAATGGCACATCGCTTTCAAGAAAAAACGACAAGCTCTTCTGAAGGATGCTAAGGGAAAAATAAAGGCTCTATTTGAAAATAGTAAAGGAGCATTGTATAATTTTCATATCCGCTCTTTCAGAAAGTTGGAAGATGTGAGGAAAAGGACTTTGGATTCAGAAGAAATGGAGACTAAAGAGTAAGGTTATTTGGATAAAAGAAGGGGATAGTAACACAAAGTTATTCCAAAACTATTCCAATTATAGGAAAAATATAACACGATCTGGGATCCTTAGGGCCATGATGGAGAAAGTTTGACTACATTTCAATAAAGATGAAAGAAGGGGTCAAAAATTTATAGGAATTGTTGTAAGAACCACAAGGCTGCCCAATCCAGAAAATTCTTGAAGTAGTGAGACTAACACCCAAAACAATAACAAAGGAAATGAAAGAGAAGTTGATGGCTCAGGTCACAAAATAAGAAGTACATAGTGATTTGTTCTCCATGAACAAAGTGAAAAGTCCAAGGCTGGACAACTTCACTGTTGAATTCTTTGAAGGTTTTTACAATATAATAAAGGAAGATTTAATGGCGATAGTAAAAAGAATACCAATCCTCCCACAAATTTTTAGGACAGTTGAATTCCACCTTTATCAAGTTGATCCGAAAGAAATAGAAGGATTCCTCGATGAATGATTTTTTCTCAATATCATGCTATAATGTAATTTAAAAGTTAATATCCAAATTCATAGCAATAAGGTTGAAGACGATCCTAAGTGTAATCATATTAGAAGAGAAATTTGGGTTTCTAGGGAAGCAACAAATCCATGAAGTAGTAGCTTTGGCCCAGGAAGGCCTACACTCCAAGATAAAGAGCAAGCAGAAAGCAGTGGCCATAAAGACATACCTACCAAAATATTTTTATAGGGTGAACTTGACCTTCATTAGGCTACTTCTCACATAGTCAGGGGTCACAATTCTAGTAATCAATTGGATCATGGGATGACTCTAGTTGAATTCCTTTGTGATCCTAATCAATGGGGGCCCTTCCTATTTTTTTTCTCGATCCACACAAGGGATGAGACAATGATGCACCTTGTACCCTTTCCTTTTCTTTCTAATAACATGTGGTTTGAGTAGGCTTCTTGCACAAGCCAAAGAATCGAGCTTAAAGGAGTATGAGTGTCAACCTTAGAATCACTGACCAACCTCTAATTTGTGGACGATGTGTTCCTACTAGGAGAAGGAACAAGGTGATATCTCACTGCATTATCTTAGTTCATCTCCATCTTATATAAGACAACAATAATGAAGGTGAATGAAATCAAATCCAAGATCCTCAAAGGAAACCTTGATGAAGATAAGTTGCAACTCCTGAGAGGTTCATTCGCCTTTCAAATCACACCCCTGAAGGTAGGTTTAAAGTACCTAGGTTTTTGGTTAAAGTACCTATCTTATCATTTTGAAGGTTGGATTTGGCTTTATAACAACGTGGAAGCAATGATCATGACCTAAAATAATAGATTCTTACCAAGAGGATGGAAATTAATTCTCCTAAAATCAGTTATTCAAAGTATCCTGGTTTACTAGATGTCCATCGCCTTAGTCCCCAAGGTGATTCTAGCCAAAACTAAGAAGAAGACCTTTCATTTTATTTGGTTATGGAGAAAATATAAGGAGGGTATACCCTTAGTGAAATGGTTAAAGGTGTCCCCCCCAATTTTCTAAGGAGGTTGGGTATTAAGAAACATATTCTCCTTCTCCAAGGCTTTGGCAGGAAAGAGCTTATGGAGGCTAATTTGGAATTTTGGACTCTCGGGAAGAGTTATGGAATCAAAATACTTCCCAAAATTTCAGTTATAGATTGGATATGTTCCTCATGTATGTCAACCAAGAATGCCTCCACTATTTGGAAAGCATTGGTAGAATCCTCTCCCCCCTTTGAAAAAATAATAGCGTGGAATATAAGATATGAACACAATTTAAAAATTAGACAAGATCCTTGGTTGGGGGATTTAGATGACTTTATACTATACCCTAAAGTGCTCAGGGTGTTGCACTCTCAAAATATTTTCTCCTTGGTTGATCCAAAAATACCATAACCAGCAGATTGGGGAAGGGACGCATGGAAGTCGGCCTTTGACTAGGGTCTTCTCAAGGAGAAAGAAGAATAATGGAAACATTTTGTTTCCAAGCTCCAAGAAAACTTCATCTATATTTCTCACGAGGAACTAGGCTCCTTAGTCTGGATCAAAAACACTGCCACAAGATACTACAAAATCAAGCCAAAACACCTAGCCAAAAAATAGGTTGACACTCCCCCAAAGCAGAAATTGTGGTGGGAATGCATTTGGAAGAATCCAGGGCCCTTAAAAAGTAAAATCATCTTTTTGTTAGCTATAAAAAATAAGATTTTGAACTAGGAAAATTTTCTAAAGAGAGATTGGTTGGGTCTGAGAAGATGTGTCTTATGTCAACAAAATGAAGAATCAATTATTCACCTCTTTCTTATGCGCCCTTATGTAGGACGTGTCTGGAGCATTCTGTAAGTCTTGCTCAAGACGTCTAATGTTTGGATCTAAAAAAAGCTAGAAGTATCACTGAAGAACTGGGAGCAAGAAAAAGTAATCAAGGGATATGTAGCCTTCCCATGCCTAATGATCTCTAGAATTTGGTGGGAAAGGAACCAATCAATTTTTCAAGAAAATAATATACAACCAGAAGTCATGGTCGACCTAATTAGAAAATGGGTACAAGAATTCATGTCTCGACCAAAGCTAGCAAATCTAAGAATCTTACAAATGCCTCTAGTGGATCATGCTCATCTGTGGGGCTTCTTAGACTAGTCAAGTAAAGGGCAGGACTCCTTGATAGGAGCAGGGGTATTCCTCTTCCTCATAGAAAATCATTCTTTCCATATCACTTATGTTGGGGGAAATGACACCAAATATGTGAATGGAATTGTTAACAATGTGGGTGTTACTCCATTTTTCTAGGCGCAAAGAGGTGGCCACATCCTAGTGTTGGGAGACTCGAAGGTGGCCATTGAATAGGAAATTAATAGAGCAGGAATTGAGGTTGCAGGGCTAGTCCCTTTGCTTCAAGAGATTTTTCGCTCCATTGCAACCTTTCAAGCAATTTCCTTCTCTCACGTTTATTGTGAATTAAACGTGTAGCAAATGCCCTTACGAATTTTTGCTACACAAAATTTTTGAATGGAAAATTTTTCAGATGGCATGGATTTCTTCCTATATCACATCTTTGCTCACTAATCACTCACAAATTCAGGGACCTCTAATATCATGATATGCGAAGGATTTTTTTTATAGAATGATGCAATCAACAACTGCATTAGAAAATAACTAAATGAATGATACAACAAAGAGGAACAACATGGCACAAAATGTATGATCAACACCATTTTTGTAATAGAATTAAGAAGAATGAGTTGAGAATGATAAATTTATGAAGGGAATAATGCAATGGATTTCTGTGCAAACAGATGTAGTAGTTGATAGCCTCTTAGCTAGAACATGTTGTTGAATTTTTCAACAAGAAACAATGAAATTGGCATCTAGAAACAACATGAAAACACCTACACTAGTGTGGTACCACGGGTCATGTAATGATGGGTCCTAGCGATACATTAGTGTGCAATTCAATTTATTTAATAAATTGGAATTGTGTCTAATTTAATTATCCCTTAATTAAATTGAACAATAAATTGTAATATTATCTCATAAACACTTGTAATAGTTAACTGGGTGTGATAGACTCAGTTAGCTCATGAATTTCGAGTTGAGGATGGTTGGTGAGGCATGCAGAGTGATTCCATGTGTTTTAGAGTTCAAGTTGCAGTTAAGTGCATGAGTTTAATGCATGAGAAATACATTAACTCAATTAAGTGAGTCAAAGTTAGTTGAACTAGTTGTAATTGTTTGTTGCACTAGTGAGAGATAAAGTGAATTAAATCAAATTTAACTCACATGCAATGATCTTCCATGCAACTGATGATCTACTATTAATAGCTGCATGCATGTTAGTTCCAGTGGAGACCCAATTGAGACAGAGGTTAAAGGGAAGTTGACTATCAGTTGTGTTATTAGCAAACTTCCCAGATGTAGTTAAAACACCACAGGATTTCCCATGATACTAGCGCATTTGAGGAAAGCTGAAATTCCTAAATAATAGGGATTGCATTCATCAGGAATTGCGTGAGAAAGGCAGACTTAAGACAGGTTGAGAATTGGATAAGTGTTGGCCCGATTTTGTCTGGATCAGTGTGAGACGATAGGCAGAGTGCAGGAGACTCTTGTGAGAAGAGTGAATTTTAATTGTTTCATGATTCCTTGTGGAATATACAATATATGATGGAGGGGCTTTGAGCAGCAATATTTCCCCTGGAAATTATCTATGTTGTGGTTTGATTTAATTCTTTATTTTCTTAATGTGATTGGCGATTGTATTTAATTTCCGCAATTGATTTGTAGAAGGATTTAGTATCTAGCTTCAGTACATTGTTAGATTGGATTGAATCCATTGATATACACATGTTTGTATAATTTCTACATAGTATCAGAGCACAGGAAATCACTATAGTGGAGGAGAAGCTGAGTTTGTGACTGAATAGAATTCGTAAGTGCAAAAGTATTCTTGGTGCGATAAGCGAATCAAGATCGAAATAGATTTCAATGGCTTGAGATTGGAGTATGCGCTCGAGGGAAGTTCCAATTATATTGCATGGAAAGATAGGATGGAGGTAGTACTGGAGGAAAATGGCTTGAAAGAATTCATTGATAATGATGTTCCCAAACCTTCTGTAGCAGATGCTGCAAATCTCGATGCTTGGAAAAAGAAGGTTGCAAGGGCAAGGAGGATCTTACTGGAGGGAGTACGAGACCACATTGTCTCAAGTATCAATGCAAAGCAACTCCAAATGCAATGTGGAAGGTTTTGACAGATCTGTTCTAGAGCAGCAGTGATCATAGAAAATTGGCACTGAAGGAAAAGCTCAAGAAAATCAAAACGGAGAAAGGCGACAATATTCTGATATATTTAAAAAAGTTTGTCCAATGTCTGGATGAACCTGGGAGCATCAGAATTACTGTCGCGGATGATGACATGGTGAGCCTATCTCTTCTAGAACTTCCCAAGAGTTGGAATAGTGATTAGGACTCTGTCAATGGGAGGGAGAAGCTACCAGATTGGGAACGACTTTGGTCGAATTTGGTGAAAGAATAATTTAAGATGAATACCAGGGATGGATCTTCATCTAAGGAAGATGATGAAAAAATTGCGCCTTTGATGGTAAGGCAAAGAAGGGGAAGGGAAAGAAATCCTATTCCAAATCTGATACCGGCAAAGAAGGCAAGGAGCGAGACATGTCCAGAGTGAAGTGTTTTCATTGTCACGAGCATGGACATTATGCCACTAATTGTCGACAAAAGAAGAAGGACAAGAAGGCTTCAAGATCTGTAGATGGTGAGGCTTTTGCCTCACAATTTGAGTAGGACTTCTCACTGATCACATGCATGGTGCCAAGTGCGATGGGATTAGGGTGGTACTTGAATAATGGTGTATCTTTCCACATGACAAGAAACAAATAAATTTTCAGTATCTTGGAGGAGAATTACCTTCAGATGCATATCGAAATGGGTGATGATGGAAGGTATAGCACTATCGAGATTAGTACAGTTACCTTCCAGAGACAGTTAGGTAAACCCTTTCAATTAAAATATGTAATGCATGTACGAGGCTTGAAGAAAAAATTAGTTTCAGTTGCAACGTTGGAGGATAGAGGCTATGATGTTGTTTTTAGTGAAGGAAAAGCTTTCCTTCGACAAAAAGCAACAAAAAGAAATAAGACAAGCCACAAAGATTGGGATTCGTGTGAAGAATCTATATAAACTTGATGTAGAGAATTGTGCAATATTGATGGGTAAGGCAGACAAAGTGGTGAGCTAGGATGAGGGTGAGTTACACCATGGAGCTTTGAAGGTCATGCAACATAATTCTACGGTGCTTCCAAAAGGTACTCTTGCGCAGATAGACACATGCAAGGGATGTACCATGGGGAAGTATGATAAAGCCATACGATTGTCCCTTGAGAGGGAGTTGGATTTGCATGCAGATGAGGAACTCTTGGTTCCAAAGAATGAACCTCAAGATGTGGAGCAACCACATGCGGAGGATCATGGAGTGGCAGAAACCACTCAAGCAGAGAAATTTCGAGCTAGATGGGCAAAGGGAGTACATGCCACTATACCTACAGGTGTGAGGTGGGGCGATGTGCAAAATTAATTCCAAGAATAAATTTGGGCAGGGTCCTAGAGATGGTGCGTCTCATGGATCGAACCTAGCTAAGAGGAGCCCACAGTACAATAGTATTAGGAACAACTAGATTGATGAAGTCAGATGTCAGGAGGTCAAAAATTAGAGTGAGAGGTGTCAGATACTGGAGCGCAGATCAGAGTTGGCAGCAGTGCAGAGTGCATGGATGCAGTTGTCAACAACATAGAGAGTCCAATAGACATGTGCAGTAGCTAGCAACAGTCAGAAGGCTCTGATGACATATGCATTATAATGATTCAGTTGTTTGGAGGCTATTCAGTTTCAAAAGTGTTGCATACAAGAGTTGCATGTGCGAACAACACTAGAGAAGTGTTGCATGCAAGAGTTGCATGTGCGAACAACACTAGAGAAGTGTTGCATGCATGAGATACATGTGCGAATGCAAGGACATTATAAGATACTAGATCGGGACATATTGATTCCTTTCTTGTTGAGAGGGAGTGTTGAAAGTTGCAACAAGAAACAGTCAAATTGGCATCCAGAAACAACATGACAACACCTACACTAGTGTGGGACTACATGTCATGTAATGATGGGTCCTAGCGATACATTAGTGTGCAATTCAATTTATTTAATAAATTGGAAATGTGTCTAATTTAATTATCCCTTAATTAAATTGGACAATAAATTGTAATCTTATCTCATAAACACTTATAATAGTTAACTGAGTGTGATAGACTCAGTTAGCTCATGAATTTCGAGTTGAGGGTGGTTGGTGAGGCATGCAGAGTGATTTTATGTGTTTTAGAGTTCAAGTTGTAGTTAAGTGCATGAGTTTAATGCATGAGAAATCAATTAACTCGTTTAAGTGAGCTAAAGTTAGATGAACTAGTTGTAACTTTTTGTTGCACTAGTGAGAGATCAAGTGAATTAAATCATATTTAATTCACATGCAGTGATCTGCAATGCAACTGATGATTTAATATTAATAACTGCATGCATGTCAGTTCCAGTGGAGACCCAATTGAGACAAAGGTTAAAGGGAAGTTGACTATCATTTGTGTTATTAGCAAACTACCCAGATGAAATTAAAACACCACAGGATTTTCCATGATACTAGCATAGTTTAGGAAGGTTGAAATTCCTAAAGAATAGGGATTACATTCATCAGTAATTGCGTGAGCAAGGCAAGCTGAAGACAGGCTGAGAATTGGATAAGTGTTGGCCCGATTTTTCCTGGATCAGTGTGAGACAATAGGCAGAGTGCAGGAGACTCTTGTGAGAGGAGTGCATTGTAATTATTTCATGGTTCCTTGTGGAATATACAATATATGATAGAGGGGTTTTGAACAACAAGCTTTTCCTCAGAAATTATCTGTGTTGTGGTTTGATTTGATTCCTTCTTTGCTTAATGTGATTGACGATTGCGTTTAATTTCCGCAATTGATTTGTAGAAGGATTCAGTATCTAGCTTTAGCACATTGTTAGATCGGATTGAATCCATTGATATACACATGTTTGTATAATTTCTACACATGTATATTTATATGAAATATTTCATAAAGATTTTTTCCTTGCTGAAAATAATTATATATATATATATATATATATGTATGTATGTATGTATGTATGTATGTATGTATGTACCCAGGTTAAAAGTTCATGGAATAAAGTTAATAAGGACAAAATAAGACCAAGGTCATGGGACATGTATTCCAAGTTGAATGTTGGGAAAAACATCCCAGTGGGCATCACTTATTGTTTATTATGGCTAAGGGGAAATTGAAAAAGGCAATGGAAAAGGATTTGAAAATGCAAAAAGGCATTTTTGGCATTTTATTTATGAAAATAAAGGAAATTAGGAGAAAAGGAAGGTGAACGGTCATAGGTTGCATGTGAGGAGGAAATTGAATGAAAATAGAGGAAAAATGAAGAAATTATATGCAACAAGAATAAAAAGGCTTATGAGAATCAGTTCACATATTTTTGTTTGTTAGCCTTTTGTCAGTTCAATTTTGGAGTTAGTTTTAGAGAAGAGAAGAGCACCAAGAGGAGAAATCAAGCAATCAAGGAAAGCAAGAACAAGGAAGCAAGGATCAAGTAAGGAAAGGAAGAACACAGAAAGCAAGGATCAAGCAAGGAAAGGTTGTATCAAGCGGCTTCAACGAGAGTACTTGCAGGTAACAGGTTGCATGTATGATTTCCTAGCTAGTTTTGGCATGCATGGTATATGCATGTGTGTAGTTGGTTCATTTTTTGTCATTGGCATGGGATTTTCCTGGTTTGATAGTGGTTTTAGCCTTGCCTTTCCATTTTTAGATAGCCATGGTGTGATGAGATTCATTCTTGGTTGAGATTTGGATTTCTAGAAGGTTTTAGATCCGGGTGAGGTGGTCTTAGGAAAATACCAAGGGTTTGGGGTGGTGATGGTTTTCTCTGGGAAGTCCTCAACAAGTGGGTTGAGACAGGAAAATTCCTCAAGGGACGGAGAAGGAATTCGGAGGCATCCAAGCTCAGTTTGGTTTTATGATCTCAGGACCAGTTTAGGTGAGATCATGATAGTGTGAGGGTGGAGGTGGTTTAACCTCTGGATTTCCTTAGTTGTTTTTGCATCACTTTATCCCATGAGATCCCACGTTCATGCTTGGAATATGGCACAAGGGTGAATGACCAAAATAAATATTTGGTTCAACTCAATCTATGGTCGGGTGGTACGTGGAAGTCCCGACTTGGTCGGATTTTGCATATGAATGATAAGAGCTCTTTCCACTTGTAATTCATGAGTAATTGTACGTGTTATTTTGTGGATTTAATGGTTGCCCTATCATTGTTATTTACTTGGTTATATGTTGGTTATAAGCATGGTTTTATGAAAAATTTAGGTTATGGCTCTTATCATGTTTTTACTTGTAAATGACTGGTTAATGAATGCATGACATAATAGATGTTATTACAGATATTGTGAGAGGGAACTAGACCTTCTTGATGTTTCTCAGTTAAGTTTCATATCTCTATTTTCAAATATGCATTCATGACTTGTAGATTTCATGTTTACTATGTGTTTGACGGAATTTCTGTCATGGTTAAGTCTGGTTAGGTCAATTTATTGTCTAAGGTTTGTGTGGAAGGTTTTTTCCTTATGTCATTCATGGTTCTGGAGAGTTTCATTAAGTTTTGGGAAGAGGTATAGATCCTAGCTGGAAAAGTGGCTTAAATATCGTGGCCACATGCATATATATGGGTGAAAAAAATTGCAGTCTCTCCCTTGCAAGAATGATGCATGCGGCTGGAGGGTTTCAGTCGAAATCAGGTAGTGTTGTGCCAACGTCTGGGAGATTAGGGCACTAAAACATAACCTTATCTTAGGGCTTGGGCACCTGGAAGGGTGGCTTTTCCCTTTAAAATTTCTGCAGCACTGAGGGAAAACACAGTTTTGTCTGCCGACTCACTTTAAGGTGATATGTTGGATCATATATAGTAACTCTTCATCACATGTCGGTAATGTGACGAAGAGTTACTATGATATGATCCAACCTCTTAGATCACCTTAAAGAAGTGGAATCGACAAGACAAAACCTTAATGACTTCCCTCAAGTGCTACAAGACCCTAGTTTTTATATTTTTATTAATTAAATTAAAATATGAAGTTTTAAAATATAATGCTTATGAATATGCATCATTATTTTAAATTATATGGTAAAATATATCTTGATTTATAGCTATTTATATTTATATATATTCTGTATCTCTCTATATAAACTAGTCTAAATCCATCTTAGCTATGGATCTACCAAGCACTAAGAGTGATCGAATCTCTTTTCACTCTAAAAGTGGTTTGCATCTCAAGAAATTTGATCCCTCTTGGCACTTGGTAGATCTAGAGTTAAGATGGATCTAGGCTTGTAGGGTAAATATCTTTGCTTTTCATGGCTCCCATCCTCTTCTAAAATAGTTTTGATGACTTTAAAAACATTACAATTTCCCTAATGTGGAAAAAAATTAAGTATTAAATAAATTATTGAACTAACATATAAGAGGTTGAGCCCTACAAGTGGCGTACTTGCACAAGGATATTGAACCCTCATGGGTAAATCCATTAAACATGAGAATTTCCATTTAAAGGTTTTTTCTTTTTCTTTTTAAATATGCTTGCACAAGGAAAATTACCCTTCTTGGCCCAAATTATTAAACACAAACACTTATATTCAAATAGTTTAATGTAATGCATGCACAAGTGCATATATATATATATATATATATATATATATATATATTTGAAAGTGTTTATTTTAAAAGTAATAGAGGATAATCAACAAACATGATGTATCCAAGATGCCAAACATGATGTATCACACTATTTCTTATTCACATAGATGCACCCACACAACATATCCCACACAAGAGGAATAGGAGGCTTCGCAAACACACATATTCATCACACAACTAATCAACCATCGTGTCGGTAGAAAGGTCATTATCTTGTGGATAGTCCCAATGACATAAGGATCACGGTGTGTTTGGAGTGGGATTTATATTATGTTAAGAACTTACTCTATAAAAGGTAGGCCCATGGCCCATCTATCTTATCAGCACTAAACTTATCTAAAAACAAAAATAAATGATGCCCCTATGATTTAAACAATTAACAACTAATGCAAAAATAAAACTTTTTTTTGTTTTGGTTTTTTTTTTTTCCAACAAGTGTGAACGTAAGCTATGTTTTCAACTATGGTTCACTACTTAGCTTGATTGGTTGGTGTTCTAAGGCCAATCAATGTAAAATAAACCAATTTCAATTATGTTTGTTGAAATGTGTAGATCAATATTCTCTACCCATTGAATATACCAATATATGTGTATGTTCAAGCACTCTAATTCAATTACCCATGTATGTTCAAGCACTCTAATTCAATTACCCCTGTATCTTCAAGCACTCTAATGAAATTACCCATCATCAAAGAAAGTGAACCTCGACCATGTTAAATTAAACAATGGACTTTATGTTATGAATGTGCAATCACAGCACAAGTAACCATACATGTCATTCTATCCAATGCCTATTCCTAATTATAACTATTGATGTAATACATGTTTGTAGGTTACAACATATTGTTGTTTTTATCTGAATGATACAAGAGAACAATGTATGGTGTTATTGTGTTGCCAATAATCCAAACCAACAAAAATATTGTTGATAAATTAGATGTATAACATGGCATACATGATTGGTTTCACTATTAATTTTTGTAGCACCAGATAGGTTTTCTAGTCGACTTGTGTCAGAGAGGCTAAGAACACGAGATATTCAAAACCTAGAAAATGTTTCACGAGATAAGCTTGCAAAACACCTTAATTAAATTAATTAACCATCATTTAAAATTTTCCCAAGTCTAACCTAGGAAATCTGGTTAATTAATAGTAATTAATTAAGGAAAGGTGAGAAAGTTCTAGAAACTCACATAAATTGAGTTTGAGATAATCTTAGCTGTTGATGGGGATCAAATCATGGTCATTGGTTCATTAATGAGAGATTATAACAACAGGTCAATGGGGATGGAGATAGAAACATAGAGTGAGGGTGAGATCTAGGCAGATCGAATTTCCCAGAGAGCAAAGATTCAGCTGGGAATAATTTTAGCCAAATATTAGTAGAAAATATTAAGGAGAAACAACATAGAGATTATGAATTAATTTTCTAGTTCCGAAAGAGGAAACAAAGAGAGGACGAGTTATTCCATAGGAGGTTACACAGGGGCATGCGCAAAGCCTCAAGGAGGTAGTTTAATTTAGTTGAGAAGGAAATCGATTCAGTTGCAAGAGGCCAAGATTTTTACCAGGAGGTCAAGCGAATAATTTCCAGAGATAAAAATAGGTAGTACGACTGATTCAGAGGAAAATCCAGGCAGCGTGTGTGAGATACTATGCAGAGCCTGCAAAAAGGGTGACACAAAGACTTTTGGGGGACAATTTTTGAGGCCAGGTAGAGGCTGAATTGCTTGTGAAGAAAGAGGAATTCTCTTAGATTATTTTGCCAATTATTTCTCAAGAGAGGATTATCAGTTTAGCATCTATATATTGTACTCAAAATTTCTTTCCGAATAAAAGTAATAAAACCCTCATCTGTTGCACTGATTTTCCCACATTGGTTTTTTCCAAGGACTTTTGTCCAAAAATAATAGTGTCTTTTTTATTTTGTGTGTGCTCTATTAATTTCATTTCCAGTTTATTTTCCGCAATGCATTTTATTTTTGGTGAAAATTTTAATAGTGATTTTATTCGTTGTTTTCCATAATAACAAATAAACTGCACATAATAATATTTAGTTAGAAGAATAATTTCCAGTTGTTGCAAGAGTGGAACTTTCAAGTGGTATCAAAGTGAGTTTGAAGACAGATAGTGGCTCAGTGATGAAGGAGAAATTTTGCAGCTTAAGAGGGAGTCTCTAGGAAAAAATTCCAGATTTTCACAGAGGCCAGCTGAGAGTGCGAATTACCAGAGGTAGGGGTTCGATTTTTAATTTACAGAAAATTTGAAAAGCCTTAGTTGCAATTATTTGTAGGCAGTGGCATTGTTGGGAAGCAGTTCTAGTGAGAATATCAGTAATTTCGTTGAGCAAATATGGGCGCAATTAGATTTCAACAGTTTTGCAACAACATATCAACATTGGGAAAGAGAGAAAAATTACACTAAGAAAGGAATTTTTAACAATTTCCCTAAGGGTTTATAGTTCTAGTTTTCTGGAGGAAATTTGATATTTCTAATAGCAGGGAAACTTTGCACATTCCGAGAGAGAGTTTGAGTAGCAGAGCAGGAGGCTGAGCAGGAAAGGGAGGATAATCCTGTTTATTTTCCCAAATTTGATTTTTGCATAAATATTCTCAGCACGTCTTTGTGATTAGGATAGGCTTGATGGAGCCTCTAACTATTGTATATGGAAAGCTAAAATGAATTTCCTTCTAGATGAGTATGGTATGAAGATGTATGCAAAAAATGTGGTTCGCATACCTATGAATTAGTAGCAACTAAAGAACTATAATAAGGATATTTCTAGGGCAAGGAGGATGATCCTTGATGGAGTTCAAGATCATATAGTTCCACATATAACTGGAAAAGAGATTGCCAAATAAATGTGGGATGTTGTCATAAATCTTTTCCAGGATCCTTTAGAGAAATTGAAGATGTCCTTGAAAGAGAAAGTGAGGACCACCATGATGTAGAAGGGTGAAGGAGTCACTCCTTATCTCACCAGAATTCAGAATGTCTGAGATGAGCTTGTAGAAGTTGGAGAGACACCTCCTGACAATGAGTTAGTTCATACAACTCTCGACGGTTTCACCAAAGAGTGGGAAAATTTCGTCCAAGGTATCACTAGATGAGATAAACTACCTATATGGGATAGATTATGGAGTGATTTCAGTCAATAAGAGATGAGGCTTGCTATTGTTGAGAGTAGTATCATCGACAACAATAATAAAGGAATGAAGAGTGTGAAGGATGAGGAGAATGTGGCCCTTGCATCTAAAGGGAAGGTTAAGAAAGGTGCTAGTCAGGGACAAGGCTTAAAGGGTGAAGAAAAAAGAAGAAATATATGTCGAATATCAAGTGTTGTAGGTGTGGTGAGTTTGGTCACTATAGTACCTAGTGTACCAAGAAGAAAAAGGGAAATGAGGAGAAGTCGAAGTAGGCAACAGCTTCAACAAAGATCGATAATTTGTCCAAGAGGTTGGAGGACGAATTCATTTTGTATGCAACTATACCTCTAGGAGAGAGGTGGGGAGATATTGAGCTCTAGTTCCTAGAGTTGCAGATATTTTGGAAGGATCCATGGAGGATAACATTAGACAGATGTTTCCTCACAAATCATTATCTTAGCTACATCGACCCACAACATTTCAATAACAGATGGATCATAGTGTTCAACATGGTGCAGTAAGATCCTGAGTGTTTTACGAAAATAAAACCTATGGATAGATAAGTTTCCCTAAGTGTGGTGGATGCACCTAGAACAACAGATGAAAGACACTTGACCTGTTCTTTAAGATAAACAAATAAGAGAAGAACACTTACTTGTGATCCTTCGCTATTATTTGTCTCCCTTTTGTCGCTCCCATGGCTCCCAATTGAACTGAACTCATTTGATTGGTACCTACAATTACTAACAATAGATAGAAAATGACATAAAGGCATATGATCTATTCATCTTAATCAAATCGAATCAATTGCATTTGAAAATACATATATAAAATCATGAACACATGTATTGGGAAAAGAACAAATATCCTTATTATAAGATAGAAGGAGAAGTTACAACCAGTTTGATTGATTCGATGTCAACTCGCTTCAACTTCAGTTCATCCTCATCACATCAGTGGCATAACATTACTTGCAAACAATACTTCAACGAGCTATAATCTCCCCAACATAACACTACAAAATTCCAGCCCTTTTCGCATTATGATCAGTGCTCAATTTATAGGAAATGAGGGTAGTTTGGGATTAATTGGTCATTGAATGGATTTTCCATAAATGGATGAGGGATTTCCCTTGTTCAATGGGATAACAGGATAAGTGATTTAATGGCTTCACGATGTTCATATTCAAATTTATCAGATAGCATGATAGATGGAACCACTTCTAGAAGCCACTAGAAAGTGGGAATATTCCTGGAATCATTTGAACAATTCTCTCAAAGTTGAGCAACACATTGTTAAGTGGGCATAGCTGCTCTGCAAAACTGCTTTTCATGGAAGTAAGTGATCTGAAAAGCACTTGTTGCAGTCTAGGGGTGCGTTGGTGGGTCAATGGAGCATTTTAGCTGGACTTCAAGTAGTTAAACTTTCATGGATAAAACCAACAATGGGATGACTTGTTTAAGGCAAGTAGCAACTGATTTAGGGTATGATAGACCCTGTTTGTACTGATCTAAGTTTCAGGAGTGATTCCCAAATTGAACTGTAACATTGAGAGACAATTATAGAGACTAATTGTAGACAGTTATTGAGGGGCACAAAACCAGTCATAGTGAAAACCGTTACTCAATAGACAATGCAAAGACTAGTTGCAGTGAGATACTCCGGAGACAGTTGCAAATCCAATTCAAGAACATAGTTAATTCAAAGTTTGGTTCTCAATTGTAGTATCAACATGATATTAGATGCAACACATAGCAGTGTTGGCAACATTACAGGGTGGCACAGTGTAGTGTCAGCAACAACACAGATGCAGGGTGGTTCAAATACATAGTTGTTACACAACATTTTGTCACTGTCCTTGCAATCCCCATCTCTCCCATTGGAGGGTCATTCCCGTGATCAATAAGCAATGTAATGCCTTGCAAAGACCATCATTGTGTCCCTTTACATGAGATTAATATTCCTTCTGTTGACAATTCCCTGAGCAGAGACTCAAAAACCCTTGTTTTTGCCTTGGCGTGGGTAGTCAGTTATGCCCTCACGCCAAAGAGGAAGATTAACACTGGGCCCTACGCCAGCTGGCGCTCTGTCCCAGTTTTCCACCTGCGCCAAGATTTTTTGGAATTTAAAAAAAAAATAGAGGTGGAGATTCCACTCCAACAACCTCGAGGATGAGTCATTGGGAGTGGTTGAACTGAAAAACCATGAACTCCCTCCTTTAGGTTTATGGTTTCCACCTCTTATGGGAACTCCCTAAAGGATAGGCCTCCCTTCCACCTTTGTAAGGATCCTAACCTCCTCTTTTTCCTCTATAAAAGAAGCTATCTCTCTTAGAACAAGCTAGCTGAACTTGGAGGATTAAACATATTATATCTGAATTACTAGAGAACATAGAATAAGAAGGAATTACGATGATGAAGCTTGCCTTCATCCCGTCCGAATTCCCTGACAAGCATCTGAGATGCGCTTCGGTTGAACCCCGCTGGAGGAGACTACGACATCAAAGCATTGGTTGTAACTCTTCCTTCTATTCATTTATATACATGACTATTGTTTTTTTCCCATTTTGTATTATGTTAGATGCTTAATGCAACATGCTTAGCCCTCTTTGACTGGATAGTAGTTATGAGTGAAATCATTATGTCGTATGTTGTTCTTGTTTCTTGTTCTATGTGCAGGTATCCAAGCATAATGGTGGAAGGATTGTGATTTTCCAAGGCAGGAGCGAGAGGCCACCACCACTACAACAACAACGACAACGTTGGATTCCAGGTAGGTCGATCTATCGTGTCCTTGTTTCTAGACCCACTCTAGGGCTAGAGGGATCGTCTCTATCCACAGAGAGGATTTACCTGTGTAACAATAGTTGACAGATGAATCAAAGTATGCACAATGGCTTGATAGATAGGTGTTAGTCATCAACAACATGAGGGAAGATGTTATGGGAGAAAGGTAATAAAACACCTTCCTCGCTAAGAGGGAGTGATATTTTTTGTAGCATCATACATGTGTTCTAGTATCGACTTGTGTTAGAGAGGATAAGAATACGAGATCTTCAAAACCCAGAAAAGGTTTCATGAGATCAACTTGCAAAACACATTATTTAAATTAATAGTAATTAATTAAGGAAAACATTTTAATTTTTTCCTAATTCTAACTTAGGAAAATCAGTTAATTAATAGTAATTAATTAAGGAAAGGTGAGAAAGCTCTAAAAACTCACACGGATTGAGTTTGTAATGATATTAATCATTGATGGAGTTCTAATCATGGTTTTTGGTGCCCAGATGAGAGATTATAAGAGTAGGTTGATGGGGATGGAGATAAATACATCAAGTGAGTGTGAGATCTACGCAGATTGAATTTCCCATAGAGTAGAGATGCAGCTGGGAAGAATTCGAGACAATGATCAGTAGCAGAGATTGAGGAGCAACAACAGAGTGATTCTAGAGTATTTTTCTAGTTTCGGAAGAGGCAGCAGAGAGAGGTTGATTTATTCCATGAGAGGTTGCGTAAAGGCTTGCATAGAGCCTCAAGGAGGTAGTTTGATTAAGTTGAGAATGAAATCGATTCAGTTGCTGGAGGCCTAGATTTTCACCAAGAGGCCAACCGAATAATTTCCAAAGGAAGTAGCAATCAAGTTGTCTGATTCAGTGGTAGATTCGGGTAGTGCGTGTGAGAGACTACGTAGAGCTTGCACAGAGGGTGACGCAAAGACTTTCGGGGCCCAATTTCTAAGGCCAAGTTGAGGTTGAATTGCTTTTGGAGAGAGAGAAATTCTCTTAGTAATTTTTCCAATGATTTCTCAAGAGAGGATTTCCATTTTTTCATTCAGATATTATACTTAGATTTCATTTTTGAATAATAATAATAAAACCCTGATTTGCAGTACCAATTTTCCCACTTTAGATATTTCCGGGGAATTTTGTCCAAAAATAATGGTGTAATTTTTATTGTGTGCGTGATATGTTTTTCTCGGTTCCAGTTTATTTTCCACAATGTATTTTTTTTTGGGTGAAAATTGCAGTATGGAATTTATTCGTTGTTTGCCGTAATAAAAAATAAATTTCTCATACTAATATTCAGTTAGAAGAATAATTTCCAGTCGTTGCAATAGTGAAACTTTCACATTCACCCAATCAATTTAGCAAGCGACATAATGACTCAATTAAATGAGACAATACTATGTGGGTGCAACCAACAACTCACAATATAGGAAATCAACATTGTATCTAAGGAATTAACAAAGCGTAGTGATTCAAGAATTGATATGATTGTTGGGTTATAGTTTATGGTTCCCAATACACAAGGCATAATCACAATGAATGTTGTAAGACATGTAATTCAACTAAAGAAAATCAACCATTCAAGTGCCAATAAGCAAATTGTGAACACCATAATTGAAGTTAGCATTGTATCTTTCCAAGGATCAACTTAATTAAAGATGGAACCAATCTAAATGTGGATGGAGATAATACATTCTACATAGGGTGTCATTACACAATGTTAAACAAACAATAGTTTGTTTTTGATTGATACAATCCAATTGCATTAACCCACAACTAGAATTTGCATTGAAATATATACATCATAAAAAAACCAACTGAAATAAGCAAACAACAATAACACTCACAATAAACATGGATATTTTACCTTGGAAACTAAATGGGAAAACCAACATTTGGTGGGGAGTTTATTTTTGCTTTGGAAATAGTTACAAGGGTGAGTTATGCATCCCTAATCAAAGTTTTAATGCATTCTTAATCACTAGTGAAATCACAGATGATTTTGGCTCAAAGAAAAGCTTTTTGTTCAATTTTTTTTTCTTCCATGTTCTTCATTTTCTACCATTGTCGTATTTTTCATTTCCCCGTACACTCGCTCGCTATCCTCTCCTTTATTTCCAAAAGCACTCTTTAACTAGAATTGTCTTGGAAGGCTAGCCATTGGATGAATTTTTCCATCTTCCATGGCATTTGGCTTTTGGACAAAGTTTGCAAAATTTAAATTTTTGGTACAAAGTTGAAAAGAGAGACTATCCATAATCTATGTCAAATCAAAATTAGTACTAGACATTGTATTAAACTATTGCAAGACACAAAATATGACATATCTCAACACGTGTTGGGACTAAACATGATAATAAACGGTGAAGGCCCTCGCACTGACACAAATGTTGTTTAGTTGTGTGACGAATATGTGTGCTTTTTAGGCCTCCCATTCCTCCTTTGTCGAATGTGTTGTCTAGGCGTATGCGTCTGGAATATAAAAAATTTGTATTATCATGTCGTATTATTTATTATCATGTTTAGTTCCAACATATGTGCATGTATGTGAATAATAAAAAATGTGTATTATCATGTCCCATTGTTTATTATCATGTTTAGTTCCAACACACATGTGGTTAGTTATGTGATGTTTAGTGTCTTGAATAGGTTCCTATGAAGTGTAGTCCACAACATCATATAAGTTTCACTCCTAACTTACCATGATTCTTATTCTATAGAGGTTTCCACAAAGGAAGTGGCCCTCCTACTAACATAATACTCATTTGGTTTTGTAGTGAATATGTGTGCCTACTATGCATCCCCTTCCTCTTGTGTGTTTGTGTGAATAATAAATAGTCGAATATGTTATGTTTGGTTCCTCTCCCCTAAAAAAAAAAGAAAAAAAGAAAAAAAAGACCCACAATATTTTGGCACCACTCTCCTATTAAGTTATTAAAAAAAACACTTGCAAATATGTGTGTGTGCATGTGTTAAATTAAAAAAACTATTTGAATGGAAGTGTTTCTATTTAATGGTTCAACCGACAATGACTCACTCACCTTGTACAAGTAGACCATTTGTATTCAATATATTTATATTAGTTGTGGTACTTTTATTAAACTTAATTAGCCTATGCAAGAAAACCACTTGTAATGTTTCATCACTTCAGAGTAATTGTAATTTTTTTAGTAAATTTAAATGATACACTTTTTTTTTAATTGGATTAATTTGATTTTTTATTAAAAAAGAGTCGTGACCATGCCAAACAACTTGATAATACAAAGTTTAAGAAGGTGGATCAAAATTTGCAGTTCTTTCCTCCTCCCATCAAATAATCGAGGGATAGAAGATGAAATTTCTTATGGAGGTTTTTTCTATCCCTAATAGGATAAATTATTATAAATTTATTACACATAGAATGCATTAATGACACATAATTAAGGTTTATAGACTATTACCCCACTTAAACAAGTGAGAATCCAAAGCTAAATAAGAATATTTGATTATGCCTCAAATTCTTAACGATATTGATTAGATTTGCTTCCCCTTGTGAGAGGAGGTGAGGGATTTGGTTCTTTCTTTAGGACTCTAGTGAAAGTAAGAGGTTCAAACATTTTAGAAAGATTGTATTGTGACATTGGAACAATGGATGGGGCTACATTCTTTATTATTTCTTTCTTTTCTTCTTGATCTATTTCCTCCTCTATGTCCTATATATCATTGGCTTCCTCTTCCCCCTCCTTTGATTTCTCTACTTCCTATTCTCCTTCCTCTCTCTCCTTTGCATCCTTTTCTTCTAATGGGGAATTTATCTCTAGATCTACATGGAATGGATTAATCATACTTTTAAAATGAATTGTTCTAAATTAGGCTTGGGATTTTGATGGATCAGCATTGCCTAGATCTACTCCAAAATTTAGGATCTCTTGACAATATTTCTTCCCCTTCTTTTTTCTTCTATATTTCATCTAGATTTCTAAGACCTTAGAATTTTTTACTACTTGAATTGGGTGTTCCCTCTTAGGGTGGATTTGATTGATGTGGCCCCTTATGTTGGAAATTTTTACAGCTACCAAAAAGCATCTTGAACTCAAATTATTTTCTTGGCTATTGGGTTGGAGAATGTTATTACTTTTATATTTTTGGGTTGTTTTTAATAAAGCACTCATAAAGATGAAAATAATTTCTCTTCAAAAGGAATCTTCTCATAATATAGATTTTGTTGGCAGCAACCCATCTATATTGATTTGAAACACCTCCTAGAACGCATTCTCCAAATCCACCTCGACACATATTCTCACATAAGATAACAAGTTCCCTTTTGGTTCTCTTTGGTTAATGAATCAACCCAACTTTTTTTTGATACCTCTAAGAGAACTGTCACCCCAAAAAAATCAAAGGGATATGTGGTAGCCTAACCCATATAGGGGTTGTTGTGATTTCTCTTCTAGATTGATATGAATGGACCAAAAATACAAATACATTCCCCTAGGTCCCATGGAGTATAGTCCATATTGAAAAAACAAGTCACACTTTTCCTTGTTGAGAAAAAGGAAAATAAAATAACCTTGGCTAGATGCACAATATAATCCTTGTCCTTGGATCTTGGGAGTCTAGTTTTATAGTACCCATGCTTCTATAGCTTTTGGAATAGGCTATAGGCCTATAAAATTTCTAATCAATGCATGCTCAAGTAGAATAAGGGGCTTTCTTCTTAGTTCGAAAGATATGAGGTCCAATTGTAAGATGGCTTCCAATAATTTGGAAATCTCATTTGTCGAGGCTAGATTCTTTTGATTAAATTTAGGGACCTAACCAACGTGTTAAGTGCATCTATATCTAAGCAATACACATCTCCCACTGACCCTAGAGCTTTACCAATCTAGATAATCCCATCACGTTGGATTCAAACTACATACAATAGAAACTTCTTGCAAGCATTAAAGCTTAGATCTAGCTTGCACACAACCTTCCCTACATGCATTCATTGGGGGGATGACCCAATGGATCCTTCACACAACTTAGTGAAACTAAATGTCTATATATATAAGAGTAGCAGTGATAATTACATAATATCAAAATACCTAATTCAAATATAAAATTTTTATCCAAATGTATAGTTTTATAAATTTGTAAATTAATATTTGTTCAAACACATACCTTTTTCTCCATTCTTCCTAATATGCCAAATAATGATGCCTGAATAGATAAAATCCACTATTCCATGGGCATACTTAAATGGGGCATCTATTGTTGGTGATGATTGTGGGAGGTTGGGTGGTGATGTTCTCTTCGTTAATGAACAACACTCCTTTAAACTTTAGATGGGCCCAGGAAAAGGAACAAATAATTATGCATAATTGTTTGAACTGAAACTCCTTCTTCTATTCCCACTTGAGAAAGAATGTCTTTCCCTTCATATCTTTGGAGATTCTACGCTTGTTATTAATTGGTTCAAGCAGACACTAATATGTTATTGCCAATATATGCACCCTATATTAGAATATAAGTTCTTCATATTAAAAGGTATTTTGATTAATATCTTCCTGTCACATTAACAGGGAACACAACACTGTTGCAGAAGAATTATCTAAGAAAGGTGTTGCACATGTTTTGTGGACTTGGAAGATTCATGAATAGCTAAGCACAGAAAAACTGATATATTTACATTGGCCTTTCATAGAAGGGGGCCATGACATACATCAACAAGAATGATCTAGAGGAATTTTTTCGTTTTTTATCCTTTTGGGACACCTTACATTTGTATATGATGATAATTTCATCCTCAGATGATTTGTGAATTTTTGTGTAGACAGTTTTATGTTGCTAGACATTGTATGTAATTCTGAATGTTGTTTATTGGCGAGTATTAGAGGCAATTTTGGCAGGGAATGGTATTTATTGTTATAGCTGGAAGATTATATACTATAATGCATAAATATGCATCAACATAAATGTAATGGATTCATTATGTTAATGAAGAAATTATGTTTTTTATTTCTGAGGAAAAAACATGTAAATTAATATTTCTATGAGATACTCATGTCCCCATTAAGTGGCATATTTAATCATCATATTATGACTATTAAGTACCCCCTTTTACTTGATTTGTGCAATTATAACTAAATGGTTGTTATCAAATACATATCTTTCTATTTCCATCATAGATCCATCTCAACTCCAAATCTACCAAGAGCTGAGAGGGATGTAAACCTCTTTTTGGGTGTAAAAATTGATGAAAGGTTTGCATCTCGAGAGATTTTATCCCTCTCAACACTTGATGGATCCATAGTTAAGAGAAACTCTTGTTAGTGATTGATAACTTGTTTTCCTAGCCTATAGTTGCAATTTATTTACTATTCTAAGAATTTGGTTGCATTGGAACATGGGTCTATAATGTGCTTGGACGCAATTGAGTGTATTGCATTTATTATTGGAGCTTAGAAGGATTTGGCTATCAATGATTTTGGAAGTATTGTGTTTAGCTATATTATATTTATTACATGGCTATTGTAAGAGTGGCAATGGGCTTTGTTGATGGGTCTAGCCTATTCTATAGTGAGATCACTACAAGGAAAAGACCCTCTAGCAGATGTTTTGGAGGAAAACCTTATAAAAATAGCCTAGATATCCATTTGTAGCGGAGTTCTCTAGAGGAGGTTGGCGGGTGGAGGTTTTTGCTGATGTTTTTTTTTTCCTGTGTGTTTTTCATCATAAACTGCATAGGTGCGTTTAACTCAGAAAGCACCGACGCATACTAAAAATTGGCACGTCGAGACACCGTGCTCTCTGTACAAACCCGCTTAGTGCGTCTCATTACTGTAGCGCACTAGTGCACTACTCAGAAACAGGCCCGGTGCATATTAAAAACCCACACTCAAACAAAAAAAAGCCTAGTGCACTAGGCATAAACCGCTCGGTGCACCTCAAAAACCCACACACCGAAACAGGGTTAAATAAAAAAAAAAATTACCGGCCAAAAAAATATGCATTTTCACTTCTTCAGTGCTACAAAGTTCTCAAGCACCAATGCAAATTTACCTTGTGTGAGGCGCCCTGCCATCAGTGCTCCCATTGCATGCACTGTTTCCGTCCATTGCCCACCTTGTGGAGTTCGAATTTTGGAAAACGATGGACAAATTTGGTTTTTCAAATTCTTCAACAAATATGCCTCCTGGACGCCCAAATGTACATGTATTTTTCTTGTTTCTCAATAATTAAACTTTTTAGCAGATTATATTTGTCAAAAAACTTAAATTTTACCATTAAAAAAAAAAAAAATTCTGCGCGGTGCGCTCGAGCCATTCGGCTCACACTGTTCGTCGTGTTGCATGTAAATTTACAGGTTGCACCATGAATGGTGCTAATGGAAACTGCACCAGGCTGGTGCGATATCGAAAACACACATCGAGTTTTTTTTAAAACATGATATGGCGGTGCATTCGTTTAAATGACCACACCGTTGACTATGTAACTATGTTGGGAGGGCTGTGTGTTGACTAAAATTTCCACCCCGGGGTAGATAGTTCGGTTAGTGCACCGCCCTTAGGACACTGGTACATAGTCAACGGTGTCTTCATTTAAACGACCGCACCATTGACCATGTACTGATTTCAGGAGGGCAGTGCACTGACCAAACTATCCGCCTCGGGGCGCATAGTTTGATCAACATATCGCCCTCCCGACATTGGTACATAGTCAACGATGTGATCGTTTAAACGACCACACCATTGACTGTGTACTGATGTGAGGAGGGTGGTGCATTGAAGAAACTATCCGCCCTAGAGCGAATAGTTTGGTATATATATATATATATATTTGTAAATACATTTCTCATTTAATAAAAAAATGTATTTAATATGTGAATCATTCAACGAAATCAAAGGAGAGAACAAAGGGAACAATAAGAACATATGGAGGACCAGTATAACGTGGTTCGCCTGTGGGAGGCACAAGAGAGGGAGAGACTTATGTAACCTCGCCCTATTACGATAGCCACCCAGTTGCTCCTAAGGGAGGTAGGCCTCCTCAAGTTCTATGAGGAGGCTACATCCCTGAAGGGCCATAATGGGTTATTGGGACAACTCATCTTTAGCTGGGATGCCCACCGACAGGCTTTTTGGGTTGGTCCTAACTAGTGGTACGTGCTCACTGAGGAGGACATATATTTTATTACTGACCTATCTAGGAGAGTGCAGGATTTTCCCTCGTTCCTAGAGGTCCCCATCGACTATGCAGTAGGAAGTCAGTTGGTGTACTCCCAGAGATACGTTAGCGACGATATACTTTCTCCTGCAGATTTTCAGGTGTCCAATGGTCAGTTACGTATTGCTTCGTTTGGTGTAGAGGAGGTGAGGTGCCTCTCACTACTGCTGACGACCATTGCACACCATACCAGTGACGGGAAATGCATTAGTTGCCCACTTTTATTTTATGTTGATTCTTTATTACAGTCGCCACGACTTGTGAGGTGGTCTGCCATTTTTTTGCGACAGTTTTGTACAACATTAGACATATGTTGTTCTCACGCACATGGGAGGGTGAAATTCCATTTTGCTTCAGAGTTATTTGTTTATTTTTTGATATGTTTCCAGAGACAAGGCCTACTTTTGTTTGACAGCCTCGTAGGCCGATGCTGCACGTACGGATGGAGATGTGGCGCCAGATGATGCCCAAGAGGGGCGAGTCTGAATTTTCCACCATGATATCGCATGATGCACTGGAGTTGCTATCCAGTGTTGATGATCACGCCTTCGTTATGGTGCCATGTCCATATGCTGGTTTGTATTGGAGAGGGTGTGCCAACATCCTCTTTAGACAGGATGAGTCACTAGATGAGAGAGGTAATATTAGTGTTTTCTTTAAATTTATTCTAACACGTTATTTAAGTTGTTTTATTAAATTGTTTAATGAAATAGTCTAATTAATGTTGTGTACCTATATATATTTTGTAGATATTGGGACATTCGTGGGTGATGAGATTCCACTGCCACTGAATGATCCAGGTGTAGATCTTGTTGACGAGGATATGGAAGATGAGGAGGATTAGGCCGGTGACAAACCTAGTCCTCATGATGAGGCACAGATACCAGTGGGTGTGAGGCATAGGCCTGACACTCGATTTAGGATGGAGTTGGGCGACCAACTCTGTTGATTCCTAGTTAAGGAGGGATTCAGGCTGGTTACTATCAGAGAGATATAGGTTGATGATAGGTTTACAGAGATATGGAGAGTCATGCCCCGTGATATGTTGACCCTCATGCGGAATATCATTGGAGCTACTAGAGTATTGGCGCGGGCAAGGAGGGCTGGTCGATGTAGGCATGGTGGAGATGCAGCAGGACAGTCGAGTAGCTCATCATCTGATGATCATGAGGGGAGTGATCATCATTCTAGTACTCCACCTCCTCCTCCACCTCGCGCCGGAGATGATCATGATGAGCAGCCTACAACATCCAATCATGATCATGAGCAGGCATCTGCTGAGTAGTATGCATCATCTCAGTAAACACGTCCTAGTCCTAAGTAGGCACCTAATCCTAAGGAGGGCGTGGGTCCATCTGAGGAGGCAGGTCCATCGAATGAGAAGGCTGCCACACCATCCATTGATCAGTAGGCTGGACCATCCACGAGTCATTATGAGCAGGCAGTTCCTGATCAGCATGAGGTACCTCCAGATTAGCAGGCATGTGATCAACATCTATCTGAGCATGTCGAGGCTACACCATCGACTGAGCAGGCCTCAACTAGTACTAATGTTGATGTACCACCAGCTGATATTTGACATTTATATGCAGTTATATTATAGTTGTATATTTTTGACACTATATATATGTGTGTGTGTGTATTTTATGTTCATGTTGAAGATGTACTTAATTTACATGTTGGTGTTCATCATGATGTGTATATTGTTAGGTCATGTTAGATATGTTCATTTAATGTGCAACTTGCAGATAGATATGTATGTGATAACATTTATTTGACATGAGATGTATATTTGATGTTTGTGTTATGATGATGTTATACAATGCTTGTGTTTTGTTAGATGATTATGATCACGATGATTAGATGATGTAAGCAAATTTGAATGTGTTTTTTAGTCGAATATGATGTTTTTACAATGGTTATCATGATCGTGATGTTTATTTTTAGTATTAAATCATGATATTTATTAAATATTATGTCGTGATTGTAATTGAAATTTTAATTTTAATTGTATGTAAAATTGTAAAATTGTAACTGTATTTCTAATTGTATGTAAAATATTTGTAAAATTTTAATTGTATTAATGTGAAATGATCAGACTGTAATTGTATGTAAAATTCTAAAATTGTAATTGTAATTGTATGTGAAATTGTAAAATTGTAATTGTATGTAAAATATTTGTAAAATTTTAATTGTATTAATGTGAAATGATTGTAATTTTAATTTTAATTGCAATTGTATATATGTAAAATTGTAATTGTAATTGTATGTAAAATTCTAAAATTTTACCCTGGATGCAGGTGACATGGCGCGCACGTGCAAAACTGGTTCATCCCATGCACAGGCTAAAAAATACCTGCACTTCCAGCTCTAATTTGATGCGAAACCTCCTCTCTGCAATCATTTACATGAGCTCCATGATGCACCTGATCTACTGGCACACCCTGAATCACATGCCTCCCCATGCGAACTGTCCCAACTTGCATTCGCGATCGTGTCAAAAAATCGCACAACATCTGCTCTTGTGCCATCGGTCTTCAAAAGGCGAGGTCTCTCCCCATTGTGTCATCCCCTTGCTGCTCCTGTTGGCCTCTAGAGCCCTCTTTGCCTCCCTTGCCATTTTGTTGCTACCTCAGTCTCTCCACGTGTTCCACCAGCTACGCGCCATTCCTCCCACACGCCTCCATATTGGTGATAAGTAGTTGGGTACCCATCCTGCTCTGCCCCTCAAGGTTGCGCGCCCCCTGTGGTGTTCCCCCTAGTTGCGCCCCCCGCTTTGGATTTCCTCGCCTTTGCAGATTCACCCCGCTGCGAGAATTCAGAGGCAAGCTCCCTCGTTGCGCACCCCTTGCCTGCGAGCTCCCCTGCTACAGAGTTCACATTCGTGCACATCCCTACTTCACTTCTCTGTTAAGTGCTCCCCTAAAGATAAAGTCACCATCCGCAGATTGGCCCCCACCTCTCTTTCGCTTCAACTCCCCATGGCTCTATGCCAACGCCTAAAGACCATCAGGGGAGCCAGAGAGGCACGTTCTTGGGATGATATCAGCAAGGCCAAGACAATAGTCTGGAATCCATCGAGGGCTCCTCTTCTGGAAGCCGTCACAGCGAGGTACCCCAACTCTATGAGAGCACCCCGGAGGAGACTGCCCCAGCTCAGGAGCATCAGAGGAGCAGAAGGGGTCCCAATAAATCCACCATCACGCAACCATCGTAACCTCCTCCATGCAAAAATGGACCTCTCCCGGTACAGGAGGCCTCAGGGGAGGACACTGATGTGTGGATCATGGACTCGGAGGGGGTTCAGACACGTGCTCCTGATGCTGAGTACCTGGTCGCACCCATACTCTGCAAAATAGCCACAAAACCGCCGTGCATGACTTCGGCTGAGGGGGAGGTCGTAGTGCAGGAGTACGGATGCCGTATTGAGGAGGAGGATCCTGTATCCAAAGATGATGAAGGAACACCTTGACTGCGTGGTTGCTCAGCTCTTGTATGTTTTTTGTTATTTCAGTACATATTATAGATATTTTGCTTTTTCAGGTGTCACAACACACCTTGTAATTTTTTATTGTATGATGGTATCTAAGGGCTGGTTTCCTCCTAGCAGGCAACCCCAAACATGCGCTACACTGAAAACATCGAAGACTGGGATTGGATAAGCACAACTTACCATCTTAGCCTGTCACATATGTAAAGTTTCTCTTTGAATTAATATAGTTTAGCCTAACTTACCAAAAAAAAAATTGTAAAATTGTAATTGTAATTGCATGTGAAATTGTAAAATTGTAATTTTATGTAAAATATTTGTAAAATTTTAATTGTAATTGTATGTAAAATTGTAAAATTTTAATTTAATTTTAATTTTAATTTTAATTGTAATTGTATTGTGAAATTGTGAAATTGTAATTGTAATTGTATGTATTATCATCATTCAATTTTATTAAAATTTGTAAATTTGTAAATTTGTAAAATTGTAAATTAATTGTCAATTTTGAACCATAACTACCATAAGTAAAATGTATACCGTAAATATTGTTAAATTACCATAATTGTAAAATTGTAAATTTGTATGAATATAAATAATTGTAAAATAATAAATCTAGAATAATATGAATTTTTGTAGTATAATATAGTTTAGAAAACAATGCAAATAAATTCATGTACTTTAGAATTATCATTATTTTATTATGATCTTACATACCAAAAATAACAATATACTTTTTGAAGATATCATTCACACACATTTAAAGCAATCAAGTAGTTGTATAATTTTAGGAATTGACATTATAAAAAAAAGAACTTTATACACTACGACATTGTTTTCGAGATCAACATAATTGAAAATTATCAAGAGAAATTATTTTAACATTAACACAATGCAAATTACCAATTAATTCAAAATACATATTATAATGTTTCGAAAAAAGAGAGTCTTAGTTATAAGGTACTTAAGTCCTCTTCTTTATAAAAACCCATCTTAAAAAGTATAAATGATGAAATAACACATGTACCATATGACTCTCGGTTCTCATGACCACCCTCATTATCTTCCAACTCGTTTGGCATGATAACACTATTGTTCTCAAAAATATATTTTGATCTAGGGTTATGTCTCAATACGAACCAACAATCCCTGTCCAACACATCTGGGTAAAAAAACACTTGGTTGCAGTGTTTGGGGAAAACACAGGGCTCCTTAGCTTCATCCCACATCTTTCTAGAGTTGATACGTATTAGCCTACTATCGTGATCTTCCTTTACATTATTCCGATCAAAGGTGTCCCACCACTTGCACCTAAAAATAACACATTGGAAAGAAGAGAAATCCACTTCAATGATCTCTTGTATCTTTCCGACGTAACCTAACTTCCCTCGTAATAGGTTTTGATTACGGTGGCTAGATCGAATAGATTGATCAAACTCGACTTACACTCCATAGTCTTGTGTCATGTGTCCATCATCGACATTTTCTGTGCGAAAATGGTGTCCATATGCCCACATAGATGGGAACAAATGCACCTATAAAAGTTAAAAAATCATAGTGTCATGTGTCTTATAATAAACCAATAGTTAAAATATGAAATATAGATGTAATTACATTTCAAAGGTACATTATTAAGTTTAAAATGTACATAAATATATTATTACCGAGTGGGTGCACCCAATCCCTACGTTTAGTGCATCCTCTTCAACACGAGGGTAACGACCGGTTGCACCGTATTTCTCTCTGACTTAGTCAGCAACCCAATTGTTGGGGCATATTTTTGGCATATTTTCTTTTAAATGATCGGGATAAGGCACACTTCTACCATTCAACCGTCTGAATTCTTTCATGTCACTATCCTATTTCATCCTCTTTTGTTCGTACAATGTGACCCATGGTTGTGTCACTTCAGAATTGTAAAGAACGAATTTATTGATTGCTTCAATTTTTGCATTTGCTAATGAAATCAAACTGAAATATAGTACATATGAGATAAAAATATACATTATATTGAAGTTCAACATGAATATTCACTTTGTGTAAATTTGAAAATTTATAAGTCACTTATTCTTTATCAAGCGCCTTTTTCCATTCGTTTGGAGAAGCTCCCCTTCTCTTTTGTCTTCATCCCTTTCATCGTCCCAATTCACCGCACCTAGTTTTTTGTCGATCTGCTTGATGTACTCACTGGAATAATACAAAGACTCATACGATATGTAGACCCTACCATATATACCTTGGGTTTTTCCCTTTGTCGAACAAAGCCTTTCAATTTCTTCATGTACCTCTCTAAGAAGAACATCCAATGACAAGAAACCACCCCAACTAATTCAACCTCATCTACTAGGTGGATTAGAAGATGAACCTACAAGTCCATGAAACTCGTCGGTAGTTCCTTCTCAAACATACAAACAATCTCAACTATCTCTTGACGCCACTGTGGAATGCTAGCCACATGAATCTCCTTTGACGTGATCCAACGTACAAATGCATATAATTTAGATATGGCACATGCTAGGTCTTGGGGGAATTCATGTTTCACACACCCATGCACGAACAAAGGATAATGACACTACAAGGTTATAAACACATGCAATAATATACAAAATTAGTTATGTTTTATGATCCCTGCATGGGATAAAATTCATTAATATAGAAAATAATAAAATCATGCTTTTTCACATTATACATACTCTTAGAAGATTCAAATGGTCATGCCATTTCAACCCTAGAAAATGGTCATCCACAGTGAAGTAGTGTTGTAGTGAAGACCCATATGAAGATGGCACCCTCACACCCATTATAACTTCCTTTGCCAAAGAAAGATCATCTTTTTTTAAAATCCATGGGACATCACCTTCTTTGAAATACCATGAATTAGAGGGACCAACGCCTGCCTCTGATCATGTACTTTATAATCATCTTGGACAATGTTTCTTTTTAGTTTTTGAAGTAATAAGATATTTTCTAACAACCAATGTTTCAATTTGTTTCGATGATACTTGCCTCCATAAAGAAAATGAAACATTTTTAAATATCTACATGGGATATAATAAGTGGGTAATATTAAGATGCTCCCAATATGGGAGGTTATAAAAGATAGATTTCCTTTTTATCCCAATGGGAAATTTCTCAACATAGGTGTTGAATAATTCTGGATCATCGAACATAGGCTTCCCATTTGAATCGAACATTTTTATGAACTCCTTCTCCTTATCTCTCTCATATTCTCTAAGCCATTCAACTGGTGTCGTTATTGGAGGCCTTTCGGTTCTCTCTCGTTTACCATTGAAAGTGGATGTTGCTCTTCTGTAAGGGTGTTCTTCTGGGAGGAATACCCTGGAGCAGTCATACATTGGCTTTCGTAGGTCGTTGGACCATCTAGCTTTCAGATAAGGTCCACAACATTTACATCCAAAATACCCTTTTGTTACAAGAGCTGCAGAATTATTGTATACAATATATATGCATGGCACGTTAAATAATATCATGAAGATCAGAACAATTACAACGAATTCAATAAGTAATATGTGAAATAACACTGTTACGTATATAAAAAAATCAATAAACATGTAATTTACCAGAGAAAACTCCTAGGCCTGGATAATCATGTGTCGTGTAAGCACATATCCCAGACAATGTAAAAATCCTCTCTGCTGTGATGGGTCTTGATATATAGTATACATTTATCCCATCCCGTAATTCCTTCAATTCATCTTCCAGTGGTTGTAAGTAGACATACATATTCTTCACTTGTCTTCTACCAGGGACTATGAGAGCCATCATAAGATGTTCATTCCTCATGGACAACCATGGGGAGATATTGTTATTGATCACTACTACAGGCCAAAAAAAATAGTTGGTGTTTTGGAGGGAATATGGGTTGACGCTATCCATGGCTATGCTCGTAAACTTCGTACTTCATCCTTGAATTTTTTGGGCCATGTATCCTCTATATGCTTCATGGCTATTGAATCTATTGGGATTCACATAACTCCTAACTCATTTTTGTGTGAGGCATGTCATCCCTGCAATATAGATAATTCTTTGCAACGAAAGAGCCTTTTAATCCTTGGGATTATAGGCATGTGATTTACCACATGATTTACCCTTCTTTTTTGATTTATCATACCTGTCATGCCCATATTTCAGACATATCTCTTTGTCTGCATATTCTCCTCTATATAGAATACAATCATTTGGACATGCATGATATGGTATGTACTCAACACCCAACATGTTCAACAATTTCTTTGCCTCTTCACGGCTACCAAGCAAGACATTGTCACTCAGAAGAACCTTATCTTTGAATAACCTATATTTGGTGATCATGGACAATATTAAATGTACATTAATGCTGATATAATTATTAACGTTCATAAAATTGACCATTTTTAATGTTCATTGTGTGATTATATTTCTCAAAATATAAGGGAGGACTTGATGGTTAATTACATCAAAATTTCTGAGAAACATGCATTCGACAAGCGCAACTTTGCTTTCAAGTTGTACAGTAACATCATTGTCCCCAATTGGGTGGACTTTGACTGACTTCCAGCTCCAAAGAGAGGGGTGGTGGAAGAAAATTTAAGGCTTTCGAAAAAGGTATCAATGATATGAACATCATCCCCTAGCTGATCATCGTTCTGGAATGCATCTAACAACATTGTCTCCATGGCAGTCGTATCCCTTAAGTAATCATCCATACCAACCTCTATTTGATTGCCTCCATTGCCAGCTTGTAAAGAACTACTATTGTTGTAGTCATTCCTAATTGGTGAATTTGGATGTAGAGGGAATTGAATATGTGGTTGATTCAACAATTCTTGGTATCGTTCCTCTCCGATTTTTTCTCTTAATTCGACCTTCTCTCGATTTGAAATTTTCGTGGGGTGCAACTATTAGGTCTCCATATTACTAGTGTAGTCCCTTATTGTTATTAGTGTAGCACCCTTATTGTTATTGTTGTAGCCTTGTAACCCCCATATTGTTATTATTTTTCCCTTACATTACTATTTTTAGGTCGGCTAGGATTATATTGCGACCCCATGGACCCCTATATATAGAAGGAGGTTTTGTCATTTGTATCATCCAAGAATTGTTCATTTATGTAATATATTGGAGGTTTACCCCTCGAAGTGGCTGATTTATAATGCGATGATCTCTCTTTTCTTATATTTTTGGAGTTGGTTTCATAACATTTGGTATCAGAGCTTTGGATTCTAGGATTTCGCTGCTCCAAAAAGGTCATCGGGAATTTTCCCTATAACTATTTTTTTGTGAAGGTTTAGAAGCTGAAATTTTTACAGAGTGAAGATGAAATCCTGAGAAAATTCGAGTAAAAATTTTAGATCTTGGTTCGCAATAATTTCGAAGATATGATCTGTGGAAGTTAGGCTTTTTTCAGGCTCCCGAATTTCACCTAAACAGGTCATCGTGGAATTTTCGCTATAACGTTTTTCCTATGAAGGCTCAGAAGCCGAAATTTTAACTGAGCAAAGATGAAATCATGAGAAACTTTCCGTAATGATTTCAAATCTTGGTTCGCAACATTTTCGGAGATATGATTTGTGGAAGTTAGGGTTTTTTCAGGATCCCGAATTTCATCTCAAAGAGGTGACCTTGGGAAAATCATCACAACTCTCTCTCTGAGCATCGGATTGGAATTCTGTAAAAAGTGGTTGCAAGTACATGGAATTTAGTTTCATGTGTATAAATTTCAGAGTCGAACGAGGAAACAGTGAGATGTGGCACGCCGTACAAGTGCGCTCTACTGAACCAGTCCATAATTAGGTAATTGTGGGAGATTCGGCATAACTTTGTCTTGAAGTATCCAAATCAGGTCAAACCTATGGCATTCGAAAGAATATTTAGAGGGCTACTACAGGACCAAATTTATGATATTGAAGATCCGCAATTACAGAGATAATTCAGTTTCAATATCGAGCTCCTCAAAAGCAAGAAAAAGGTGTGTATTTTTTTCAAATTGCATAAGTCTTGTTTGAAAAATCAGTTTTAAGTGATTCCAAGGGCCTATTGAGCATATTATTGGGTTCTAAAATGCCCCCTAAAAATAATTCAACACCCATTAAGCCCTCAGAATACTCTACTATGACTCATGAAGATGAATAATTACAACATGATCTATCAAAATTACAAGTGCAAGTGCACCAAATTTCGTTGTTGCAAAGAGCAACAAAAAATGAAATGGAAGTTTTGAAGAAAGGCATGGAAGTGAAGATGGATGGTTTGTAGAATAATATGGATGGTTTGAAGAAAGACGTGGAAGCTAAGATGGATGGCATGGAAGCTGGCATGGAAGCTAAGATGGATGACATGGAAGAAAAAATGAAAGACAACATGGAAAACGTGAAGAATGATCTAAAAGCAGACATGGAAGGTTTGACAAAGTTGAAACAAGAAATGTTTCCTAATGCTGAAAAGATAGTAGAGGAAACTCATGATGAGAACAAAATAAATGTTAATCATGATTTCATAAACTCTAATGTTGGATGGAAGAACCACCATATTCCAAAGATGGATATGAGGAAGTTTGATGGCAAGGATCTAGTAACATGGATACTCTGATTGAATATCTTTTGATCTCAATAATGTGCAAAACACCTGAAAAGTGGTTAACTCACAGGTACAGACTGGTGGTATAACACTTCCTTCCATACTGTAGAAAAAATGACCCCATTTATGGCACTTTATGGATATCATCCACCATTCATCACATCATCTTTAAGAGAAAATTATAAGGTGCAAGCAGTGGAAGATCACATCGAGCATCAACAACAAGTTCTCCAACTTTTAAAGGATAACCTCAATTTGGCACAAAATCGAATGAAACAACAGGCAGATCAACATCATAGCGAGATAATTTTTTATGTAGGATACTAGGTATTTTTACGGCTACAACCATACAAACAAATGTCCCACAAGCAAGCTAAGAAGGATAATAAATTATTGCCAAAATACTATGGTCCTTAAAAGGTGTTGCAAAAGGATGGTACTATGGCATACAAATTGGAGCTTCATGCTTCTTCGCGAGTGCATCCAGTTTTCCACATTTCATGCTTAAAGAAGGTTATAGGTGACAAAATTCCAGTTCAAACAATATCGCCAGAACTTGATGAGGAAGGAAAAATCATATCGGAACCTGAAACAGTCATGGAAACAAGAACTCGACAGCTTCGAAATCAATCAATTTCAGAGCATCTCATCAAGTGGAAGAACCTACCCACTAAATATTCTACATGGGAGGATGAGATTTTTATACAGAAGAATCCAGAGCTACTCAAGCATTGAGGACAACACTTTTTTGAAGGAGAGAGGCATGTTAGGTCCCCATATTACTAGTGTAGTCCCTTATTGTTATTAGTGTAGCCCCCATATTGTCATTGTTGTACCCCTGTAACCCCCATATTGTTATTAGTGTTCCCTTACATTACTATTGTTAGGTCGGCTAGGATTATATTGTGACCCCATGGACCCCTATATATAGAAGGAAGTTTTGTCATTTGTATCATCCAAGAATTTTTCATATATGTAATGTATTGGAGGTTGTCCCCTCGAAGTGGCTGATTTCTAAGGTGTTGATCTCTCTTTTCTTCAATTTTAGGAGTTGGTTTCATAACAACAAGAGAAGATGGTAGATAAGTCGATCATCATCAATAGAATCCTAATAATTTCAAAAAAAAATATTTGAACATGATTAGTACAAAAACTATGATATCAATTAGTAAGCACGTCGAAAATGCATGATTAATTGGCTTGACGTTGAAATAATTACATTAATATACCAAACAATTACTATTACCATCATTGTCCCAAGATTGTGGCTATAAAATGCAATGTTGCAATTCGCAGGGTGAAGCGGCTGTCCATTTTCATCTACCAAATGCGCCTTGTGGTATGTTGCTCCTGATAAGAGCTTCCGATGTTTTGGAGCTGTTTTAATATTTTGTGCATCTGAACTCGATTTTGAATCTGCTTAAACCTGCAAATTTGTATACATTAATTTTATTCATCTGATTGACGTGGATAAAAAAGAAAATTCAATTAGATAATGAAAATATAAATAAAATCTGAAATAAATATTACGTCTTGAGATGGATAGGGAGAACTCCGCGATGGACTTTGAGAAATATTATGAAACGAGCTGGATTTCGAAGAATTGTCCATTTGATATAATTACGATATTTTCTCCCTACATTTGAGCAAAATCAACAATAAATTTTGGTGGACATACCTAAGAGTAATTTCGGTTCCTTAAAAATGGACTTATTGTTATCGGTGCTAATGTATAGTTAACCGCACCAGTGTAGTTATATAACAAACAAATCGTATAGCTGCAAATAAAAAAAGTGAAACTTTATTTTTTTTAAGTGAAAAAAAAGCGGTAAATTGAAAAATGGGTGGGAAATTATTTTCGAAAATCTAGTTTCATAAAAAAATTATTTAAATAGTAAAAAATTTTCATTATTTCATTATTTTTGCAAAAAAATTCAGGGACAGATTTGCACGAGAGACATACCTAGGGCAAGAGAGCACGAGAGCACTGTGGAGTAGCGAAACACTTTCGAACAAAACTATTCAGATAATCAAAATTTCAAACATCTGATGATTCAAACCTTGTAGTGTAGAATTTCAAACCATTTGGTGATTAAATTTCACTGTAATAATTGTGTTTCTACAGTTTCTGTTTGATTTAATACATGGTAAGTAAAAATTTTAAATTTTACTGTTCATTTTCAGAAGAAAAAAAATTAAAAAATAAAAAATAAAAAATAAAAATAAAAAATCCATTCTTATGCTAAACCATTGATTCTTTTTGTTTCTGCCCTTGCTTCTTCCAGTTTCTTTGACTTTAGAATTAGGGATTTTCATTTAAGATTTATAGGGTTTGTATTGATATATATATATAGGCCTATGACATCTAACCCGAGGGACGACTTGCAGAGTCGGATCCCAATCCATGTCGGCCCTTGTGTGAATTTAAAAAAAAAAAGAATTTTTTTAATCAGTGCGCCCTGTGTAAAATAGCACTCCGATGCGCTATTTTATTATAGTGCATCGATGCACTATTTTATTATAGCGCACCGCGCACGAACTGTTAGATAAAAACAATTTAAAAGCGGATTTTTTTTAATCTGTGCGCCTTGTGTAAATTAGCGCACGTGTGCACTATTTCATTATAACGCACCGTGCACGAATTGTTTGATAAAAACAATTTTTTTATTTTATGTCTGTGTTAATCGGTGCACTGGTTAACAAATAACGCACCGGGTCTCCTTGTTGACAGAGAGCACCGTATGGTGGTCCCCTGTTTTCTCAGTGCTTTTATAAGAACATGTCGCATCGCCTCCTCCACGACATCTTATGCTACATAAACTAACATTAGATGATTTTTATTAATTTTTCTATGTTAATCGGTGCACTACTTAACATATAACACACCGGGGATCCTTGTTCACAGAGAGCACCGTACGATGTTTCTACTATTTTTGTGGTGCGTTTATAAGAACACGTCGGCTCTTTCACCTCTCACCTTTCTTTTCTATATTTATTTACCCTAATCTCTTCTCTTCTTGGCAGGTTTTTCTTGAAGATGAGTCTAGATTTAGACTCGAAATATAGACTAAAAATGAAGACTGTGGATATTCCGAGTTCTACATCTCAAAATCTACACCACAGAAACCTCCAATCTAATAAATGGATTATTGAAAGATGGCATGAAATTTGGTTTTGAAAGAATGTGTATAGTTCATGAGTCAATTCTTGCTATGGTACATCATTTCTTTTCGATTTACATTGATGTATATTATTTAATATCACAATTTTCATTATTCTCACTAATGTATATACACTCATTACAGTTTATTTTTATGTTTGTAGATGGAAGTTGAAGAAGAAGAAAACAATCAACACCGTGAACAAAAAATTCTCAAAATAACCCAAGTTATGGAAGTAGCTCGAGCAGTGACAACAGTTCAAGCGAAGAATGATGATCAATATGTTTGGATATCAAAGCAAGGCGTTGTATTTTTTAAAATATTTGTCTGTGAAATCAGATATTTTTTTTAATGTAATGGACAGTGTCCCAATTGAAAGACAGAGGGATACCAATAACTATCCCATTTTGTATGAAAAAGAGTGTCTTATTCATATATATATAATAAAATATGTTTTAATTTATTCTATTGTGTTCTCCATTGTCGCTGTGCAATGTTACACCACTGATTAAAATATATGGATGATTAAATATTATAATGAAGAGATGTGAAATCTGATGATATGATATAACAAATTAATCCGAACATCACATTCAAATGCACTAATAAAAATTTAATTGATATGAATACTGTTATAATATATGTGTCGCCTTTTGATGAATAATGAATTTTTAAAAATCACAATAATTGCACTATCACAGGTCATTTTTTCTAAAAAATACCAATACCAATACAAAGACCAATACCAATACAAATTAACAATTACTAATACCAATACCAATTAGAACGCTCGGTGCGTTTGTGTGATACTGTGCACCGGCGCGTTTCTACGATCTATGGGCACCGCACAAATACCAATACCACTTAGAACGATCAGTGCATTTGTGTGATACTGTGCATTGATGTGTTTGTGTGATAATGCGCACCGGTGTGTTTCTACGACCTATGGGCACCACACAAATACCAATACCAATTAAAATGCCCGGTGTGCTTTATCGATGACTACCACCCAGGTGGTTCGATAGGTGTTGCATGCAATGGTACTATTTTCCTTTAATGCGCCTGTGTGTTTTAATAACTTGACAACCCGGTGCATTCTATCACCTATAGGGCACCTGGTGTAGTTCTACCGACCCAGTGCCACTGTCTGGCTGACATGCACTGGGTCATTTCTAAATGCCCTTGGGCATCCGAAATTTTTTCTGTCCTGGTGCTTGGTAGGTTTACAGTACTGGTACGTTCATGGTACAACTCACTCGTGTGTTAACACCTGATTAGCGCACCGATGAGAAAAAAAATCTGTAACAACCTCCGACTGCCCAATTTTTTTTAGTTGTGTTGGAATTCCGTTAGAAGCTCCGGCAAAACCTTCGTTACCAAAAACGAATGTTGTAGAAAATGTTTTTTTGACAATTTTGGCCAATTTTATAACACTAAAAAACTCCGTTATAACCTCCGCTAGAGGGCCTTTTCCTTATAGTGAATGATTGTGTTGCACCTACACTTTTATAAGGCATTATATGTTTGAAATGGGATTTTGTGTTATGGTTATTTTGGATTATGGTTTTTGTTGGGTGATAGTGATACCAATAAAAATATTGTCACGTTGAGTCCTATACATGGTTGTTTTGGGTTTGTGGTAGCTATTCTAGATTTTGGCATTTGAATGGTTCATGTTTCTAGCATGGTGGCATGCCAAGTTGGGTTTTTTATGTGTTTTTATGTCCATCTGGGACATTGTGATTTTAATGGACATCCGTTAATCTTGATTAGTGCTCGAGGGAATAAACAAAGAATTGGATAAGGCACTTGGGGATGTGTAGAGTTTGAAGTTTTTAACTTTTATGTGTAGCTAAAGTCATTGATTATGCATGGGGTGTCATCCATACAGGGGAAATGGATTCCTAAAAGTGGCAATAGGTTTAGTTTGCCTAAAATTAATATTCATGTAAATGTGGATTTACTTCATCACCTACGTTTATTGTTCGTATGGTTCACTGAATATTACTTTCACTTTGGTACATGGACCATTGGATAGGATTATTGCAGTTTTGAGTTGGAATGTTGCATGGTTTCAATTATTTCAGCTTTGGTTTAGTTTACTTATGGTGGTTATTCAAGCATTTGTTGGGCATTGTGAAATCAAAGTTTTTTTGGCATGGGGTTCTTGGAAGTACTTGGTGATTTGGTTTGGGAAGATTGTATGTTAGGAAGTAAAAGTAAATCTATTGTAGCGCTTAGGGACTCCTTTTCATAATTAGTTATTAGATTGTTGTTTTTTTTTAATATTTTAGGTGGTTGTTGTTATTATTGTTATTAGGTTTGAGGAATTCCAATAGCTAATTCAATTTCATGGAATTAATGGGCATTTGTTTTTAGCGTATGGAGAATGTAATTGCAATTATACTTCTGCTCATTGAATGTGTGTGATTTTTTTATTGTAGGGATTTTCTGGGTGGGAGTTTAGTTGTGGATGATACTTGCTACTTTGTATTTATGTTTTTTTATTGGTTGAAGTGCCTATTGAATTCAAGAAGTTTCATTTTGTGTATGTCATCTTCATGGTTTTCAATCTAAGTTACAAAAACAACAACAAAAAAACGTACTATTTAATAGGTTATTTTATTGTAGAATTATATGTAGGATTAAATAAGTTCTCTATATTTATTTATACTGTAGGCTATGGTATAAAAATATTATGTTATTTTTTCTTTTAAATTTACTTAAATAAGGTACAGGTTGGTAATAATGTCTATTGTGGTAGATGATAGGTACATTTGTTAAAGTAGTAGATTGGTGTTAATTTGTTTTCTATTGCAATATTAGATTAAGTGCCCTAAGAAGCTTTTGAGTTAGTTTTTGGAATGTGTAAATGTAATTTTTCATGTATCATAGAATATCCTAGGCCTATGACACTTATATTTCTTGTTTTGTTATTGATGTGTTAATGTTGATTTAACATGTGGTTTATTTGACAAGGGTTTAGTTGAGCTTTAGTTGTTGAGGAATCTCCCTTATGATTTTTGAGGTGTGTTGTTGCTATGTTTTATTGTGGGATGGATGTGTAATGATCTGTGGTTAACACCTTAAGTACTTTGTGTTGAACCACAAAATTGGAGTTCTAAAAGCATAAAACAAACAAGTACCATTGTGACTATTTAATGCTATATATATTTTGTCTTGGATAAAATGAAAGATTGGTTGATTCTACACTATTATAAAAGTTCACATTGTGCTTGAAAACTTTTCTATTGCCTTGCTATTAAGATTAAAGTCTATTTAGTTTAGTTTTGAAACCTTTCATTCCAAGGTTGACATCATATTTTCAATGACTTTCGGTCTAATTTGAATCTTGCAGCTATGAATAACATAATGCATATATGCAGTAAGTGATGTGATAAGAATGCCTAGTTTGATAGATAATAGGGTTCTTTTTTCCCATTGGTTGATGGGTATTATAGTGATTTGGTCTTTGATATGTATGCATTATACCTTGTAATGGGTAGTTATGAAAAAAATGTTTGTTGTGTGAAAGAAAATTTGTCTTTCTAATAAGAGAATCCTTATTTGTCTTTGTGTTTGGTTGCCTAGAAAGGAAAAGTCTATTTGAAAATATCCATTTCTGTATGGAGCCTTCAATCGAAACTAGATTCGATGTTTTTATGAATTTTAAATATTGTTTCTAATTGTGTTTGAATAAGTTGTGAGTTTTAGACATGTTTTTTTATGTTGTTCTATTCGCTATATGAATATAAGTATACTTTTTCTTCCTTTAGGCTTTGTAGCACAATGGCATACTTTATACATATATCTTATGAGAACTTTTCAATAGTGATACTTGCTAAATTGATTGATGGGTGTTGTTGATTTGTCGTCTTTTATGATCTACACATGGCGATTTATAGTGGAGACTAGATGTGCTATTCGTACAAGAGGAAAAATGTGTTTTGCGATTAAAATTGCATTTGCCTTTTGTTTGAAGGTGTATAGGGATGCAATCACCTATTCCAAATATCCTTTCTCTTTGTAGAATCTTGGACATTAATTAATTTTGATATTCTGTTAACTTTGAAAGGTTAATTTGATTGCCTTGTTGGCTATGGGTATTTTTTTCCATAAATGTTTGAGACATGTTTGCACTATTTGCTTGATTTTTTTAAGGATATAAGTATATGTTTTATTTTTTTAGCTAAAGGGTTGGGTAGCAAACTCTATAAGAATAACTTATGGAATATTCTTAATAGGTATACTTTATGTTTGTATAGAAGTGAACTTTCTCTTTTAATGAGAGAGGATTGGTATTTGTCTTTATTTTAAGATTGTTAGAAACATAATTTTCTATAGTAATGATTTGTTTTTGTTTTTTACCTTCTTTTTTGATAGAATTATTTAATAGAAATTTATTTTTTTGTTTTCTGGCAAACAACAATCTCCCATTTAAATTTAATCATAATAATAATAAGGACCCTTCTTCGTAAAATTTTAGTTTTAATGTGTGAAACATTTTTAATAAAATCCTATGCTTTAATAAATTTTTATTATAGAATAAAATAAATAAAATATTTAGACCCCTTGGCCAAGAACCACTACGGCCAGGACTTGGTTAATTTCTTTTAAAATCGGGCTTTAGGCTTGTCTTGCATTTTTTTAAGCCATGCACGCTCATGAGTCCATTGCTTGGCACGTGGCCTGGCAGAAGACCCCAACCCGTTACTTAATTCACGATTTTATTTCCGTTGGGATCCCTTTAGCAGGATGAAGTGTCAAGGCCCCACATCAATATAAACACACCCACCTATAAATTGGTCTTGTTGTCAAATCATTTAACACGTCATACCTGTCGGCAGGCCCCAAAATATTTACTTTTCAACCCTTTTCACCTGGACAACTCATCATAAATGGGCCCCTCCTTTTCCCTCTTATCATGGGTTATGGAATAGTGTTGGTAAGTAATTGTTGCACATATTCCACATAAGCCTTCATCCTAGTCATCTCGTCCGTCTTCGAAATGGAAAAGTGAATATTAAACGATACCTTTCAGGATTCAACCTTACAGGATGACGTAAGGTGACACATCATCGACCAACTTTTAATCTTATCCAATATAAATGTGCCATCTGTATTATTAAATATCCTCGTTATGAATTGCAAATTGAAAGTCACGCCTTTAGTTTTAAATGAATTTTCTTGTTACAATGAATAATCATAATGGTTTAATTTAGCACATTCTTATTGCTTTTTAATATTGATTTACCCATTTTATGCCAGTTTGTGCTTTGTTTATGGTAAACCCTTCTTACCCTTGACATTGTCTATTACAGGTGAATTTTGAACGAAACACCCATCAACCTGCTACTATGGCTAAATGTAAATAGAAAGCCCATGTACAGGTGTCGATTGGGCCCTTCAAAGAAGAAATCAATGAGAAACTATCAAATATGTTTCCTTTTTCTGATACTGTATACACAACATATTCTGGTTCTTCAGATTAGTAGATCATTTATGATTTGTTCGAAGAGGAATTTCTAGAGGAGCGAGAATATTCACCAACAGTTGCAACAACAGATCAGGGTGACCTAAAGACTTCTGAAGCAACAACTAGTGATGCCTTGAAATCTCAAATGGATATGATATGTTGGGTGGTCAACAATGTGAATATAAACGAAAGATAATTCATCACCTGTCGAGGGATCACTATTGGGTCTTTCAATCCAGAGAGTATTCGTGGTATATATCATTTACCAGAACCCTAAATTGTGTATGATACTCAGTTTGTGTATCAGTTTTTTCAAAAGGAATGTGAGGGAAACATGGAAGCTTTACCCAAAATTATTAAAGGATGGAGGTGTGACCCCAATAAGTTTAAAGAAGAATCTTCTGGCAAATATTCCATTGTTGCCTTAGCTTATCTTCTTTTCCATACCGTTGTTCTTCTTTGTTGATTATATGCAAATGTTTCCTATTTCCCTAGTGATCTTGCTTATTGAAACTACCTTTCATGGTTGTATTTTTTATTAGGATCAATTGTTATCAGATAATTTAGACAAACATATTTTACATTTATGGACAAAACAAACCTCCACTAATATTCCACCATTTATCATGTATGCTTATTTAATGGGTTCCATATGTTTTTCACTCGATTTCCAGTGCATGTGTTGGAAGTGGACACTTGAAAACCCTCTTCTTATACAAATATATCACAATATCCTCTGGGAAGACAATTATTTCGATCATTTTTATCGCATCTACCACCTTGTGATCATCCCCATATATTGAGCCATCTTTAATTTCATAGTTCCAAGGATGTCTACCAAAGCTATGGAGAGTTTTCTCAGGATTGGAAGTTATTTTTTAGAGGAGTTATTTACCTATATTAGGGTCTGGGGAAGCAATGGACCCCCTCATATTCTCTCTCTTTACGTTCCTGGTAAGATCTTATCAAGAGAAATTTCCTATCAGAGATTGGGAACAAGAATAACCCTAGAACTCAAGAAAGCTTCTGAATTTTTTTGTCCCAAATTTCCTTTGCAAGTTGTCCTCTTAACCTTTCAAAATTATCAACATACAGAAAAGGAGATCCTAGCCCGAAATGAGCTAAAGTTCGCCATCATACTTGACGGGGATTATGATCCTTCTAAATTAGCTCAAAACATAGCCACCAACGCTTGTATTAGAGGTTACGTGCATGAACATAGCCAATATGATTATTTGTTTTCCCACGCCTCCTCTTATGAGTTTGTTTGTTATAAAGCCAAGCAATTGTCTCTGAACAATTTTCAACATTTTATTATTTCCAGACACTCTAGAGAGCTCCTTTGATAATGCATTTCTCCAAGCTACCAGAAGGAGATGGTTTTGTAGAGAATCCTATCAACTCTTCCTCACAGTCAACACCCTAAGTCTCCACGCCAATCTACTAGTTAATGATATGAGTAAAGAATGGAAGTCATATTTAGACAAAATATCAACACCAGTTGACACTACTAAGGAAAATGAAACTCTTGGAGAAGACACTTTGGATGTTTCTACTCAGCCAAAAGTTATTGTCATGCCAAAATCATTTCAATTTTCTCTTTCTCACTATGATACCATTGTTAAGACCCCTCTCAACACTCGGGTTAATGTAGAAGAGATCCGTTCTCATCCTACTTCAGAAATTCAATTAAATATTAAGGAAATCCCTCCAATCGAGGTTTTCTATCATCCTCAATACAAGGTTGTAATTTGGAAAACTGGGAAGAAAAGGAAGGTAGAGAACGAGCTTTCTCTTACAAATCCTACTTCCTTAGAATTAGTCTGGAAAAGCGCTTCTACAACTCCTCATGAAGAACTTGAAGAGTTGGCACAATATGTAGGGGCACATGCTTCAGCCAACATAGACAAAGAAAATCATGTTAACCAAGTCATTAAAGAGAAGGAAGATAGAATATAACAACTTGAACAACATATTTCTCAACTTCAAATAGATCTTCAAGTGCAGATTACTTTAATCAAAATCCAACATTCTAAAGAGATCAAATAGAGGGATGATCAATTAAAACAATTACAATAGAGCTTAGAGAAAGCAAAAGTTGAAGTGTTGGATCTGGCACAGTTGAAACATGAAGCTTATGCGCTTAACTCATAGCTTCATAAACAACAACAAATATTTTGTGATAAGTTGATTCTTATACAACCACAATGCAAGCTGAGTAGTTTATTGATGAATTAGTGGATATAGAAAGTCAATATGACAAGGCGAAACACAACCTTAATGAACTGTTAGAATGACAAGACAATGAAAAGGGATAACAACCAGACCTTCCCAAAATTGATGAGATGCATAAATCTATTGTTCTTAGGAACTAGAAGGATATAATACATATGGTAAGGAAAATGGTTTTTGATACTCATTACTTTTCAAGTTCCATTGTGCACTATATCACTCGCTCTCTATTAGAGGAAAATTTAATTTCAAATCATGACGAAGATGTTCTTCCATATATAGAAGCTTTGTAAAACAAATGGATAAATGACATAACACAATGCAATAAAAGGATTGAGTAGCTACCAAAATTTTATCTATATTTAAATTGGTAGCTCTTGATTAAACCTCACATTCATTGTCTAGATCTAAGACTCTTACAGAAACAACAATTCAAATGCTGTCACCTCTACCAGCATCTGTTTTCAGTTGCCATACAAGCATAAAGCCTCATTCTCCTTACGAGCTAGTACCTATTCTAGAATTTCATCGACAATGGAAGCAAGCTACTAGCTCAAAAGCAACGAGTCATTTGATTTTATCGTTATTTTTCAAAATGTGATCATTTTACTATTTTATCCAAATTTGTTTTAGTTTAGTTGAGGAAATATAGGAGACTTAGTTTCTCCCTTCACTTTGTAAAGAAGACTATTTATATGGATCTCAAACTCATGCAAAGGGTTTTGAATTTTGCAAAAAAAAGAGCTTTTGTTTTACTTATATTTTTTTGTTGTTTTAATATACCTTCACCATATTTGATTCTAACATGCAAAGATCACAAGTAGACTCAATACTTTTATCTTCTTTGTTTTCTGTCTATTATTAATGGAATCTGTTGATTAAAGTTGAATATCATTCTTTGTATTTTTTATTTATCCATTGAAGCATTATCACTATTGATGTGTGAATATTTGTCTGTTTCTAATACATAATAAATTAGCACTCTCATACGTGCCTATGTTGAGCATTAATTTGATTAACTATTTAATCAAATTAATATATTATTTAACTACATTTATAAACATTATATTTTGAAGATCTTTATTTCATCTTGTGGCGTCATATTTCTCTCACATTTTAATTATAACATTAAGGTTAAATAGATTATTAAGTCCATTATTATATTAGTTTATATTAATTTTTTTCTATTCTTATAATCAATTCACTTCCATCTCTTTCCTTTCCATTTCCACTTAAGCCTTACCTTGCTGGTAACTAGACCCAAATAAACTAGTCAGAGCCACCATTTTCAACGGAAAATGATTTAACTTGGAACTTTAACTGGATGGTATCTCAAATGTTCATGAGGTCATTTTTGGCCATCAACATGACTTTAGATATTGTGCGTACATGAATTCAACTAGCTAGCAAAAAATTTGAACTAGAAGTTGCAAATGTTGCTATTAGGATCTTATAAACATCGATTTGTTGTTTATCAAGTTGTTGCATTTTAATAATAAATCTTATTGCAATATACAATAGCAATATGTGTTGCAATGTGTCATATGTATCCATGTCATTTATTTATTTTGTGGTTTTTTTGTTATGTGGCCTTTCTTTGGGTTGATCGTTGCATGTTTCTCCTTTATGCAATGTATGCACGGTGCACGTGAATAGCGACAAATGTATTATTTGTATAATAGCAACATTTCCTTCCTTAGAGACTAGTTGTTGTGATGCTCTTTCCTCATCGTGCCATGTTTATTGGATTAGTTAATGGGTGTTATTGATGTCAATTTTTGTGAGATAGATTTTTGGTGCTTTAATGGAGATCAAGATCACTAAATGTATCAAGCCATTGTTGTGTGTCTAATAATAGAATTAGTTGTTGTGTTTGTTTGAATGTATCTTCTATTATTTTAGGTGTTGCTTAATATCAATTAGAATTTGCATAAGCATCTCATGTAATAGTCAAACTCAATACCATAGCGGCCATGTGAAAAAAAATCCAAAATAATAGAAGAAAAGGTCAACATGATTCATGTTGCTTTATGCATTGTGTAATAGAATTTAAATACTAGATAACCACTAATGCACAAAAACCTAGGTTGAATTAAAAGTTTTATCCAATGCCATGTAATATCAATAAACAAAAATAACAAACACCTTAACAACTTGATGATAACATATCTCCAATTCCATAATTCCCACCATAAATTTGAATAATTGTTACAACTGCATTATAATAGAGCCACATCATGTTGATAGTTATTGGTTGTGGAGCTTAATTATCTTCCCGATTCAAAGACCTTGTTTTCAACCACATTTGGATCCCAGTTCTTGACAAGGGTGTGTGGGGGGGATTTCCCTTCTGTTATTATTTCCAGGGGGTCCAAGGGGGTGGCGACGATTCTTTGCAGCCTCTCTTGATGAAGGTTCAAGGGTAACACCCTAGAAGATAATTTTATAGAAAACTGCCTTATAAAAATATTGTAATTTCATAATCAATCTGGACCATTCATCATTAGGTTGCATATCTTACCATAGAAGCTATGTTCAAGGATTTTTTTATTTTATTTTTTTTATTTTTTTTATTTTTTTCTCTAGAAGGGAACACTCTTTTTATGATGGCATTGTATTGTACTTGTGTCTTATTGAGAGAGAGCATTGTAATTGAGAGAGAGAGGACAACCTCAAAGAGTGAAGAGGAGGTTGTAGCGGATGTGCTGCAATTTCTATCCCTTCATGTTGCTAGATAAAATAGAAGGAAGCATTAGTTGTTTCTCCATGGATGTAACCCAAATTGAGTGAACCATGTATATCCATGTCTTCTTTGAATTATGTCATTCTAATTTTATTTCCACTTTCATTTTGATTACTGTTCCATGATCTTGTTCATAACAATAGCTTGATTGAAAGATAGGGAAAAAAACTCACAAGCTAATATTATTATACAATTTCTTGATGTTGCATAATAGAAACCATAAGTTGGAAGAAATGACAATAGCCAAAACACAATGGAGGAAGAGAGACTTGTTCTATATTGTTTTGATTGTTATAGGGATAAAAATGTACACCTCCCTATATAAGATTTTGGGCTTAGCATCAAACAATATGCAAATAACTCATGCAATTTTTCTTAATTGAAATATTTCCTATTTGTATGAAAGAAAAATTGCCTTTTTAATGAGAGGATTAGCATTTGTCTAATTTTTTAAGGATTACGAGAAATACAAAGTTCTATTTCAATTCTTTTTATTTGTTTTTGTTTATTTCCTTTTTCTAATATGATGTTCAATAGAATTTAAATTTGTTATTCTATGGAATTTAGATATTTTATGTAATGGACTTTGACTAACTACTAAAATGATTGAAGTTCAAGTTGCAATGGTAGGTATTAAGAACCTGTGAATATTGATTTCTTGTTTGTAGAGTTATTGTCTTTTGGTAATAGAGGTTTTTTTTAAACGAGAAACAATGATCTTTGCTAGAGTGTCTGATACCTTTTGGTTCCATTTGTGTTTTTGGGGCTTGGTATATGGCATTTTTATCAAGTGTTGTGTGTTATTGTTATTTTTCTTGTTTAATGTATGCATGGCATTCTTGAATACAGGAAAAAATTGTGTTGTTTACATAAGAGCAAGATTTTCTCTCTTGTAGACCAACTCTTGTGATGCTGTTTGCTCATTGTTTAATGTTTGCTACATTGGTTGATGGGTGTTGTTGTTATTTGTTGCTGTGATATATATGTATGGTGTATTATAATGGAGATAAACAGTGCTATGTGCATGGAAGAAAGTTTGTGTTTCTAATAATAGCATTGGCTTTTGCCTTTGTTTTAAGGTCACTGGAAATGAAATTTCTCTTTTGCAACGGTCCCTTTATTTGTAGAATCGTTAATGGGATTATATATGATGTTGACCCCTAGTAGATGGATAATTTTAAATGGAATTTGTTAAATAATTATATAAAATTTATGTTTATTGTTTTACATATTTTTAATGGAATTTGTTAAATAATTCTATAAAATTTATGTTTATTGTTTTACATATTTTTAATGGAATTTGTTAAATAATTCTATAAAATCTATGTTTATTGTTTTACATATTGCACAATAAAATAATTAAAAAATAACATAACCATGTTCATGATTAAAAGCATAATAGTAGAAGTCTACGCTAATAATTTTATTTTCAATTTAGGCTTTGCAAAATATAAATGAAAAGCTAGATAACCAATGTAACATAATATCCTACTTTGAATCTAGATTACTCTTGCATGGGAGAAAAAATGTAACAATAACTATACCTAGTTGGATCACATTGCATGAGAAACTAATTATAGCTCATGTTAAAAAAACAAAATGCTTAAAGATCGCTTATGTCGAAGTGTTAGGAAAAAATGCATTTCATTCGCAGTAGTACAATGAGGCTTAATGGCTTCACACAAAAAACTATAGCTATTGTAAAAACATTTTGTTGTGGAATGCATCTATTGCGATTTATTGTGGTGTAATGGTGAAACATAATGGATAAATATTTTACCTAGTGTCACATGATATTCATGAACCAAACCAACAAACACTTTCAACAACTCGACACCAATAGAGCTCCAATTCCATAATTTCCACTGAAACATAATAGCTACCAAAGTTGTATTACACTAGAGCAAAAACCTTGTGAATTAATAATGTTCTTGAATGTTTTCCATCACCCAACAAACACCATCAACCCAAAAAAAAATAACAACAACCACAATGCTACATAATGAACCTAGTGCATAGATTAATGAACCCAATAACATCACACAATATCTTTTTATTAAAGGGTAGAAACTCCTTTCTAAAAGTAGGAAATTAATTTTGCAAGATCTCATAACAAAATCTTTGTGATATGATCAAGCATTTTTGATGCATTAACAATCTTCAATAAAAACTATTAATCATAGGAACATTAATTTAAATTTGTTATCTATTTCATTATATTATAGATGCATGTTTGGATGTAATTATTTTCCTATAACACCAAATAAATAAACTAGAATTAATGTGCTTATTAGAACAAGAGTAATATGCAACGTTGTTGCTTAGTACCTGCCTTTTATGAAAAAAGTAGAGAACCTTTATGAGATGAATGTGATCATATAACTTAGTTATATTAAGTACGTGATTTAAGCATTACAACCTTGGTGGAGGGGGAATCAAACTATTGGTACATGATAACATAGTTTTATGAAAAAATGGTCATCAACAATTAAATAATTAAACTATGAAAAATATTATCATTAATAAAATATATTAATGGAAAAGGTGAAAAAACATTGTTATTGGAAAGAATACAATAATTAATAGAAAACAAACAAGGAATGATATAGATTAATAAATATTAATTGTTAAAAATAAGTATGATAATGAATGGAAATAAAATATTAATTATGGAAAACTCTATATATTTATTTATTTATTATTATTATTATTTTTAATTTATGAGGACTCTTGGCGATTAAATTGTTATTAGAAAAAAACTTTGTTATTACAAATAATACAACAATTAATAGAAAGCATGACACTTGGCTATTAGAGCTTCTTTTTTTTTAAACAATTTTCAATAGCATAGTCTGTAAGTGCAACTTTTTGGAAAAAATTTCGGGTTTATTTTCCAATCTAATTTGTTTAGAATCCAACAAGGATTCATTGATTCATTGAAATCACAAATTTGGCAAGTGAACTCTTCACAATCAAAGTTCCCCAGGGTTTTTTTAGAGTGTTGAATCCGTATATGCAGTAAAAAAACTAGTTTAAACAACACAAATCAAGATTTGGCCCCAAAAAAATAATCAATTCTGGCCAGAAAACTCCAAAAATCACAGTTAAAGATTACTTACTCCATTTTTAATTCTAACAAACTGATTTTCAACGACATAGAATTATTCATCCACCAATCAAAAATTACAAATTCAAATTTTAAAATTTTAAAAATTAATTTTTAATTTCTAAAAAATAAATTTAATATTTAATTTTATCAAAACTTTGAAAATAGTTTCTAAAATTTTGCAAATTAATTAAAGGTCAAACCATTTTGACCAAACTGATTACAATATACTTTCACTTAATTACAATATACTTTAACTTCAACACATATAAAAATAAGTCACTACTTCACATGATCTATATCAAAATAGTTTTACCTACTACCACGGAATATTTTAGAGAATATTACCAAGCACTAGCAAGAACTAGAAGCTAATATGGTTCTAATTCCAAAATTCCCAATAAAAATCATGGAAGTGAATGTAGTAATCAATGCACTATAAGAGAACTAAATAATTGAATAAATGGGTGAACAAAGTTTACAACGACATCTAGTTAAAACATGTAAGCAGTAGGTGATCATGCTCCAAAACAAAAAATATCAAAGACCTTCGAACAAATTCCTTATATAAAATGATAAGGCAATGATAAAAATATGTTATTAACACAAGCGAGTCGAATAAAAAATCTCCAAATCTTGAACATGAAATCCTTGGGATATGCCCAAGTTTTTGCAATGGATTAGGAAAATGCAATCAATGCAATTCACTGGTCAAAGCCACAATGCTTTTTAGATATTCAATCCATCAAAGGACGTTATATGTCTATTTTCAAATGTCATTATATCCGTATAATGTTAAATTAGCTTCGAGGTATATTGATCCAATTTAAATATTCATAGGTTGTGTTTTTTGGACTTCAGATATTGTATTTAAATGGAATTGGCTAGTACAAATTTAGTTTCAGTTGCAAACCTTTGCGTTGTGATGTTGCAAAATCTAAGTTACAGTTCATGCAATTGTTGCTTGTTGACAAAAATATTTATTACAATAGATAATAGAGATGCCAACTCCATTATTTGATAGTTATTATTACTAGCTTTGTTTTTATTAGTCCATGCCGCCTACGGCATGGCAGGGACTATAGCAATTTATTATAAAGTTTTGTATTTATATTTAAAAAACACTTTTCTATCTGCTGGTAAGGTTTATGTAAGGTACATGTAATTATTTAAAAAGAACTTTTCCATCTGCCAGTGAGGTACATGTAATTATTGTTTTAGTCAATAAGTAATAAGTAACTTGGAGATCTTATTTGGCCTCATATCAAGGCCAGACCTATGAAAACTTAGAGTAAGTGTGAATTGATACGAAGTTTTCTATTTTTTTATGTTGTTTATTAATAGTATGTACATTTTATGTTGTTTATTACGCCGGAGGCGTTTTCCATTGTGGGCTTGGGGTGAGCAAATGTTCACCCCAGCCAATGAGAACGCTTCTCCTATCGCGCATGGAACCAATGAGATTTAGCCTATGGTTCTCCACGTTCCATTTGTAATCGTAATCCCTATAACAGAGCCATGACTTGATGCCCAGGTAATGCAGAACGTAGAGCTCCGAAGGATCTGCGCGGAAAAGGCTGGTTTTCATCTCGTATTCCTTGGTATCGTTGGACCAGAAATGCTTCAGATAGTTCATGCGCCTCGGGATCCTGTGCCACCATGTGAAGACCTCGTTCAGGTACCCCTGGTCTCTGCCATTGTAGGAAATGATATCCCTCCTGTGGCGCAGCAAGAACCTGAAGGTGCAATTGGAGGGCTTGATCACCATCATTCCCGAGTTGAAAACGAACTTGCTGTTACCCGTCACCGAGATCTCGGGGAGATTGAACAGAAAATCCATGTTGCGGAGAATGAGAAGATCCGAATCGATGAAAATGATCTTGTCATAGTCAGTGAGCTACCATAGCCTGAATTTGCTGTAATTCCATTCGTTGTAGGAATCCTTCTCCGCTCTGGGGTTGCGAATCCTACGGATTTCTCGAACCTGCCAACCGGCTGCCCGGAGGCCTTCACGCTTCTCCTCTCCAACCTTCTTGTCCACTAGAATTATGAGATCCTTCATCGACCGCTCATGCGTATGCTCTGACCCAGGGCTATGGCTCCGCACACATACAACTCTGACGAATGCAGAATGGTCGCATAAGCTTCCCTTCGTTCTGGATTTAATGCCTCCGCTGTTTCAGCTGCCGTGAGAAAATGTTCACCCCAGCCAATGAGAACGCTTCTCCTATCGCGCATGGAACCAATGAGATTTAGCCACGCGTAGGCTCTATGGTTCTCCACGTTCCAGTTGTAATCGTAATCCCTGTAACTGAGCCATGGCTTGATGCCCAGGTAATGCAGAACGTAGAGCTCCGGAGGATCTGCGCGGAAAAGGCTGGTTTTCATCTCGTATTCCTTGGTATCGTTGGACCAGAAATGCTTCAGATAGTTCATGCGCCTCGGGATCCTGTGCCACCATGTGAAGACCTCGTTCAGGTACCCGTGGTCTCTGCCATTGTAGGAAATGATATCCCTCCTATGGCGCAGCAAGAACCTGAAGGTGCAATTGGAGGGCTTGATCACCATCATTCCCGAGTTGAAAACGAACCTGCTGTTACCCGTCGTCGAGATCTCGGGGAGATCGAACAGAAAATCCATGTTGCGGAGAATGAGAAGATCCGAATCGATGAAAATGATCTTGTCATAGTCAGTGAGCTGCCATAGCCTGAATTTGCTGTAATTCCATTCGTTGTAGGAATCCTTCTCCGCTCTGGGGTTGCGAATCCTACGGATTTCTCGAACCTGCCAACCGACTGCCCGGAGGCCTTCACGCTTCTCCTCTCCAACCTTCTTGTCCACCAGAATGATGAGATCCTTCGTCGACCCGCTCATGCGTATGCTCTGACCCAGGGCTATGGCTCCGCACACATACAACTCTGACGAATGCAGAATGGTCGCATAAGCTTCCCTTCGTTCTGGATTTAATGCCTCCGCTGTTTCAGCTGCCATGAGCAAATGTTCACCCCAGCCAATGAGAACGCTTCTCCTATCGCGATGGAACCAATGAGATTTAGCCACGCGTAGGCTCTATGGTTCTCCACGTTCCAGTTGTAATCGTAATCCCTGTAACAGAGCCATGGCTTGATGCCCAGGTAATGCAGAACGTAGAGCTCCGGAGGATCTGCGCGGAAAAGGCTGGTTTTCATCTCGTATTCCTTGGTATCTTTGGACCAGAAATGCTTCAGATAGTTCATGCGCCTCGGGATCCTGTGCCACCATGTGAAGACCTCGTTCAGGTACCCCTGGTCTCTGCCATTGTAGGAAATGATATCCCTCTTGTGGCGCAGCAAGAACCTGAAGGTGCAATTGGAGGGCTTGATCACCATCATTCCCGAGTTGAAAACGAACCTGCTGTTACCCGTCGCCGAGATCTCGGGGAGATCGAACAGAAAATCCATGTTGCGGAGAATGAGAAGATCCGAATCGATGAAAATGATATTGTCATAGTCAGTGAGCTGCCATAGCCTGAATTTGCTGTAATTCCATTCGTTGTAGGAATCCTTCTCCGCTCTGGGGTTGCGAATCCTACGGATTTCTCGAACCTGCCAACCGGCTACCCGGAGGCCTTCACGCTTCTCCTCTCCAACCTTCTTGTCCACCAGAATGATGAGATCCTTCGTCGACCCGCTCATGCGTATGCTCTGACCCAGGGCTATGGCTCCGCACACATACAACTCTGACGAATGCAGAATGGTCGCATAAGCTTCCCTTCGTTCTGGATTTAATGCCTCCGCTGTTTCAGCTGCCATTCACAATACAGCAACATTTCAATTTCATCTTATCACCCATTCAACTGAAATTAATAACAATTCAAAATGATGCTATCATATAGCCAAACAAGCACCTACAAAATTTTCCCTTTATACCCTGTTTTCAATGTAGATTTCAATCCCAACATTAAAATCACAATGTTTTCATCACGTAACCCAAAAAAAATCCAATTGGGCATTTTACTCTGAATTCTGTAATGAATCTAAAAAAATTCCAATTGGGCATTTTAATTTGAATTCTGTAATGAATATAAATGTAATAAAACAACAAAAAATTCCCTTTATACCCTGTTTTCAATGTTCTTTGAGCCCGTTCTATCTACAGTAATGCCAACTGTCTTGATAAATAACTCAAGAAACAATTCCATTTCGTTCTGGTGAATGGAAGTGATATTGCTACCTCTTATGTAAAATGTTCACAATTCTCGAGTAATCGTCCACTTCAAAGGCAGCACGAGAGATCTCAGCCATTCTACGGGTCTCCGGTCCCCATGGATCACTGTTTGTTGCCTCCTCTGTCATCCTGCACAAAGAGAGAATTAATAGGCACCATTATCGAATCGCAACAGAGTTCTGTTCTGGATTTGGTCCAAATTAACAAAAACGAATTTTTTGCAGACCCACAAATAACTAAACAATGAAAATATTAAAACAGAAAAATATGATGCACCCAGTATTATTGTAAACGCTATTAAGATTTTAGAACAAAGAGGGAGTCTTACAATTCTGCCTCAGTGACATCAGTTAGCACAAGCCTAGCTGTTTTCAGCTTCTCCCTAAGAAAAAATGAAGCTTGCTTCTTGAATTGGCCAAGATGTAGGCTACCCATCTTAAGGTTTTATCAGATATGTTCAAATTTTCTTAATCACTGACTGCCACTTCCAAATAAGCTGTCACAATTATTTATAGGATCATCCTAGAAATGGCGCATATCTGTCCCAAAACTCTATTAAACAAGCAAAACATTTTGATTTACAGCTAGATTTCTTCAAATAAAACAACACAGCATTTTGATTGCAACAAAGTTATAAACCATATCCCACGGTACTATTATGGGCAGATACACTTGATTGTGCAGATTGATTTCTTCAAACAAAATCACACAACATTTTTATGGCAACAATTACAGGCCATATTCCACTGTAATGTTTTGTGGAGATACACTTTGGATTCTGAAAATTGTTGATAGTTCGAAAGAATAAAAAATTTGACCTTTATCCTCCACTGTGACCACGTTAACCATTTAAGTCTACACGCGTGAATGCCAAAATGATCAGCACCTGCAAATTCTCTTCAACGCAAAACGTAATACTTATTTTCCCCGGGCCCCTGATACACGTTCAGTTCAGATTGTGCCACGTTAAAATCCATACTTTTGACATATAGATGATACGCTGGATGGGGCGAGAATATAAAAATAAAATAATGATTTTTTAAAATTTGTAAATAATGATGGGGCAAGAATTTTAAAATTTGTAAATAAAATAATGATTTTTTATTTAGATATTTGTTTAATTTTTATATTAATAATTTGATTATTATTATTATTATTTTTATATTAATTTTTTTAATTTAATATCTTTTTATTTATTTATTATGAACATATTATTGGTGAATGTTTTATTTTTTTGAATGAGTTGGTGGTTTCACTGAAGTACCACAAAGTTATAAAATTAAAGTCATGGAGATGAAATTACCTACCTTCTTTCCTCCTTCAAGTTCAGCAAACAACATATTTAATTTTCATAGTTTTAAATCTAAAAATTCATGTAATCAATCAATGGCAAATTTTACCCCTCATAAATTCACATTCATCACGTTCCCTAACATGTACCTCAAAATTATTCATGTCTCCTCCTTCCGGCGTTCCCTTGCACCCCGATGCAATTGCTAGTTAATAATATGTGTTGAGGAGAGTTTACACAGGGCTCCGCAATGTTTAAAGACCATATCTGCATGTTCCACTTGTCTTACCTTCGAACCCTTAGTTGAGGCTTAGCTGGTAGCACGCTTTAATTCACTAACAGTGCCATTATCTAGAGGGATCTCACTCGCTCCTCTCCCCATACAGCTGGGCGAGTACATACAGCTAGGCGGGTACATCGCTCTGCAGCGAGGAGGAAGGTTGTTTCACCTTGGATCTGGCACTGGAACAAAGAGGCGAAGCTATGATCTGTACATACAGCTGGGCGGGTACATCGCTCTGCAGCGAGGAGGAAGGTTGTTTCACCTTGGATCTGGCACTGGAACAAAGAGGCGAAGCTATGATCTAAAGCATGCTCTGCTGAAATGGATGAAGCTATGATCTAAATCAGGGTCTGCTGCAATGGATGGTAGAGGGTCCGTAGTACCCTCCCCCGAAGGCCGGGCCTGTCACAGCCCTTCGTAAACCGTAGCTCACGACTCTGTCATAGCTTTCACAGCACTGTGACAATTTTCTTATACCTCTGTGACAACCCTTCTTTTATACTAAGTTCTTTACAAGTTTCATGAACTCTGAGTGGGTCGAGCAATCCTTCTCAGGTAAAGGCGTCGCTGACATAACTTCAAAGTCTATGTGCTTGAGGAGTTACAGGTAAGGCTTCAAATTCTGCGTGACATAACTTCAAAGTCTGCGTGCTTGAGGAGTTACAGGTAAGGCTTCAAAGTCTGCGTGCTTGAGGAGTTACAGGTAAGGGCACCCACATAACTTCAAAGCCAACATAACTTCATAGTATGTGTGTTTGAGGAGTTACCTTTTCTGATGTTGCAGGAGGCGACTGAAGGCAGGAGACTGTTGCAGCGGTTCCTCAATCGAAGATCAAATTCTACTGGCTCTGTCATCACACAGAAAGTTCCTCGTTCCTATCTCGTCAGAGTCTTCCGGATCTTTTGCCCTCCTACGCATAGAGAAAAATCTGGCTGTTCAATAGTAAGCAGGGTAGCTGCCAGCAATGGTTAAGGCACTTACATCTCAGGAGGTTCTTTACACTTACAGTGGCACCCTAACAGATCTCCTTCAATTTTCGAAGGGTCCTGCGTATTAGATTTTATGCACCACAGTAGCATGTTGCATTGATAGTTAAATCAAACATTTTCCTTTTCAGAGAGCCTTGGTTTTCCTTGTTTAACGAGATAAAATGTAGTATATCTGGGAAAAGAGAGAACATGTAATGAAAATAAAGAATCAGATTTAAAACATTATTTCTGTTTAGGTAGTTACCAAAACCTAATTGGATAGTCTCCTCTTCATGAGTATTAGTGGTTTCTGATGAATGACTCAGTTCCGAAGGAAGGAGGGTGGATGACTGGTTTCTTTTGGGCACTAGAAACAACATTACCAATGGTGAAACCCTCATAATATTTCTTATCAGAATTGCCAACTAGAGGTTTTTGATGTCTGTATGAGTTACATTAAGAATATGAAGCAACAGGCCCCCAACCTAAGAAGCTGAGAGAATCCCAACGTTGTCTATGGCCATAAGCAAAGGGAAAAATGTGCCTTCTATGCCAGAAGGGAAAATATTTGCACTAAATACAAGCATGGGCATCCATTTGATCCGGTTAATAATGTTGGTAGAGCTCTCATAAATTGTAAGAAACAAGTAGTCAGGGATGCCTAACTTTACATCCAAACACAACACCATGATCAAGTCTAGCATTCCTGAGATTCCATAAAGCAATTGAGCTCAGAAGAGCAAGCTGCGGAATGAATAATCCTTCAAGATTTTCTGATGCACCAATAGCCAAGATTATACCCATAAACTCCTACATATCAAACAGAAAATGGCTAGAGGAGATTGAAGAAAGAACAAGTTGAAATAGAGCTTCCCAATGTGGCAATCCTAGGAAAGCCTATTTATTCTCCTATGGAGTTTGTAATTTAGGAATGAAAACCTTGCAGAAATTTTGTTAACATTAGTCAAATTAATTCCTTACATGAGAGAATGTTGGGCCTACTGTGGGATCTGTATACCAGTAAAATTTGCCTTCATAAATATTTAGGCTTATAGGGAATGATATGTACATGTAAAGAGATGGTCTCCATATTTCAGGACACTTCACTTCAGAGACATGTATCAATCATGAATCATGATAGAAAAGTAAAAGCATGTTCAGAGCTGAAACAAAGAAATAATGGCATAAACTAAAGCTCTCAAAGAAAGCTGAAATGACATGCCTGCTTATGTTGATGGTTGGTAACACGAGGCTCTTATAGTATAAATCCAAGGAAAAGAAACATTATAGCTGGGATACAAAGTAGTCCTAACGCACCCTGTCAGAAAATATGTACAACCCATATTATGTATTGACTGATATGCACCTGAGAAAGCAACCAACAACTTGGATAATTTGGATCATTACGATCAATCTAACTACGAAGATAAAGTTATCAAATATCTCGTCAGTCATTCACCATGACATGGAGTTCTAAATTGAAGGGAAAGCAATCATAACTTTTTATTAAACTGCATATCCAGAAATTAGTTCAAGAAGGAAAATTCAACAATTAAAAATGATCTGATAATCTATTCATTAAGGGTATAGGAATATAAAAATGAGAACCTGAGCACCAAGGAGATGTACTGCCACACCACTTGTGGAGAACCCCAACAGCGCTTCAATTACAACATTACATTCAATTCTAATGCATAGAAGTACGCAGAAACCTGGTATGCATGGCTTCCAATACAAATGTTCAAGCTCCAGCATTCTCTTAAATAGAAACGATGCCCATGTACACAAATGATAGGTTGCTACAAGCATAAATTTTAGGCACACTTCAGCTCACAAATTCAGTCTTCAATAGCAGGTAAGATTTTCTCCTTTTCAGCTTACAAACTCTGGTATTAGCTCACAAATTCAGTCTTCAATAGCAGGTAAGATTTGCTCCTTTTCAACTTACAAACTCTGATTTATACCAGCAAATTCTCAGCTCACAGGACGCTAGAATATACAACCATTACCCAGAAATTAAACTCAGTCATATAGGCCACAAATCAGCCTTCAAAATACAATAAATAACCCTCTTATTTCGGTGCAAAGATATGGAATAATTATAATGAATCTCAATCAGAAATAGAGGAGAATTCGGTCTCTTTCTTTGGCATGAATAACCTCTGAAATTTGTACCACGAAGCAAGAGCAATTATGTCCCAAAGAAATCTAGTTGGCCTCTGTTTATTGAAAAAATAACTCAACCTTGAACAATCTGCTCTGCTCTATTTATTTCTTTTCCACCGTTTTCCAAGAATTTGCAGGAATCACACTTGCTCACAGATGCCGCTGGGTAACCATGTCATATATATACGTATGGCTTAGCTGCTTTTAACGTTTTAGCTACCTTAGAGGAAGAAAGTGGTAAACTGGCGCCCTCTCAACGCCCCAATAACGCATCCATCTGATGCATTCGATACAACAGGCATTGAACCTACTTCAATAACCTCGTAAACTTGCAGGCTATGACTCTCGGATTCAGGTTCAGACCATAGAAGCTTTTATGGCTAGATTTTGGGTATGCTGGGTCAGTAGGTCACAAGTGTGATAACTAATAGAGACTCAACAGACACGTTAAATGCATGCAAGCAGGTGACAAGTTTTTTTGTTTATTTTGATTTTACTTTATGTAAGGTAAGGAACCCGGTCCAAAAAGCAAGTCTACGTGCAAGTCCACCAAGCACACCTAGTAGAACAATCCACTTAAGGTAAGGCACCCACCAAGTCCACGTATACCAAGTACACCCAGTATGTTTAAGGAACCTGCCAAGTCCCCCAAGTGAGTTAAGCCGCTTTCTGTTTGCAAACCGATAGCCCATCATTCCCCACCCCGGTCATTGTAAGTCTGCCACTAGTCGATATAGTTTTTGATGCTGGTACTCAATGCTTGTACTCAATCCCCTGGAGTTGATCATAAGAGCCGATCCCAAGAGTCAATGTTGCTTGTCGATGCACCCAATCCAGGGGTGTAGATGCTCGCTGGTACTCACTCGATTTAGGTTTCAATGCCAGTACTCGCTGTTGATAGTCTTTTGGTCGTCGATGTCAGCACCCGCCTGAATAATCATAATTGGGGGCACCAGTTCCACTATTTCTAGGGCACCGGTTCAACTGTTTCTGACGGATCCAGCGGGCTCAAGGCAGAGACTCGCTGCCTTGCATCCATCCTTGTTTTCATTACTATGTGGTATTCTTTGCATTTTTTCATGGGTGCTATTGCTATATGCTTTTATGAATTTTATGCATTGTGTTTTTTAGTGGGTATGGTAAGTGATTTTGTGCAATAGCATACTTACCTTTGTTAGAGATAAAATGTTGTCACACCACCTTTTATCATTTGATCTCTTTTGCACTAGCTGAATAGTGTTATTACTTTGTGTTCTTTTCTAATGCATGGATCATGCCTTGTAGTAGTAACAAAAGGTCTTATATGTCTAGGTGCAAAAAATTGCATTTATAATAACAAATTTGGCATTTGTATTTCTTTGAAAGTTGCAAAAAAACAATTTCCTCTTCCAAGGATTCTTTTCTCAATGGAATCTTGATTAAATTTTTTGCTTAATATTTTCGTAATTTTATATACTAAATATATGTCAATCTCAATGATTTTCTATAGATATCTTGTAAGAAAATTATTATTTTTGTTTATTATAAGAACATAAGTAGCCAATGTTTGAGTTACAATATTAAGCATAGTAGGAAATTCTATACAACTAGCTTGTGGGATATTTCGAAACTAATCTTTCACACATTAATTGACATTTGACAATTATATAAGAATACAATGCCCTTTTTGAGAAGAGGATTGTCACTTGTCTTTATCTCAAGATCCCTAGAAAGAGAAAATGTTATTTCATTTTTTTTTTCTCCATTCAGGATCTAGGGTATTAATCATAGTGACAAATTTTATACAATTGGTTTGTGGGATGTTTTGAATATCAAACTTTCACACATTAATTGGCATTTTGCAATTGTAAAGAACAAAATTGCCTTTTCGATTAGGGGATTTTCACTTGTCTTTGTCTCAAGATGCATTGAAAAAAAAAACGTTCTTTCAAATTTTTATTTATTTTTCCATAATCTTGAATGGAAATTGAATTGATGTTTTGTGAACTTTAGATATTATTTGCAAGTCCATTTGGCTATTATGTACAAAATTTCTAGTTCAACTTACAATGCTTTGTAGGGATATCCCCTGTCAATTTAATTTTTGTTTCTACATGTATTGGTATTGATAATAGTACCTCTTACACTATAAAATAGTGATCCGTAAACTTTCATGGACATTTCACCAGATCATTCGTCACAACAAATCTACTAAAATATGTTAGAAAATCATACATCAATATTATGAGGGTTTATTAATTATTTCTCCTTATATTTATGGATCTGTTAATTACTATTTATTGTATATGAATGAAAATTAGAATTACACAGAAAATAGAAAATAACAAATAAAAACTCACAAACCACAATTAACACAGGATATATCCTAGGAAACCTTGTCGAGAGAAAACCCAGTTAGAAGGTGATGCCACTTTACTCTATTTCTCTTAATAGAAAATGGATGCATGTACAAAGAAGTAAGGCTTGTGGCCTATGGGATACTACAATGAACAAACCCTCTCTATGTGCTCTCTCCCTATCCTCTCGGCTACTTTACTCATCTATGGAATAAGGTGTACTAAAAAATAATGGAGTCCCTTTTCCTCCTAGTGTATCGGTTATAGCATAGTCAGATAGCCTACTGGTGGTTAGGTTTGGCTCTGCCAACTCTTAACTAGAGTTACAATATGGAATTTTGTTAAGTATTCTTCATCGTGATCATGTGCCTAACCCCTTTTCCATGAGTAATGGGGGCTGAAATGGTATCCTCTCGAATTACGGTGGCCAAAATAGGAACGTAAACTATCGAGTGGCATAACTTTTGCATGTGAACTCTAATTGAAGTGATACTTGCACCAAAAGGTATCAATGTGTAGAATAGGAGGATTTTTATTCCAAAAAAATGTCATTTGATGCCTCAAGCTGCTCCTGGAAATTTTCAGACCCCAATCTACCAAACTAGGTACCACCGGTAAAAATGGTCTTATGAGTTGATTCTCCCACTTTAAAAGCATCAACATGGATGAAAACAATATATTGATCCCATTTAGATCAAGCAAAGATCTTGATATTGTTTAATTACTTTTCTTCTATTTTTATTAGTTGCATTTATTGTCCCTTGTGGTGGATACAAACACTATTACTTCTAAAACTACATAATTGCATTCCTAGGAGAATAATTCATTTTTTTGTGTAAAATCAAACTATGTTACTCAAAGAATAAAGACTAAATTGTTTAGTTAATAAGAAATCTACAGTATAGAAGTACATGTTTTATTGATGTTAAATGATGTCTATTTTTTCTAGATTTCCTATGTAGACTTAGTGGAAACTAAATTCTTGTTTTATGTTTTGCTGCTTCATCATAACAATGATTTTTATTAAACATGATAAAGCTCTTGTACAAATTATGTAATTGCTAAATTTTGTTGATTGTTTTTTTTTCTTTTTACATAAATGGATAGTGGTTTTTAGTTAATAATGGAAATCTTACTAGTATAACAACAAAATTGTTTTTTTAATAAGAGCATTATAATTTTTCTTTGGCTCATGATTGTGGGAAATCAAAATCCTAGTGCAAAGATTCATTTTTATTTATTTTAGATTGTAGAATAGAAATTCAAACTATGAGCTTTAGATATTTTATATATGTAAATTTTTCTATCTAATTAGCTTAAGAGATTTTTATTTGTTTATTAATTTTTTAATCTTGGATCTCACGTAACTTATTCCCTATAGTTCAAATTATTAAATGAATATAGACAAGTTATCTTTTACCTATGTCTTTACATTGATTGAAGCTTGTTATTTCTATTTGCACTTGTAATATATATGCAAAGTGCATTATATTAGAAAGAAACAAATATTATTTATACCAGAGAAAAATTTCCTTCACAAAGGAAAAAAACTTCTCCAAAGGTTCTTTTTTTCACATATTATTTTCGTTGAAAGTAAATTGGTGTTTTATGAACTACAAAGTGAATCCTAGATTTTGTTTATCATAAAACTATAAGAACTTACTCTCTAATATTTTAATTGTATTGGTACAAGTAGAATGTCATTTCATTTATGTTGTTGAACGTAACAATGATTTGTATGCAAATAGCTTACATAATCCATTAAATTTAGATATTTCCCACATCGCTTCTTTGGAATCCTTGCTAGGCACTTTACTAAAATACATGCATCGTGTCCTATGTTAGAGAGAAAAAGATACTATTTGTATAAAAACAAAATTGTCTTTTAGATAATATCTTTGCTTTTCTCTCTATGCCGAGGTTTGTACAAAGGGAAAATTCCTCTTCAAAATACTCTTTTGCAAAATGTAATTGTGGATATACCACTATTTGTTTTAGTAAACAAGTAGTACCTGAAGTCTAAATACAATCATAGACATAAAGACACAAAGAAAGTTGTTGTAACATTATTTGGTTTTGATAAGTTAGCATATTAGTTAAAAATAAAAATAAAAGAAATGTTAAGTTAGGATATGGATGAAAAAAGGAAATAAAAAAATGTTAGAACAATTATGTATTTTATACATCCATGTCAAATAATGTTAGAGTTAGTTTCCCTAAAGAATGAAGGCAAATAAAATATTGAAAATAAATTTCATGGCCGTCTGTTTAAATGCGCCATTTTCCAAAAAAAAAAGTTCAAGAATTAATTAATGGTGATTAAACTCTTTAAAAAGGAGTTTAAATTGTCATTAATTGACAAAAATCATGTGGCGCATTATTCCTTTTTAACCTAAGTTTCCAAACGAAAAAGGGTCTTGTCGCGCTAAATAAAAAGACCCCAAGTTGCAAGGGTGGATCTTTCTCCCACTCGAGATCAACGACGAAGGTTGACTTCGCCCCCCCGCGAACATTTCTCGTTAACGCAAGGGGGGGGGGGGGGGGGTGGGGCCTGAAAAGCGGTTTTAATGGCTGCCTCCGCATCATACGTGTCGGCACCATATGACTTCGCACGCCCTCTGCTCAAAACCACAAACCGTAGGTACCCCCCTCCCCCAAAATCCACTGGTGGTAAACTTTTGCAACGAGTCTTCTTTCCCGTGCCTTGACCGTTGTCCATTCAACCAATTAAATATCGCCACGTAATTTGACTGTTCTCCACCTACGTATCCACTCCCTAACCGTTTTTACTCCCTCATTAAGGTCTGTTCCCGAGCCGTTAAACCGCTACGGTCATAATCCAACTGTTAAACACATTCATAACTTATAAAACACATTGCAACCTGCCTTTTATCCCTTTTACCTCATTTTGCTGTTGATTGCAGGTCATTATATTTGCGACCATTCCCTGTCAGCAGATCATTCTATCACCATTTTTACTATCGTCCAACCATCATATTCTCACTTTTCAATCCATCTTTCTGTTTAAAATGGCCCCGAAAGAAAAATCCAAAAAGCAGGATACCAAAGAGGTAAAAGCTATTAAACAGGTTGTAGAAGAGACAAATTTCACCATCCAAGTTTTAGAGAAAAGGTCTTCTCCCACTTCTCATCTCAACTTAGACTTAATTCCTCTTGCAGATGCCTTTTTAAAGATCACAGACGCTCAGTGTGAATTCAATTTTTATGAATTACACTTATGGCTTAAATAGAAGCACATTGATAAACATGAGCATATTAGGTTTTGGGAATCACTGTTACCTCTTTTTTCTTTTCCATAGACCCATCTGTTTCCTGATCTCATCTCCTGGTGCCAAGTAGTGGCTCAAAATGGAAACATTATGATCACCATCTCTCCAGAAACCATTAAACAAATGCTTCTTATCACTCAATCCGATTCTCTGACTCGTTTTTCACCAGCTACACTTATGAATTTCTACCATAAGTTGATTTTCCCACAGAGAGCCCAGATTTTTGAAATATTCTTACCTGAGGATGTTGAATTACCTAAAAAGAATCCACCATACTCATCCTCCATTTTTCCTAAAGCTTCTAAACATTGTATTTCCCTTCTCTCTTACTTGTTAGGATACTCAGATGACCAGACAGTTGATGAACCCATCATGGGGTTCCTATCTATTTTTAGCAAGGATCAAACACCATTGTTCATGTATAATTACAACGAATTCTTGGTTGAAAATATACATGAACAATTCATGAATTTCACAACTCAGGGTGTGTTTAGTTACACTTTTGTAATTATACACATTTCTTTTTCAACAGGGAGATATTCTGCCTATCCAGCTCAATAAATAGGATGAACAAGGAGTGAATCAATCAGTGATTCACTGGACTGAACTAGTCAGGACTACATCAGAAAAAACTACATTTTCAGAGTTCATAGATTCTTTCATACATCCAATAAAGCAGTTGCTTACCAGTCAAACAGAACCAAGAATTGGAGAAGAGATCAAAAGAATTTTACATTTGAGTGAGCAAGTTAAAATAGGGGATTGGTATTTATACCAAAATTATACAGAAATTAGAGTATATGGATGTGAACTCCCACCATATAAGCTCCCTAGATATGTTCCTATGAGAGTCTTTTCTCTAGAGTACATTCGACAAATGATAAATATGGATGAGTTGCACTTTGTGTCAGGGAAAAGGAAAGCAAAAATCAAGCTCAAAGCAAGTATTGGATCTTTCATTTGTAATACCAGATCAGCTGGTGTTGAAGCTGATGCACTATTGAAGAAAATGTGTTTTCAACCAAGTTTCACCTGGTCTTATGACCCACGTGGTATCATTTCTTCTCTGAGAGTTAAACTAAAAACAACTTCATATAATCATACCTCTAGACCAGAAATATAAAAATTTATGAATCAAGAACAATGGGTCGAAGGAACACTTCAAGAGACAGATGAAATTTTTTTTTAAACTTCTAATGTGTAGACCCTAGTCCCTGAAAGCAAGCAACATAAAAGGATTAGAGAAGAACCTCCACCTACTAAAGATATCATGAAGGAATTCATTTTGCAATAGAAGAAGCCGAATATTGGCTCAGCTATACTTTCAAAAGGTGGACAACCAGAGGTAATTGATCCTGGAGAGACTCAAGTTTCTACATCAACAAATGTTTCAGTAACTCCTCCATCATCATCACCTGTTAGAGAACCTCTGGAAATCATCCAACACTTAAAAGCCAGTTCTTCTTATGAACATAACATCTTCTCTAGGTTCCTTGACATCAAACATAAGAATGAGGCTTTAAATTCTAATGTGTACAGTCAGTTTTGGAAACAAAAATCAACTTCTTAGCATAGGCTTCTTACTGCCTTTGAAAGTGAGAAAGGAAGAATGCAAATGGCCATTTTACAAGCAACGGTTCCTTTTCCTAATTCTCATTTAGAATATAAAAAGATTGTGTTTTCATTTTATGCAAGTCAGATCCATCCTATTGATTAGATGGACATGCACAAGAAATTTGGAGAAATGCTCTTTTCAACTATGACAACTACAGCTATGTCACTCTCCAAACTCAAAACTGCATTGTCAAATGTTCAATCCAGCTCAAGATTGAAAAGTTGTCTTCATTGGCCAAAGATAATAGACTTAAATATTTGGAGGATCTTATAGTCAAGGTTGGATATGATCCAAAGGACTGTAAAGAAGTTGAAGAAATTATTAAGAAGAAAAATGCAAACATCTCTGCTTTGCGCAAACAGCTGAAATTGCCTTCAACTGAAGATCCAAAAACATAGGAAATTACAAAAAATGAATATAAAAAGAAGGAAATGATCAAATTGATCATTGAGAAAAACATACAAATAAGGAAAATGGAGGAAAAAATTGAAGAGTTGTTACAGGAGAAATAAACAACACAGGTGGCTATTGGTCCAATCACAACAGTTCAAGTATCGTATGCAGGTACAAAGCCTTCATCATCATCGACAACAATAAATACAACAAAGTTAACATGATATTTGGCCATTCAGAAAAAGGAAAATGAGAAGTTGCAGCAGAGATTTCAGATTCTGGAATCACATAAAATCAGGAATGATACTCTATATATGGAAGAGATGAAAAAGTCTCACAAGTTGGGACTTAAAATTAAAATATTGGAAAGTGAATACTTAATGGTAGAGACATTAGATGAAGCCAAGGAAAACATTTGGGAAGACATCAACAAATCCATGACAGAGGTATGGCCATCCATAAAAATAATTTTTGAACAACAAGAGCTCATTACCAAGTGCAAAGCATCCATAGAAGAATAGAAAAAGATTCTAAAGAAAAAGCCAAGTGAAGCTACTAATATGATCAAGGTGTTAAACTCAAATAACAAAGAAGAACTGGAAGAGATAAACATACTTGACAGAACTGAAACAATCTTAGAGATCAAGAAAGTCTTACAAAAGAGGAACTTAATCAATCAACTGCAAACAAAATGTGGAGCTCTGAATAATGTTGTCCAATAGTTTCATACAAAGTTTAATGTTTTGAATCATAAAGGACTACCATGATTGGTAGGTCTAGGTGACAAATTGATTAAATTAGAGGATTATTGTAAGAAGCTATATACTATTGCATTGGATAAGTCTAAATTTGCAAGTATCAAGAGACAGATTACAGGGAAGGAATTTTTAGAGGCTTTGTAGTTTGATTTGATCATTCAACATCAAATCAAGCATTTATTCATTCACAAGCCTACTTTCGAGAGATACACAGAGGTGGATGAAATCTTTAGAAAGATGATGAATGTAGAAACCCTAAGTGAAGAAAAATGGGATAAATTTTGTGAAACTATTGCGTAAAATTTTGATATTAACAACATGCCAGCACAACAGATTTTCAAAGACCTAGTCATCAACAACTTCCAAAAAAAAGGGAACAGTCATCAATAGCTTCCACCAAATCAGAGACACGTCATCCATCTGTTTCCTTCTTCCTATTATTCTATTCTATTATTGTAATTAGATTAGGATATTTCTCAGTCTTAAAAATTAGTATAAATAACTCTCATTACGAGTTATTAAGGGTTGCACCCTTGAATAAGCCAATTTTTGTAAGCAACATTGTACACGTTTTTCGATCATCAATAATAGAAGAATGATTCTGAATTTGTCTCATACAACTTTGTTTCTTCTGTGAGTTTTTCCTATTTTCATTACACTATGTTTCTACATATGTTTAATTGTTATCAAGATAACCAGGTGAGATTAACCGAGTCACAGTCATCTCATAATTCCTCCTGAAGTTATTATTTATACAAAGAATGATTTACTAAACAGTATGTTTGTGTAAGTCCCTTTCATCTTTAAATTGTCAGCATATTGATAATGTTAAATGTATTATGTTGAAGTTTTAGACATTGTTTAAAGGTTTTCAAACTTATGATTAATTAAAGCATTCAATTTGAATATTTGGTTATCATATCTCCTTTAAGTATACTTAACCATTTACAAACTCTTGAATCACTATGTGAGATAAATAAGCAACCCTTACTCTTATTTTCTGATATTATCTGAAATATTTAAGCATAACTCTTTGCAAAGGTTTTTTTATACATTGGTCATCCAAATTTTCAAAACAAAACAAAATATTATAGATGCTTTGGCATAATTATTGACCCCAATTATTTCAAAGGACAACATCAATATGGCGTCATTGTCGGGGACTCGAATTTGATTTGTTTTCCCTGGGACAACGATAAAACCCTATTCCTTTAAAGGTGATTAAAGGTCTAGTTAAAAATTTCACCTAGCGACTTCACTGAACCTAAGATGGATCCTTCAAAGCATACCAGGTCTCATTTTGACTCTGAAATGGTCTTACCTTTATCAGATCCAGAGAGAATGGTAAGACAAGCTTCTTCCAGAAGAAGACATCAAACCCGTTTTTATGTCCCTCAACAGGAGACCACAACAGTTCCTGATCCTTTCAGATCTTGACCTATTCCTCTACAATCAGAAGATATACCTCTTAGAGTACAAGAATTAGTATCCAAAGGAGTGAATTTTCAATCTGCGTGGTTAGTTCATTCTTTGGAATTCTATAAATTACCTTAGGTACCTTCTGAATCTCCTATATCAGAACAAGATTTGGATCTAGATTTACCTAGATTCAAACCTAATGAATTCATTTCCCCTGTCACATACTCTGCACCATCTACTTCTGCACAACCAGAAGATCTCTTTTCTCTTTATTATAATCCTTTATTTGAGCACAAAGAAGGAGAAGAAGATGTTCAAAATTTGGTCATTCGAACTCATTTAAGATCCCTAATAAGGTCTTACATTCCATTTCGTTCTCCACCTCGTTCATCACCTCATTCTTCACCTATTTCTTCCCCATCTTCATCATCAAATTCTTCTTCTTCCTCTACAACCACCAATACTCAATCTTCTTCATTTACATCTTCAAGTATGGCTGGTTTTAGACCCATTTTACAAGCAAGATATGTTGCCTTATTACTCCCTAATCTACTCAATGATTTTCCTGTTGGGTATCTAAAACATCTCCCTAGATTTAATGGAGAAAATGGTTTGTGAGCTGAAGATCATTTAGCAGCATTTCTAGATTTTGCTGATAACATGAACATAGAACATGAAAATGTTTATATGAGATTTTTTGTGCAATCTCTAGAAGGAAATTTTAGGATTTGGTTTAGACAGCTACCAACTCATTATATTAGATCCTAGGAGGAATTGACAACTATCTTTAAAAATAAATGGGTTGTGAAAAAGGATCTTGTTTATTTCTTAACAGAGTTTGAAGAACTTAAAAGAAATTATGGTGAACCAGTAGTTGATTTTATGAAAAGATTTAATAAACTTTATCATAAGATGCCTCTTGATTGTAAACCTCTTGTAGCAGCAGCCAAGGTTAGATTTTCAAAACCTTTGAAAATGATTTTGTTGTCATGTTAAGAGAGAGAACAACTCGCACCTTAGAGGATATGCAAAAAATTCTATAGAGGTTGAAGCAAATAGGTATGCCTAAGCTAATCTAAAATCCAAAGCTGAAAAAGCCCAAAGAAAATTAAAAACAAATCAGGAAGCTTCTTCTTCCTCTAAATCTAAAAGTGAAGACTCAAAAATAGATGAAATCACATCACTTCTTAGAAACCTTTCAAATAGGATTTCTAAGATTGAGACACAACCTAGGACAGTCCAAAAAACTGTTTCTAGACCCCAAATGCAGATTCAAGGTCAGTTCAAAAAGGCTTCCCCATTACAAATGCTTCAGAGACCAAACAAAGATCAACAAGTATCTACACCGTTTTTTATTGATGACAAACAATCTGCTGATAATACTTTATCAATCACTGGAGATATTAATAACATAGACAATAAATCTATTCATATTTCCATTGTCCCTGTCCCTCAAAGTCAAATCACTCAAGAATACCAAGAGACTTCTCAGGTCTCTAAATATCAAGCCTTTTCTGAGTTTTTGATTTCAGAACTTAATAGAAGCTATGACTTAAGACCTAGAGCAGGTCCTGGTAGAGCTCCTAAAAACCCTGTCATAATTGAGCCTCAATTGAAAACTACTGAAAGTCAAACTACTTCTCTTAAACCTATAAATCAACCAAATGATACTACACAAATTGATAAAACTAATTGATTGATTTTAATGTTGGAAAAGAGCTAGAAAGAGTTAAAATTCCTATTCCACTTTCAAAACTTTCTAAAAACCCTAGATATAAGAGTTAAGTTTCAAAATGGATCCAAAACTCTAGTGTGGATGTTGAAGGGGATATTATTAGTCTACAAAATGAAAGACCCACAATAGCTTTTGGTCCTAGTTCAGACATGATTGATGAATCCATACCACCTTTCTATGTGACTTTGAAAGTACGTGACTCTTTACTATAGAATTGTATGCTGGATTCTGGAGCTTCACACATTCTAATGCCAAAGGTTATTATGGAGCAACTTATTTTAGAAACCACTCGAACTTATCATGACCTATATACCTTTGACTCTAAATGAGTGCAATGTTTAGGACTTATAAAAGACCTAGTGGAAACCTTACAGCAAATACCAGTCAAAAGTGTTGTATTAGACATAGTAGTCATTGATATTCCCCTTAAGTTTGGAATTATTTTATCAATATCATGTTGTGTCAAAATAGGAGGGAGTCTTCAAATGGATATGTCTTTTGCCACTGCTCCTATATATGGGGGATAAACCTAAGGTTATACAAGGAAGTCAGATTCTTAAACACTGTTTGCAAAGCAGATCAAGCCAAAAACCATCCCATTTATGCAGTTGGCCAAGATTTTAGTTGCTTCCAACTATCTTCAAATACTTCACAGAATTCTCAACTTAAGATTGAGGATGTAGTTGAAGCTCCTAAATCTGTTCAAACTAATATTTGGAAACTTTTCTTTGATGGATCTTGTACCAAAGTTGGAGCTGGAGGAAGTATTGTTTTAATCTCACCTGAGAAAGAGAATATCACCCAATCATGCAAGTTAGATTTTGAGGTTACAAATAACGTAGCTGAATATGAAGCTTTTATTATTGGATCACATTTTGCTAAAAGTTTAAAGGTGAATAATTTAAGTGTCTTTACTGATTCAGAACTTATAGTAAGACAGATTAGGAATATTTGTCAAACAAAGCATCCTAGGCTCGGGTCTTACAGAAATGAAATTTGGGATACACTTGAAAACTCCTTTAATGCTTTTAATATAGCTTTCATTCCTAGAAATGAAAACATTCATGCAGATTCCTTAGTTGTTTCTACCAGTTATTTTAAGATACCAAACCAAATTCAGATACAATACCAAATTCAAGTCAAAGCCATCCATTCCAGTTAATCTAAAGTATTGGAAAATATTTGAAGATGATGAACAACTGAAATCCTTTCTTCAAGTTATCGATGAATTTTTTGTCTTACAAATTGAAGAAGATAAATCAGACATAAATGAAGCTACTAAAGAAAAAGAAAATTCAGATCTAAGTACAAAAGTAGTTGATCGTGATATTATACAACTATCAAATAATTTTATTCCCAAAGGACTTGTTCCTTTAGAAAAGCTATTGGATCAAAATTATGTTCCTAGAAATCCACTCTCTGCTTCTCCAGAAGATGATATTGAAGAAACTAACATTGGGACTAATGAAGAGATTGAAAATATTAAACTTTGTGCATCTTTAACTCCTGAAGTTAAAAATGAATACATCAAACTTCTTAAGAATTACAAAGATGTTTTTTTCTTGTTCTTATGTTGATTTGAAAACTTATGACACATCTCTGATGGAGCATAAAATCCCATTAAAACCTGAAGCAAAACCTTATCAACAAAAACTAAGAAGGATTAATCTTGTTATGTTTCCTACCATAGAAAAATAACATAAGAAGCTTTTAGATGCCCAGATAATTGTTTCCTTAAGATACTCTAATTGCGTAGCCAATTTAGTTCCTATCAGAAAAAAGAATGGTGAAATTAGACTCGGTGTGGACTTCAGAAACCTTAATTCTTCTCTAAAAGATAACTATCCATTACCAAATATGGACCAGTTACACCAAAGGGTTTTGGGTGCTAATAGACTTTCCATGCTTGATGGCTTCTCTGGTTATAATCAGATAATGGTAAATCCATAAGACAGAGAGAAGACGGCCTTTACTACACCCTAGGGTACATTTATGTGTGCCAAGATGCCTTTTAGCCTATCAAATGCAGGAGCAACGTTCCAAAGAGCTATGGACTTAGCCTTTGTTGGGAAGGTAAATAAATTTGTTGTTATTTATCTTGATGATTTAACTATTTTTTTTTAATCAGATCAAAAACATTTAAAACACTTGATGAAGGTTTTTGACATGTGTAGAAAGTTCGAAATATCTCTCAATCATAAGAAGTCCTTGTTTGCCATCAAAGAAGGAAAGCTACTAGGTCATGTCATTTCAAAGGATGGAGTAGTTATAGATCCCAAGAGGGTATCTTCTATTCAATCATTATCATTACATAGAAATAAGAAATAAATTCAAGCCTTTTTAGGAAAAATTAACTTCTTAAGAAGATTCATCCCTAACTATGTTGGAATAGTTAAAGACATTACATATATGCTCAAAAAGAATCATGAAGTTAAATGGAAAATTCCTGCTAGATATGCTTTTGATCAAATAAAGAAGGCCATCCCTGAAGCTCCTGCCTTAGCCAACCCAAACTACTCTGAACCTTTCAGTATAATCTCCTTTTATTCTGAAACCACCCTTGTTGTTGTCCTCTTGCAAAAAAATGAAGATTATCATGATTAGGCAATATCATTTTTTAGAAAGGTCATGCAATATGTTGAACTCAGGTATGATATTATTTAAAAACAAGCCTATGCCTTAGTTCAATCCCTAAAATCTTTCAAAATGCATGTCCTCCATTCTACCATTATTTCTTATGTCCCTAACAGTGTTGTAATAACTGTTCTTACACAACCAAACACTGATGGAAGAAGAGGAAGGTGGATCACTCAAATCCTTGAGTTTGACCTCACTATTAAAACCACTAAGTTAGTAAAAGGATAAGGTTTAGCTAAATTGTTAGATGAATCCAATTGCAAAGTGTTAGGCATAAATTTTGTTTTTGAAGTCTCTGAGAAGCATACACAAGAACCTTCTTCAAATTTAGAAAGGGAGAATCCACAAGAACCTTCCTTAAATGCAGAAGGAGAGAATCCACAAGAACCTTCCCAAGATTCTCAAGGAAAGAATCCACAAGAACCTTCTCCTTCAACTCAAACAGTTCCTTCACATTCATGAAAATTTTGTACTATCATATTGGTATGTAGATATTGTACATTTTATGATCAATTTTGAGTGTCCTCCTGAGTTTTCAAAAAGCCAATGCAAAACACTTAAATTGAAATCTATCAAATATTGTATTATCAATGCCAACTTGTACTGGAAGGATCCTCTCAACATTCTATTAATCTGCTTAATAGAAAGAGAAACAAAAGGAATCATTGATCAGTTTCGAGCAGGGATATGTGGGGGGCATTATGCTTGGAGAGCCACAACATACAAAATACTAAGGGTAGGATTCTATTGGCCCACTTTGTTTTCACAAGTGGGAGAAAAGGTTAGAGCATGTGTCCCATGTCATTTTTTTGTTGGTAAGCAAAAACTAGCAACCCTTCCATTAGTTCCAGTGGTTGTCTCAGCACCATTCCTTCAATGGGGACTAGATTTTATAGGGGAAATTCACCCAACTTCAAGTAATAAAAACAGATGGATTTTAACTCCCACAGACTATTTCACCAAGTGGGTGGAGGCCATTCCAGTCAGAAATGCCACAAATTTAGTAGTAATCAAATTTATTGAAGAAAACATTCTCTCTAGATTTGGTTTCCCTCAACAAATAGTGACTGAAAATGCCACAACATTCAGTAGTATAAATGTGATTGAATTTTGTCAAAAATATCAGCTTTTACTGCATCATTCAACCCCTTATTATCCTCAAGGAAATGGTCTTGTTGAATCATCTAACAAGATCCTAGTTAAAGTGATCAAGAAAATTTTAGAATATCATAAGAAAAAATGGGACAGTCATCTTATCTGTGCAGTTTGGGAAAACAGGATTTCTCCCAAAAGATCAACAGGTAAATCTCCATTTCAACTGGTTTATGGCAAAGATGCCATTTTCCCCACAAATTTGGCTTTCCCTGTGCTTAATTTTTGACAAGAATCTACTAATGAACCTGATGATTTCTCTAGAAGAATAAATCAAATTATTGAATTAAATGAAAACATAGATGAGATTCAATACAAATTGTGAAAGTATCAAAATAAGATGAAGAGTCTTTTTGACAGAAAGGATAGGGAAAGAGATTTCAGGGAAGGAGATTTAGTTTTAAGATGGGATGCTAGGAGGGAAGACAAAGGTAAACAGGAAAATTCGAAAATCTCTGGTTTGGACCACTCAACATTACAAAGGTAAAGGGGAACAACACATTTTTTCTACACAATTTGGAAGGACAGTTCACTACACTTCCTGTCAATGGAAGATGTCTGAAACATTATATACAATACTGAAGGAGATTCCATATCATCATTGTACATTATCATTTTTCCTTATCATTTCGAGTCTGTTTTGTTTTTCACAGCAAAGACTCCATAGCCCGAGGAGAAGGCCCATGGATCTGCTTGTTCTCCGCATCCTACAGGGGGAAGCAGTCCCCAGCTGCAGCCGATGTTGTAAAATTATTTGGTTTTGATAAGTTAGCATATTAGTTAAAAAAAAATTTAAGTTAGGATATGGATGAAAAAATAAAATAAAAAAATGTTAGGACAATTATGTATTTTATACATCCATGTCAGATAAAATGTTAGAGTTAGTTGCCCTAAAGAATGAAGGAAAAAAAATAAAATGTTAGGGAAGAAAATACAAAATATATAAATGCTTTAGTCTTGAAAATAAATTTCATGGCCTCCTCTTTAAATGTGCCATTTTCCAAAAAAAAAAAAGTTTAAGAATTAATTAATGGTGATTAAATTATTTAAAAAGGAGTTTAAAGTTTCATTAATTGACAAAAATCATATGGCGCATTATTATTTTTTAAACTAAGTCGAAAAACGACAAAGGGTCTTATCGCACTAAATAAAAATATCGAGACCGCAAGTTGCAACGGTGGATCTTTCTCCCGCTCGAGAAACGGTGGAGGTTGACTTCGCACCCGCCCCTCCATCCCCCCCCCCCAAAACTGTTTCTCGTTAATGCGAGGGGGGGGGTCCAAAAATTATTTTTAATGGTCGTCGTTGCATCATATGTGTCACCACCATATGACTTCACACCTCCTCTGCTCAAAACCACAAACCGTTAGGTTCCACCCCCCCCCCCCCCCTGACGGTAAACTTTTGCAATGGGTCTTCTTTCCCGCGTCTTGACCATTTTCCATTCATCCAATTAAATCTCGCCACGTCATTTGACCGTTCTCCACCTGTGCATCAGCTCCCGAACAGTTTTTACTCACTCCACTCACTCATTAAAGTTCGCTCCCAATCCGTTAAATCGCTATGAACATAATCCAACCGTTAAACACATTCATAACTTATAAAACACATTGAAGCCTGCCTTTTATCACTTTTACCTCATTTTGTTGTTGATTACAGGTCATTATCTTTATGACCATTCCCTGTCAGCAGATCATTTTGTCACCATTTTTACTATCGCACAACCATCATATTCTCACTTTTCATTCCATTTTTCTGTTTAAAATGGCCCTGAAAGAAAAATCCAAAAAGCAGGTTACCAAAGAGGTAAAAGGTAAGAAACATGTTATAGAAGAGACAAAGTCCACCAGCCAAGTTGCAGAGGAAATCTCTTCTCCCACTTCTCAGCTCAACCTGGACTTAATTCCTCTCGCAGACACCTTTTTAAAGATCGCAGACGCGCAATGTGAATTTGATTTTTATGAATTACACTTATGGCTTAAACCGAAGCACATTGATAAACAAGACCTCATTAGGTTTTGGGAATCACTGTTACCTCTTTTTTCTTTTCCACAAACCCATCCGTTTACTGATCTCATCTCATGGTGCCAAGCCCAATATGATCCTGTAAAGAGAGCAGTAGTGGCTCAGAATGGAAACATTCTGATCACCATCTCTCCAAAAACCATTAACCAAATGCTTCTTATCCCTCAATCTGATTCTCTGACTCATTTTTCACCAGCTACGCTTTTGGATTTCTACCATAAGTTGACTTTCCCACAGAGAGCCTAGATTTTCGAAATATTCTTACCTGAGGATGTTGAAGTACCTAAAAATAACCCACCATACTCATCATCCATTTTTCCTTAAGCTTCTAAACATTGTATTTCCCTTCTCTCTTACTTTTTAGGATACTTAGATGACCATACATTTGATGAACCCATCATGGGGTTCCTATCTATTTTTAGCAAGGATCAAGCACCATTTTTTATGTATAATTCAATCAATTCTTGGCTGAAAATATACATGAACAACTCATGAATTTCACAACTCAGGGTGTGTTTAGTTACACTTATGTAATTATACACATGTTTCTTTTTCAACAGGGATATCTTCTGCCTATCTAGCTCAACAAACAGGATGAACAAGGATTGAATCAATCAGTGATTCACTGGACTGAACTAGTGAGGACAACATATAAAAAAAACTACATTTTTAGAGTTCGTAGATTATTTCATATATCTAGTAAAGCAACTGCTTACCAATCAGACAGAACCAAGAATTGGAGAAGAGATCAAAATAATTTTACATTTGAGTGAGCAAGATAAAACAGGGGATTGGTATTTATACCAAAATTATACAGAAATTAGAGTATATGGATATGAACTCCCACCATATAAGCTCCCGAGATATGTTCCTATGAGAGTCTTTCCTCTAGAGTACATTCGAGCTCAATTCAAGCTCAAAGCAAGTATTGGATCTTTCATTTGTAATACCAGATCAACTGGTGTTGAAGCTGATGCACTATTGAAGAAAATGGGTTTTCAACCAAGTTTCACATGGTCTTATGATCCACATGGTATCATTTCTGCTCTGAGAGTTGAACTAAAAACAACTTCAAGCTCAAAGCAAGTATTCGATCTTTCATTTGTAATACCAGATCAACTGGTGTTGAAGCTGATGCACTATTCAAGAAAATGGGTTTTCAACCAAGTTTCACATGGTCTTATGATCCACATGGTATCATTTATGCTATGAGAGTTGAACTAAAAACAACTTTATATAATCATACCTCCAGACCAGAAATATAAAATTTATGAATCAAAAGAAATGGGTCGAGGGAACACTTCAAGAGGCAGATGAATAGGTTTTTTCAACTTCTAATGTGCAAACCCCAGTCCCTGAAAGTAAGCAACATAAAATGACGAGAGAAGAGCCTCCACCTGCTAAAGAGATCATGAAGGAATTAATTTTGCAATAGAAGAAGCCGAAGATTGGCTCAATTATACTTTCAAAAGGAGGACAACTAGAGGTAATTGATCTTGGAGAGACTCGAGTTTCTACATCAACAAATGTTTCAATAAATCCTCCATCATCATCACCTATTAGAGAACCTCTTGAAATCATCCAACATTTAGAAGCCAATTCTTCTGATGAAAAGAACATCTTCTCTAGGTTCCTTGACATCAAACATAAGAATGAGGCTTTAAAGTCCAATGTGTACAATCAGTTTTGGAAACAAACATCAAATTCCCAACACAGGCTTCTTACTGCCTTTAACAGTGAGAAAGGAAGAATGCAAATGGCCTTTTTACAGGCAACAATTCATTTTCCTAAGTCTCATTCAGAATATAGAAATACCATGTTTTCATTTCATACAAGTTAGATCCATCCTATTGATCATATGGACATGCACAGGAGATATGGAGAAATGCTTTTTTCAACTATGACAACTACAACTATGTCACTCTCCAAAATCAAAACCGCATTGTCAAATGTTCAATTTTATCTCAAGATTGAAAAGTTTTCTTCATTGGCCAAAGATAAAAAACTTAAACCTTTGGAGGATCTTGTATTCAAGGTTGGATATGAACCAAAGGACTGCAGGGCAGTTGAAGAAATTATTAAGAAGAAAAATGTAGACAACTTTGCTCTGCGCAGACAACTGAAGATCCATAGACAAAAGAAATTGCAGAAAATGAATATAACAAGGAGGAAATGCTCAAATTGATCATTGAGAAAAACATACAAATAAGGAAAATGGAGGAACAAATTGAAGAGTTGTTAAAGGAGAAACAAACAGCACAGGTGGTTATTGATCCAATCACAACAGTTCAAGTATCTTCTGTAGGTACAGAGCCTTCATCATCATCGAAAGCAACAGATACTACAAAGTTAACACATGATTTGGCCATTCAAAAAAATGAAAATGAGAAATTGCAACAGAGATTTCAGATTCTGGAATCACAGAAAATCAGAAATGATACTCTATATATGGAAGAGATGCAAAAGTTTCACAAGATGGGACTTAAAATTAAAGAATTGGAAAGTGAATACTTAATGGCAGAGACATTGGCTGAAGCCAAGGAAAACATTTGGGAAGACATCAACAAATCCATGACAGAGGTATGTCCATCCATACATATCATTTTTAAATAGCAAGAGCTCATTACCAAGTGCAAAACAACCATAGAAGAATCGAAAGAGATTCTAAAGAAAAATCCAAGTGAAGCTACTGATATGATCAAGGTGTCAAACTAAAAGAACAAAGAAGAATTGGAAGAGATAAACATATTTGACAGAACTGCAACAATCTTAGAGATAAAGAAAGTCTTACAAAAGAGGAATTTAATCAATCAATTACAAACAAAATGTGAAGCTCTGAATATTGTTATCCAACGGTTTCATACACAGTTTAATGTTTTGAATCATAAAGGACTACCGGGATTGGTAGGTATAGATGATAAATTGATTAAATTAGAGGATTATTGTAAGAAGCTATACACTATTGCAATGGATGAGTCTAAATTTTCAGGTATCAAGAGTTAAATTACATGGGAGGAATTTTTAGAGGCTTTGCAGTTTGATTTGATCATTCAACATAAAATCAAGCATTTATTCATTCACAAGCCTACTTTCGAGAGATACACAAAGGTGGATGAAATCTTTAGAAAGACGATGAATGTAGAAATCCCAAGTGAAGAAAAATGGGATAATTTTTGTGAACCTATTGAGTAAAATTTTGATATTAACAACATGCCAACACAACAGATTTTCAAAGGCCTAGTCATCAACAACTTCCAACAAAAAGGGCACAGTCATCAACAGCTTCCACCAAATCATAGACACACCATCCATCTATTTCCTTCTTCCTACTATTCTATTCTATTATTGTAACCAGTTTAGGATATTTCTCAGTCTTAAAAATTAGTATAAATAACTCTCATTATGATTTACTAAGGGCTTCACCCTTGGATAAGCCAATTTTTGTAAGCAACATTGTACAAGTTTTTTGATAATCAATAATAGAAGAAGGATTCTGAATTTGTCTCATACAACTTTGTTTCTTCTGTGAGTTTTTCATGTTTTCATTTTACTCTGTTTCTACATATGTTTAATTGTTATCAAGATAATCAAGTGAGATTAACTGAGTCTCAGTCATCTCATAATTCCTCTTGAAGTTATTATTTATACAAAGAGTGATTTAATAAACAATATGTTTGTGTAATTCCCTTTCATCTTTAAATTGTCAGCATCTTGATAATGTTAAATGTATTCTGTTGAAATTTTAGACATTGTTTAAATTTTTTCAAACTTATGATTAATTAAAGCATTCAATCTGAATATTTGGTTATCATGTCTCCTTACATAAGTCTACTTAACCATTTACAAAATCTTGAATCACTATGTGAGATGAACAAGAAACCCTTACTCTTATTTTATGATATTATCTGAAATATTTAAGCATAACTGTTTGCAAAAGTTATTTTATACATTGGTCATCCAAAATTTCAAAACAAAACAAAATATTATAGATGCTTTGGCATAATTATTGACCCCAATTATCTCATACGACAACAAAAGATTTTATAACTCATATATTAGAATGATACAAATATTTTGATGAATGTTGTTACCAATATCTAAATATCCATGTCAACTTCGCATTTGTAACAATACCGTTATCATTACTTTGTTGTGTATTCTATTTCTCCTTTGAGGATATTGGCTTTATGGTTTTGATTTCCATATTTTTGTCACAAATGGATTTTATTATTGTTCTTCATGTTTCATGATAATCTTTTCTAATAGATGAATATTTTGACTTGGTTTATGATATTGCATTCTATTGATTAGCATTGCAACAACATGATTTTTTGAATAATAAGTTTGCTCATTAGTTTTTTTGTTCTTTGTTTGGTTTTTTTATTACAAATATTTTCCTATTGATAGATTAAATGAAAATTTTGCATTTGCAACCTACACATTTCTTTTAGAGTACATTTATATGTTATATATTTTCCCTATTTATTTAGGGTGCTTTGACGTAACAACTTTTAACTATTGTTCTCTAGAATCTTGTTTTCGATATATTTATCTAATGTGTGCAAAAATTATAAAGGTTTCTAACTATCTAGAGCTCATATTTCCACCTCCTAGATTTATTTAGGTTTCTGTCATTCAACAAAGCTTTTAAAATGAATCAAATGAAGCATTCTATTATATTATACTTATTTATCTTATGACAAAGAATTTATTGTAGACTTTTGTGCCGTGGTTTTACTTCTTCTCTACTATTTTATACTAATTGCAATGAAATGCTCAATTTTTATACCTACAATTGAAAAATCTATGTACAACAATGGATGATGCTACTATTTTCATTGTTACGAGTCGAGCTAATAAAGCAACTATGCATAGAATGCACAAACCACTCCAAAGACAAACACTTGTTACACCATCTCAAGCGGAAATTGAAAGACAAAACAACATCTTCAATTAGGCAAAAAAAATGTTATGTTTTGTTGAATATATGTACATTCAACAACCCAAATTCTTATGGCAAATAAACCTTTCATCTTTTCAAGCTCAATGTTTCTGCGTCACAATATACTAGTAACAACAATAGAAACATACATCAAAGATATAAATATGTTGAACTCGAAAGTCTATAGTGAAATTCACGTTCTTAGATTTAACTATCTCAAGTCCAATATGTATCTAATAATATAAATATTATATGTGTGCATAGAAACAAAAATTCATGTATCTTTGTCTACTTGCTTTCTCTCTTGTTTTGACTTTTCTATGAAAAGTACAACTATATATGATCATTTTTCAGACAAGGACATGTGCTTGAAATATATTGCATATTTTTCGCACTCTTCTGCCACCTATTTTTCATTGTGTGTTTTTCCTCGTTTGACAATGGATTACTCAAGCAAAGTGAAAGGAAATTTCAATGAAACATGTAATTCAAAAATACTAAATGGATTTGGAATTTATACATCTAATATGCAATAAAATTAGCACACCTTATCCAAATATATTGTATTTCATTTATCAAAGTTCTAATACAACCCAATCAATTGCTTGTTTGATGCACTTGTATTGTTACTTCATTTCTATTACACAACAATTGACATAAGCGAAGTAATAATGAATCACGCTTAAGCTTGTCTAGCTTGTTAGGACAATATATTGCTCTTATCAATGAGAACAAACATTTCTATTGAATTCCTATAAAGCTTTTATGGGCCTAAGACATATTTGTATAGAATGTCTCTTTCTGCTTATCATAAACATAGTTCTTTACAACTTGGTTCGTAGGGTGATATTTTTCATATTAAATGGTTTTCTAGTTGGTTTTATATTTGGGTATCTATCTGCCCATTTACAAAAAGTGCATGTTGACCCATATATGGCTCACATATGTTAAAAAACATTGTGAAGTGTTGAAAAGCTTAATATCCCTATGTTATGTTTAAACTAAGTAGATGTACTCCCTTAGTGAAAGTATTTCAACTAATTGATTTCAATACGTTACTATATGGCACATAATTCTACTTTTCACATGAGCATCATTGAAGGTTTATTATATTTTCGTATGCATATTGTTTCAGTTTTTAAAATTCATGAATACTTTTCCAAGGCTAGTAGAACTTATAGAAAAGTTGGTATGCATGTGTATCAATGTTGATCACACATGAAAGGCTTAACAAGGATTGGCAGAACAGTTTAATCATATATGTTATAAGAAAAAGGTTAGAATATGGTTTGAAGTTCATAACAAGTCTTATATTAAAGTGCATTACATTATGTAAAATTTGTTATATGACTAAGTGATGTGTTTGCAGTAACAAATTATATTGTGAAATATATATAAGCTATGGTATCACCCTATGGTATAACTATAGAAAGAAATTGTGATAACACTTGCATGTCATTAAAAAGGTGTATATATTAAGTTTCATGGCAAATAATCATGGTATTTGTTCTCAATCTTTAATTGGTATTTGAAACATTATATTGTATGTAATTAGTTATTAAAGGCATATCATAGCACTGTTGGGTTATATTGCATAGCATTTGGTAAACCTTATGATTTTTTATGTCATCAAATAGTGGTACGTGATATATGGTAAATTTTTTGCAGATGATATAAAATATTTGACATGTGATGAAGGTTGGTTGTGATTGATTTTTTGGGAAAGTTGGCACACGTGTCAAGCCAGGCATTAAATCTTTCATAGTGGTGCATTAATGCTACCAACATAACAACTCACCACTCACTTTGGAATTCATTAAGGTTGTTTTGCGTATACTCATTTGGTCATTTGGATTTTTTGGAGTTTGCTCTGGTTTTGTGTCAAAGCTTGGATTTGAGCTCAAACCATGTTAGTTGTGCAACAAATTTTAGTGGATATCTAAGTTTAAACTCTATGAAGAAGATAACTCTAGTTGAGGTGAGTACTCTATGTAGTTTAAAAGCAATATTGTAAATTATTTTTTTAATAAATAATTTAGTTTTCCTTTGGTAGAGTTTAATATGTTAAGTTTGTTTTTCTTATTCTATTCCCTCTGCCCATAAATGCAAATTTATTTTGCATTGATAGATATGAATTGAAATTATGTTTTTATCTCAGCCTATGTATTGCATGTAGTTAATTCTGAACATTTCACCCATCCATATTTTTTTTCATCCTTCGTTATTCATATGAGCTTGACGCACTATGTTGTGGTGATGATTTGGGAGTTTAGAAATTGTTGTGTTTAGAAAACGATTAGTTGTAGCATTTATTGAAAAATATTTTATGGGTTCTTATTATTTTTTCATGGTGAATATCTTACCTAATTGAAGAACACGGTAAAAATAGCATACATAAGGGTTGAGCTTAGTTGTTCATTATGTGAAAGAAAATGAATATTTGAGTTATGATCATATTATGTATGCCATTTGACTTATTATGATGAGTTATAAAAATGATATGTGTTGAAGAGAAAAAAACCCTACTAATTGTGGTTACAAGTTTAAAGTAAAATAGTTTTTTACTTTTCATACTCAAATGAAATATATGTTGGAATATAAAACAAAATGATAAGAATTTCAAAATTGGGTTATGGTTGTTGTTTAAAACAACATATGTATAAGTTATATATTACTCTATATATGATGCCCTTAATTCATATCTATATATTGTGTTAAGTTTGTGTGGGTCTTTGTGATTGATATTAGCATGGCAACCATTTGAAATAAAAGAAGAGGGGTTCAACATTTTTTATCTTGTTCTACAAAAAATATATTAGAATCAATGTGGTCTTACTTTGATATAGATTTTAATCTATTTACACAAACCAAGTTGAGTGATGAAAGAATTTTTTTGGTTATATATTGTATTATTACTTCTCTATATAAATATCATAACAAGTCCGACTCTATTTCAAATTAATCTCTTATTGAATGGTAACCTACATCATGTTGAGTTGAAGAAAATGGTAATGATTTAGATCCATTTTGAAACACAAAGCATAGTTCATTCATAGGCTCATCCACACTACCACTTTCCATAGATTTATACATTTAAAGACAAAATAATGAAGATTTAGTATTCTATGTTTACCTATATTGAAGTGACTCATGTGAAATCGAACTTGGATGTTGTGTTTGTATGGAAAATCCTATTTTAAAAGGAATTATGGTGTGAAGATGAAATGTCATTGATATGTAAGATTACTAATTGTAGTCCCTCGTAATTATCATTTTAAATACCCCACACCATTAATTACTGAAGAAGGATGTTGAAACAATATGGTTTGGAAATTGAAGATTATATGAGGATTGATGTAGAATATTAAAAAAAGAGAAGATTTGAGGCAGGGAAAATGAGATTGATTTGTATTAAAAAAAATATGGTGATATGAATGCATATAAAAATAAAGCATGTTTAAAGTTTTCCTTGTTTCATTTTTTATTTCATTTTCATTTCCCTTTTACATTCTTAGTCTTTTTATATTGCAACGTAGGACTTCCTAAACATATTTAACAATTTTTATGAGGTATGCCTTTTTATTACATATTGTATTTCACTGGAGAATATTAATTCATTTTATGGTATTATATAGATGTGTTTGTGTAATAGGGAAAGTAGAGTAAACAAAAAAGGAAGGGGCAAAAGAACAAAGGTGGAATGGAAGGAAGGAAGAAATAAGAGAATTTTATTTTATACACACTTTTATGCCAATTTTGAGAAATTTCACCCACTAATCCAAATAGACCGCTTGGACCTTGGTGTACAACCAACCTTGCCACAACCATTTTCCCCTCCCAATCACCTTTGCAACCTCACCGAAGAATTATGGATGTTCCAGAACCCCGACCTTGGCATATGGATGAAGGTTGGGAAAATATCCCTACTAAACCATCTTTTGGCATAGTTCATTGGCCTACTAACTCAATAGATACACCATTGTCACATGTCTCTACACCTAATTTTATGTTTGTTGCCTCTTTTGCCCACTCTTTCTGCAAAAAAAATAAGCAACCTCTTCTTGTGCATCCGAAAGAAAAAGGGAAAAAACCAAATTAAGAGCATCATAGTACTAAGTCTTTTCATTTCACATCTATGCATTCAAAAGTGCAATCATTGAAGACTTGGGATGCATAGAAAAGATAAATTCCATTTAAGGGCATGCACCTATAACTTATGTGATACTTATTTTATGTTTATGATAGTAATTATATTTTGGATATTGGAGGCATTAAATTTTGAAGTTGACACTCATTATACGATATTTAATTGGGAATACTCAAAATATCATATATTTTTTATAAAGGGAGATACAAGTATGATGATGATTATAATGATGATATTTCATTTATAAATATATTTTTTTCCTTATTTGATAACTATATTATTTATTATGGGATTCACAAGGATATTTTCATGTATATTAAAGTTTTTCCATACAAGAGTCTAGTGCCCCCCCACCTTATATTAGTTAAGTGTTTTTAAAAACTTCTTAGTCTCCTCCCAAATACATTTTTCTCTCACATAAAAATTTATAGACTTATAAACTAAGAGAGTAGTTAAAAGGTGGTTGAACTACCTAACTAGTTTATACAAGTTTAAAAGAAGAGAGAGGTCATGAGGAGAAGAGGAGAAAAAAAGGTGTGAAGGTATGCTCAAGCTTTGAGAGTTAGTTTTATTTTATTTTATTTTTTTGGTAGTTTAGACTAATCCTAATCATCCACGGGTTTCGAACCGGTGACCTTGCAGACGGAGTGCCTTTATAGTGCACCCCATCACCGACTGATCTACACCACGTGGGCAACTTTGAGAGTTAGTTTATTATTCATTTCCATTTTGAATTTCTCGTGGACTAAACTGTCGTTTTTGTAACAGGGATACCTTAAAAAGGGAAAAGGAAAAATCGAGTGACGTTGAAATGTGATATTCTTCAAGGTTATTTATTCTCTTTGTATTATTTTTGCACTGTTTAGAAGTTCATATCTAGTTTAGTGCTAACTAGTGTAATTATTCTAGGTAAGGCTTTATTCTTTCTTCTCGTTCATGTGGCACTTGGTTACCTTTGTGTGAGTTATTATTCCATATTATGCTTCTATGGTCATCTTTTGGTCCTGATACTTACACAGAGCTTAAAATAAACTCAAATATTGTAATTTAGATTGGTCTTCAATAAAGTTTATTGCTGATTAATTTCCTGAATTTGGCTTACTAGAATATTTTGCTCTAAATTGATATTATTGTGCATTTATACTTCTTTCAACATTTATGTTTTTATTTTACATTTATGAGCTAATGTACCATTATTTTATTCTTTTGGTTGATATAAGTAAACTATAATTATTTTATAATCTAAAAATAAATTTCAAGTTTCAAGGACTTTATTCCTTGAAATTTAATTATAAGGTTAAGGGATATATGTAAAAAAAAATAGAAACTATATACCAATGGATTCAATCCGATCATGTAATGTACTAAAACAAGATACTGAATCCTTAAACTATATTTGCGGAATATAAAACACTATCTCTCAATCACATGCAAGTAAGAGAAAGAAATTATAAATCACACAACACAAGATGTATCTGGGGAAATCACCGGCTCAAAAACCCTCTATCATATATTGTACATAGTTAAATAATCATGAAACAATACAATGCTTTCTCACACCGAAAAAATCCTGCACTCTCCTGACTATTTCACTCTAATCCTGCTCAAATATGACTAGCAATTCTCAGGAAAAAATGACAAACAGTTAGCCAATTCTCAACCCTTTCTTAGCCTAGCCTTACTCACACAATCCCTAGGCAATTAATCCCTATTAAATAGCATAATCACACTTCCTTGACTGCGAAATCCTTCATGAGCCTTCCTCTGACTTTATAATTACACTCGGATAATTCGCTAATAATACAACTGACTTCCCTTTAACTCCTGTCTCAACTGGGTCATCATCAGAATTGACATGCATGTAGCTAATAATAGTGAATCATAAGTTTTCTGATAGATCACTACTTGCAAAATCTAATTTAATTCACTTGACCTCTCAGTATCTCATCACTCAATTAGAACTAGTTAAATTGAGTTTAAATCAATTAAGTTGAGTTAATTGATTACACATGCACTAAACTAATGCATTAACTGCAGGTGGACCCCCAAAATAATAGAATCACTCTACATGCCTCACCTTTGACCCTCAAATCGAAATTCTTGAGCTAACTAAGTCTATCTGACTTAGTTAACTAATACAAGTTGTTATGAGAAACATAGGATGAGGGGATGAATGCTTGGGAACCCTAGTAGGCGCCATGGCCTGAGTGGATCGAAGGCAGCATGGGGAAGCCGCTAGCAGGAGGCAGTACCCGACAGGGGGGTCTCGGTGAGCGCCTTGGAAACGAGTGGCGTAGATTTCAAGATTCATTAAGATGTGTGCCCATGCATGTCAAGAGGTAAAAGACTATATGAAATTTTTATTTACAGTTTTTACTGTTTCTGGCATTCCTATTTTTACCATATTTACAGCAAGGTAAGGAGATAGCAGTTTGATGTTGGAAGGAGCACGCGCTCGATGGGAAGGGTTGAGAGAACAAAGATGTCGATGCCTGCCATCTCATAGGTGTTAACAATATGGTCAATGACTCAGAAAAGGTGGAGGTGGATCCCGAGCCGAGTGATATGTTCACGATGTGGGGTTTGGAGGTCACAGAGCAGAATCTGAAGCGCTTTATTGGACCAGATGGTTTGGAGGTCACAGAGAAGAATCTGAAGCGCTTTATTGGACCAGATGGTTTGGAGGGAGGGAAGTCTAGAGGTCTGGGAATGGAGGAACGATGGAAGGTTCTCCATTTTCTTCGGGGAAAAACCTAACGGCCATGGTGAAAAGGGCACAGTATCAGCCAGGGGTCTCTGTGCACAACCTGGAGAAATCTGCCTTACCCGGGATCGAACTTGGGATTCAGCTGACAAAGGAGGAGGGTCTGGAGCTAGACCGGTCCTTTCATAGAATAGGAAGGCTTGAGGATATAGTAGCCAAATGCGGCCTTATAAAGAAGTCAAGCCTAAGATCATTTTTGGAAGGAGGTCGAACGCTTCCAGCCAGTTCGAAAACATGGGGAGGGGATTTTCAGGGTTTGAGCCTCTTGCCGCGGAACCCGAGTGAAGGGGAAAAGAGACTCTATGGTTACTTGCATGAGGAGGGTTTGGGGAAGATAACAGATGCTATAGTAGGAGAAATAAGGACTTGGGTTGTGTCCTAGAGTAGAGGTAGAGGGACTTTGCCAGTAAAGGTTTGGACTAGGAGCCCAAATATATAAGACTTGACCAAAGGTAGAGTGGAGACTTGTGGGGTTTTAGGGGGGGGGGGGGGGGCAGGGAAAGGAAGGATCGGCTCAGTAGATTAGGAGAGGAGGATAAAGACAGAACAAGGAGGTGGTTTTGGACTCAGAAGAGAGAGTAGAAGCATACACCTCGCAAGAGGATCAAGCCCATGCCTCATCTAGAGATCTAGATAGTCTAGAAACAACAAGAAATAAAGCCAAGGTCATAAGGCGGAAGGACCAGATCCCAAACTTAGCATTGGGTATAGACTTATCAGTGGATGAAGCTATGGACATATCTGAAATATCCTTGGTAGGGCGAGAAAAAGGTAAGAAATTTTCAGCAATTTTCTTGAAGGAATGGGCAGAAAAGGCATGGAAATCAGCCCCAGATCATCGTTTTGAGGTAGTTAACCTAACAAACAAGTGGTTTATGATTAAACTCCATAGCAAAGAGATGGTCCAATGGGTATTGGAGAGGAAATGGGGTTTTGGCCGAGCCACAATACTTTTTAAAAGATGGAATCCCCTCTTTGACTCACAACAGGAGAAGATAGCAGATCTCCCAATCTGGGTTAAACTACCGGGGCTTCCCTACCCGCTATGGATAGAAAATGTGTTTAAGGAGATCAGGAATGAACTCAGACAGTTTTTGGAGGCAGATATGTCATTCCATCAAACAGGGGAGCAAGGCATAGCTAGAACACTGGTTCGACTTACCCCCAAAGAAGGGTTGGCAGAGGCGATTCAGTTGCATTATAGAAATTGGTCCTTCATTCAGGAACTGGACTACGAGAAAGTGCCATTTAGCTTCCATAGGTGTCACCAGTATGGATACATGGCTAAATCATGCCCTCTGGGTATCAAGAGGAGGAAAAAAATGAATAAGGCGAAGGGCAAGGCTGCAAAGGAAGGGAGGTCAGATGGGGGGAAGCCTAGCAAGGAAGCAGAGCTTAACCGGGGCCAACAGACTGCTCAAAAAGAGGTGGAGGGAAAGCTTGTGGATACCAAAATGTAAGAGGTGGAGGTCCTTGCTTCGGAAAGGGGAGAATCCATCCCACAAGAAGCTCACACGGAAGCAGACATGGACATCGCCGTGGTGCTTATGGAGGGTATTGTTCTTGACACCTCCTCACCTCTTTCTATTTCTATTTTAGATTTTTCTCCATTTTTTACAGGGATTGGTCCTTCCAGGCCGGAATCCCTTCCATTTTCATCTGGTATTTCTGTTCGTGTAGAATCTGTTATGGATAGCATAATTACATCCATCTGAGATCTCTTTATTGATTCCCGTCCCTAGCCCCCTTCTGGTTTGGATGAGCACCCTCCATTTGAAGGTGAACGCAAATCATATAACCTTATACTGATAGACAAAAAGGTAAACATGCTAGAGGTTGTGGGGGGATTTGAGAACCTTTTAGACTCTTCCTCGGGGCCCAAACTGAGAGGGAGAAAATCAAAATTTTCCAAAGCTTAGCTCAAATCAGAACTTGATATTGCAAATGGGAAACATAGATCTCTAACAGGGGTACTTAGAGTAGTGCACACTCCATGCAAGGTGCACAAATGATTGTGTTGTCCTTCAATTGTAGAGGTTTAGCTAGTAAACCTAAAAACTGTCCCTAAGAGCCCTCGTCACTAATTATGGGTCGGATATTATTATGCTTCAAGAAATGTTGGGGTTAGGGGATGATGTTACTGCAACCCTTCAAAATATTTTCCCTGGATGGAGTTTTCAGGGCCTGGATGCCAAGGGAAGTTCAGGGGGTTTGGCCATAGGCTTCAATGAAAGAAATTTCGGATTGATCATCTCTTGGGGGAGGGAAATTTTTCTTTCAATGGAGGTCTATTCCATAGATCTATGCTCAAACTTAATGATCCTGAATATTTATGGACCCTGCCATGATAGGGTGAATTTTTAGAACAATATTTGGATCGGATCTTTCATTAACAACCCCAATCTCATCGTTGGGGGAGATCTTAATTTTTCCATCAGACAGGCAAAATTATGGGGGTCGGTCACTCGAGTTGATCCCTTATCAAATTTTTTGTAGAAATTTGCTGAATAATCAAGATTTATCCACCAAGATTATCCTGATCACATATCAATTCGAATTCATATGCAACACATAATCTCTTCTACTCAGATCATCACACATGCGAAAATAAAACAAGCGGTATGCGATCAAAAGATCATCAAAACATCACACACATTACACAGTATGTATGGGGAAAGCTTATAGCTAAAAAACCCCAGCTATAGTATATTATAATGGAAGAGAAACATGTAACAATCTCAGTACAATACTCCTCACAAGTACTCAATTAAGGGCGTTGTTGATTTGCTGCATTGATTCCCAATTCCAGCAGTGCACCGACAAGTTTGGGAGCCCGACCTAGACTGGAACTGCAAATGGAACATCCCCCTAGGGGTTGAAGTCTGGAGTCCAACAATTTAAATATATTCCTTGAGGACCCATGAAATAGGGTCCGTTCCTGAGAATCAAGTCCTTATCCTCCTTTGAGTTGAATTCAAACAGGAATAAACCTCGCCCTAGAAAGTACGAGGTGACGTTGTTTGCAATGAAGGGCTTCCAATTTCAGGTGATCCAGGCTTCCGTAGATTTTGGTGAAGGCCATAAGCCCGTGAACTGCCCAACCAGCACTCGGTCCGCAAGGGAAAGGGCCACCTTCATCGTACCCTCAGGTAGGAGAGCCACTGAGGGGATCTCATCCAATCTCTTGATGAACTTGGAGGTGCGTTGTTTTCTCTTCTTCGGTTGGGAAGCAATCGGAAATTTGAAGGCCTCGACCTCAGGAGGAGAAGGAGGGGGTGGGGGAGGAGCCTAAGAGTCAACCATTGGGCCGAACCCAAGCCAGGGCGAGCACCCTGACCGGCACCACCCTACCACAGCACTAGAAACCCTATGCGCAGGGTAGACCAGGAGGCAAAGTGCGGGCTCGGGCGCAACTAATCACTAGTAAAGCCCTTGTTATCTGTATGAGAAATATAAAAAGGTTCTGCAAAAAGGCAGTTGGAAACATAGATCATTGTACAATGACTATAGTGAAAGGGTTTTGGAACTTATTTTCAAGATAAAATCCCAAATTTGCCTTAGACTACTTGAGAAATCAAATTTGGGTAGGTTTCGCATGAGTGATAAGCTATACATTTGAGATAAAACTTTATATTTGATCAATTCTACTTCTTCTCTCTGAGGCAAGGGACAAGGGACCCACCTCCACCTAGTGATTTGACCTCAAAAGTCTACTGAGGTGTATATATTCTACCCCACTCTAGATTTGATCCTTTGGCCTCTTATGAAACGCATGTTCTTTACTGTCAGGCCCACTCAAGCTCTACAAACTCCTAATGGTCTAAATTACCTTACCCTACAGGCTCTTACAATTTACAAATTTTCATTTGGTATCAATATGTGACCATTGACCAAATGAAAGCACCAGACTACAAACATATTGCTTTAATGAGGCCTGGATGAGTAAAAAGTGTAGCAAATAGTAGTAAATAATAAGTCCAGCTGATCCCAAAATTATGTTAAAAATTTATTCAAAGCTTAGGAATGGTTTGTGTTGTAAGGCTCATGAATGCTTTTGTGCTTTACTTATATCCTCTTTAAACCTATCTTTGTTTTATAGTTTTTTGTTATGTATTTCGAATTATATTGAATTTGAACTTTTTTCACCAACATGCATTATTTTTGAAGAATCTGAACTTTTTTAGACTTCTTGGATTGAGTTACATATGCTACACTTCTAATTGCAACTATACTCTCATAAACAAGGCATTTCAGTAATGTATGTCATTCATTCTCACATTTTGGTCATCTTCTAAATACTAGAAAAACGAGAACACTGAGTGTTGCATGTTTACCTTCTAATGTAAAAACTCAAGGTAATATTGAACTAATATGAATACAAAGTCATTATTGAACACTGATTTACCAGGATCTTGTCAAATTTTACTTTTAAAATCAAAACTTAAAGCAATATAGGCTAGGATTGTTGTATTTAATAAATAATTTACAATGACATTATATCCTCTTGCTAGGATTTAGTTTCTTCTCTGATATTTTGTTTATGATGAATAGGATATGGTTGGTTAAGAGTAATGATTCATTGAAGGAAGTTTCATTTTTCAAATATGTTTAATAATATTACGTGTTTATATTTTTTAAATGTTTCTCTCCACCAATAAGGGAAACAATCCTTATAATCTACTTTAATGACTTTGCCTGCAGGCTTCTGGTGCTTATGTTTTTGGTCCTATTAGTTCAATATGATTCCCTATTGGGACTTCCAGCAAGCATAGCTGTGAGAATTGACCCTTTCATTGGTACATCAACATTTAAGTAGAAGAAATGTTGCATCATCTAGAATAACATGCACTGGTATGAGTTAGGTGCATTCTTTCTTATACAATAGAATATTCACAATCATATATGATCTAAACTAAGTTCCAACTAGAAGTGTATTTTATGTATGTAGTTGTAGTTTTAAATTTTGAAAATGCTTTCGAAACTAAATGAACTATATTTTAACTCTTGAAATGGGTAATTTTAAGGCATGGCTCTCCCCATCTTAATTTTAGTGTTGCTAACAAGTGGTGACTTTTAACAACTTTTATGAATGGATAGGTTATACAATTAGTTATAAAGGGAGATCTAGTGAGTGAAGTGCATCAACAATTTTCCCCATGGGTGTCATAGGTTTGTTTCGAAACTCCATATCATTTAGAATCTTAAACATAGAATGAGTGTCATTATGGATCCATTGTGATATTGGTAAATCATAGGACAATATAATATTGGATAAACTATTTAAATGGTTTTGTAACTTTTAGCTAGATCTATATTCAAAGAGAGCAATAATTGAAAGTATAATTTCTCAATGAAAAGATACTAGCAATTTATAGCTATAAAATATCAAAACTAGGATTTTCCTTAATGTAAATGTCAATACTCAGAACACTAATTTTTCTGAGTTGTGGGCTTCATCATCTTCAGTGGGAATTCTTCTTTGTTGATTTGTATAAGGATCCATGGTCTCTCAAAGTGAAGTTTTCTCTACTCCTAATCCAAAATCAGACAGGCAGTGTTGTCAATCACTTTTTCCCCTGGAATAAATCCCAAGGGGTTTGATTGGACAATTTAGGAAAGCTGCAACTGTCGCTGACAATAATCCTCACTTCAAAGCTAGTGAATGATAGTTCTAGGGCATGTCTCTAGGATAATTGGTTGATTCAAAATCCAAAATCTGTCACTTAACCTTCCAAATTAGTGAATCAGAAGCATGGATCTAGTCTTAAATCCTTCAAAATATGCAATAAATCTACCAACTTGTTCATTAAATTTTGACTGATCTGTGAGAATAGCAATTAAATATGTGTGATAAATAAATTAAAATGAATGAATGCAACAAGTAAATTGTCCATATATTTGATGTTTTTTTGCAAGGTTATGTGTTGGCGGAGAGTGATGGGGAACAAGAATGACAACAGGAGACACAGGGTGATGGGTAGGGAGGTTGTATTGATGCGAATGGTAGAAAGGGAGCTGGATATGGATATTGTGCAGATGCACAGGCCTAGGAGAAAGGGCACAGGCAGAGTTTCACTAAAATGAGGAAAGTTGTTGCCTCGACGATAGTGGTGACACTTCCCTTTTCCACTGGGCTTATCGCCTTGTGAAGGATTTGAGATAGTTGTCCCATTGACCTATTTTGGTCATTTGTGGACATTGAAAAAATTGTTTTCTTTATTTCCACATGTGCAGTAGAAAACACTAGTTTGGGATTAAATTCAAAGGAAAACGTTAGGGCTAATAGTTGGTGTGGGAAGAGGAAATCATGAAAGTGAAGAAGCATCGAACTTAATGCTGCGTAATTTCCAACTTAAAAATAAGGTATTCAAACTGCATTCCAAAACTGTTGGGATCAACCACTTTCATTGTTAGTTGTTGGTTGATTTTCCATGTCTTAATCTTACAAGTTTGTTGGACATAAATGCATTTTGTACTCGATAAACTACTGGAAATATTCTAGTTCCACTGCCAACGTGTGAATGTGGTTGCATTCAATAACGAGTTCAAAGTAAAATCAGAGAGTCATTGTCAAAACTTCGTTTTCCATCTCTATTATTCCAAAATATGATGGTTCACAAGTTGTGTTCACTTTCTATTGATTCATGTATAATATTCTACCATTCCAAAAACTGGAATATTTACTTCCTATGCATCCATTTGTAGAGTTTGTTCATGCCTAAAAAATGGATTCTTCCTCAACATTAACTTATAATGGATATATAGCATGTTAAGATGTGACAGGGGTGAATTGGGATTATGTACAACTACATAAGAGATCCAGGATGTAGAGAATGATGTCAAAGAACTCCTGTGGAAAATGGTCAGGTTGTGAACAAAGTGATCAAGCGTCCTATTCCAACTCAACTGTCAAAACACTATAAAATGATGATGTTGTGTTACCTGGGAAGACTTCTCTTATCGATAGGATAATAATTTGTAGTCAGTTGTACATGACATGTCATTAACTAATTCTAGTTCCATTCATGAAGATGTAATGGGTTCATGGTTGAACTACGCTATTGATGATTCATTAGAAAAAGGAATATTGCTCTGAATTCTTTGGAGGGTTCTGCTTTCTATATCTCTAAATCTAGGTCACTAGATCCAAGATTATTTAATTTTCTATATTTTTATTTCACCCATTTACTTATCTTGGATCTAAGACAAGCACTTAATTGAGTTGTCATGCTTGGGAAAATTGAATATGTATTGCTCATTTGAGGTCAATTTACAATGACTTGTGCCAATATTGAGATATCTTTATGATCTAAATACTCAAAGAAGACTAATTAATGTCAAAATAGGGTGAACAACCTACTTAATAATAAGTGGAACAATTCATGCCATTTGAGATTGATGTCTAGGGTTATATTCAAGCCTTCAGATCTAATTTTGTTTTTGGTCGATATTGCATGATCCAAGGTATGAACAACTTCCTGGTTATTCATTTAACACCTCAACGCATGTGATTTATTTCTTGTATGTCATTTTACTCACTCTGCAGCAAGGTCTGAAATGTGCCATGTTACACCTTGATTATTTTAATGTTTTTTTTTGCACAATGAAGTATTAAACACCTTCTGATGCAATAAAATTCAACAATGAGCTCAACAACCCACTTTATAATTTAACAACACACTCAGATTTTCCACTGACATAAAAAATTTGCTTTGGTTCTCATTGTTTCTCTATGTATTTTATGTGGTCAAGTCCTGAAGTTTATTGCATCATTGTTTGATGATCTATATGCTCTGAAATTGAGTCATATAACACTTAATTTCTCATCTCTTAGCATTGGTGATGAGGATTACACCTTGTGACATTGTTTAAAGTGTCCTTAAAGAAAATCAATACACAAGGTTGACAGAGTTTGAAGCAATTTAGGGTTTCAACTCCTTCTGAAGGCAAACCAACAACATAATAAGTCCAAAAATCTAGACTATAAGGCTAGTGCCACACCTGATCTCAGACTAAGCCACCCTTAATCTACACCTAGCCCATCTAACACAAAATTGTGTGTTCAAACTTAGTTTCTTCACTTTTGAGCATAATAATGACTTCTTTTAGGCTAGAAACAGTGCATGCTACAAATTATAAGTTTCCATAACATATTTATCCTATTTGAAGATTTAACAGAAAGCATCATGAACTTTGTCTGATATGGGTTTCAGAACTGTAAAGCATATGTTTGGTTGTGCAGATATTCTAGAGATGGATAAAGTGGTTATAGAAAGTAATAAGAAGCTTGAAAATATCGATCTTTCTTCACTACTTCATCCTGCAGCAGCGATTCGCCCAGAAGCTACTGAATATTGTGTTTAGGCACAAGATCATGGTTTGGATATGGTACATTTGTGTGGGGCTCATCCTTGATCCTGAATCAAACATTAGATAATCCATGCTCCCCCTTGTTGTGGCTCTTCCTACAATTTCTCTTCTGGCAGCCACCCTTTACATAATTACTATGTTCTGTATCCTCCTTTCATGCAGCTGCCCTTCCGCATCATTTAGAACTTCCATTGCTTTCAGACACAACTTTTGTTAATGAGGGGGTTTTTTTGCCTTGGTGGTTTTGAGGGATCATAGGCAGGGGTTCAAATCTCCATCCCCCACTCCATGGACTCTTTACTTTCATCTCTAGAATTTTCTTCACCATGATGTCTTGTTGCTCATAATCTTCAATCACAAGGTACTCGTCAGTTATTGAACCAAACTGTTAAGAGAAACAAAGGATGGCTAAGGTGAAAAATAAGCAGACATTGCACTGCAAAAATGAATTTGATCTAAATAAAAACTCCTTCCATTATATATTCCCCCATAAGGAGTCACCATCTTGCACACTCATATAATTAAGGGAGGCCTGAGTTAAAGCCTTGCAAGTGTAATGCCCCCAGTCACCTACTGGGGTGTTTAACTACCTATGTAACCCATTATTTGGTGATTTTTTTTCTTCAATTCACCTCTTGTAACATATGTTATATGTGTCTAATTCATTCTATGATGCATTTCTCTCATATACAGGAATGTAATTTCATAATAACACCATTTAGATTACTATTCACATGAAGTGTATAATAACATATAATTAATTATAACAGAAGTCATATAAACATTAAAGATAAACACTTATCTGATAAGAGAGACGAATTGGCTGCAAATCTTCAGATGTTCCAACTTCCACCCAGCCATAGACCACGATGCTCACATTTTCTCAACAACGGGTCACCACGGGCTGGGGCTTCGACTCCATAGGAAAATGGCTTATCTAAATCTTGGCAGAGACCATTACTGTACATAACCAGTTCAATGTATCAAACCCAACAATGTCCAACCAATAGGCTCATTTCCCCATTAACCCCACAACCCAAGTAGTGCAACCCCTTTTCTACATCCATAGTCCATCGGCACATGCCACTACCCTTCCAAGGTGTCCAACTTGACCATCCAGGGATGTTCCAAAGCCTTGTGGTTTCTAGGAGTTCCAACGGCCTCACGGGTCACCAACCTAAACATAATATGTACATCACACATAGGGGTCATCCTTGGGGTGTTACAACAGGCTTCATGATGGGATTAAATGTGAATTACCTTATAATAGTGCCATTTAAAACTTTGATTCTTTTCCTTGATATTATCAATAATAATTACACCCAACCCTTTATTCAAGTAGAAGAACATTGCCATATTTTCCATCATATCAAACCCTTATTGGAAAAGAAAACCAGTTGCTATTTTTTGATGTTTTGGGTAATGATTTACGTTTCTAGATGCGAACCTGCTTGTAATTTCACCAACTTCATCTATAATGAAATTCAATCTTGAATGCAACATAAGCCCCTTGACTACTCATCCAGGCTCTGATGATTATGGAAAATTCCTCTTCCAATTCAAATGAGCAAATCCTATTTGAAAAGACAGTTTTAATCCCTTGAACATGCCTCTATCTTAGCTAGATTGTTACAGTTTCCCATAGGTCTATTTTGTCTTAAATGTACTCCTTGTCTCTTAGTTTGATTGTTACGGCAGGTCCCACTTCCTTTGTTAGGGATGGAGGATTTAAGCTGCCTTAGTTTTTAAATTCAACAATCATCTTCTGGGGGATTTCTCTCTCTAAACACAATGGCTTTTACTATTTCAATTGTAAATATCCCCACGCTTGCTACTAGTATTTCTCAAGGGCTTCCTCATAAACTAATATCTGAAAATCCTTATGTTTATTTCTAACCAAACTTCCATAGCTGGCAACATGTTTCCAAATTTCTTTAAGCTTTGGGGATTGTGATATCATATGCTAGTTTTGAAAGAGATCTAGAAACAAGGTAGGAAATCTCCAGTTGAGGTCATTTTTCTCTCTAAAATGACTTGAAATACGACAGGGGTACTCACACATAAGGAGCAGAGGAAAAGGGGGAATTAAGAAGGGCCAAGGAAGTATTTTCCTCAGGATATGATCCTGTGTTAGGTTGTTTTTCAGTGGATAGTTGTAATAAAGTCTTTGCTTTAGTCAATTCCTCCTTCACCCAAACCTTCTTCCAGGTTTTGTTGAAGTTGCACCTTCTTTCATGACCTCTCTTTACTGTGTAAAATCCAGTCTTGGAAGCTCTCCATTTTTAGTCATCTTGTCCCCCCTCGTTGGAATTCTGAAATTTATAGGATCTTTGTTGAGTGTTTTGTTGCATCTCTATTTATCTGGGTTCTAAATTCCTCCAATATTTTCCTATGTCTCTCCTTTAAGGTGTCCATATTCAGCTTCATACCTAAAGTTCCAAACAATATATCCCAAGAGTTGTTGTAAGGGCCTCTTTGGACTTGCTAAATCTACCATGCTAGAAAGTGCTATCTTCAAGTTCCATGAGTTCTCACAAACTTAGCCTTGGATCCATCCTTGCTATCCCAAAAAATATAATCCTTAATTATGTCCAAGTTGTATCAAACAAAGCGTAGACAAATGAGCAGGCATTATGGGGATATGGTGCCTGTGTAGTTTGCCTTAAAGCTTGTTTTCTTCCTTGCAAATATGTCAGATCATCTTTTCCATTAAAGCCTTATTAATCCAATCCCCCATAACATAGACCCAAGTTGCTGCAAGACTTATACACATTCTTCCAGGCCAACAAGATAATATTTTTTGGTCTGTTATGTTCCTTATCGGACTACACATTTTTGATATTTTCAGAATTGGCCAATTGTAGAATAGACTTTGACAGTTGTAGTTTGCCAACTAGAGAGTCATTTCCCTTTCCAAATTGTTCCTTTACTAGATAATCCTTTAATAATGTTTTTCCAAAAGGCAGACAGACACACTGATTTTGTCATGACATAGACACTAATTTTGTAATCTCCAAGACACTTATCATTGTTACAAACACCATGAAATACTGAAAAACATCAATTTCTTTGTAAACTGTAGCCAAATTTTCAAAATTTTGTGGTTCAAAATTCTTTTCCTCCATCTCCTGTGGTTCAAAATTTTAATTAAATTTGTCTGTTACTTCTCTGTACTTCCTCTAAATTTTTTCTCTGTTACTTCTCTGTTGTGTGCCTGAGCTTCCCGATATTTTGTCCACTCTTATCAAATTTTAAGGTCTACAGGATGAGTGGAAAATCTTTGCATTTATGTGTATATGTGTTGGATGCTGCTCCATTGGCCATAAATTCATTGGTGATATTGATGTTACAAGAAACTCAACTGCCAATGTGGGACTTATTAGCCCTCCACATCATGATATTTATTCCATTGAAGATCTAGCATAACTTATTTACGACTTTAAGGAAATTATAGAGTAATGACTTAAAGGAAATTATAGAGCAATTCGGTCTTCAAAGATATTCCTCCTCCTTAAATCATGCGAGCCAAACCCAAGTCCTCTCTAAATGGTGAATGTAGGGACTACAAACAGGGCATTCTAGCCTTCAAGTGGAATATATGGTTTTGTACATGCCTGCAGTCTTTGAAAGAGAATAAATGGGTTTCCACATACAATATTTAGTCTATGGAATATAAATGAAAACTCCATGCAGGGGGCTTCTCCTCAAAGCAAGCCCACAAACCAAGTGTGAAATCTCCATGTAATGAATACCAACGCTCCTCGGGTTCTTCTAATGGAATTGTAGGAAGAGACCCCACAAAAGGTGGGCAATATTTCAAATTAGCTGAAAAATAATTTGTAATACATCCAAAGCAAGATATACAAGTTGGCTTCGAAAATGAACAGGTTGGTCTATTCAAATTTTGTAGGTTGGCTCATCAAAACGTTTTCCAATGTGGCACATGTACATATATTTAAATATACACCCTAAGTCCCCTTATCACCATAATTATGGATCAGGATGGGAGCATTCTTCTCTCTTTGAGGTCTGTGCTATTGAACAAGGGTTGTTTGGGATCCATTTTCCTTTGGATTATTCTCTCAAAAGCAACTGAAATCTGCCAACGAGTCTACCACTTGACCTATGCTAGATGTCTGTAAGAGGCATCAGTTTCATCTTTTTAATCCTCAACATATTTGAAAACTTATCCTTATTTCACATAGTAAGATGAAGACCTTTCAAACTTATTTGTTTTATGATAAGCATATTCGGCAATGTCAGTACTGCTTTGCCTAAGAGCCTCAATTCCAAGTCTTCTATAGGTGAAAAATCGTTGCATGTCCTAGAACATCAAGTATTATAATGATGCCACTATCTCCACTTGGAAGGAAATACTTAATGTGATCTAATGTTTGTATAAAAATACCATTACCAAACACCACTGTTAATGCGAAGAGTATCATGTAGAGTGTATCTGTGTACAAGTTTCTTGATTCAATGATGACAATCTATTTTCTCAACAAGGCTTTATTTTCCATATCATTGGATCAAACAAGGTATTTCACAAATCGAATAAGGAGGTCCCCAAGTATAATCTTATCTCTAACTCTTGAAAGAAACGTTGCATCACTTTACAAATTGTAGCCTCATCACAAATTCCACTCTTTCCAATAATTCTTTGGACTTTCAAAATAGTTTTATCCCCTTGGAGTTCTCACTTCCATGAAATATCCTATGAACACAATCAAATTCCGTCACAAGGGTTTTCCTATCAGAAGCAGGTGCACATTGCTGAAAAACATCCTTTACCCTAATAGTTCCAGTGTTCTCTTACAAGCCATACATATGAAAAGCATTTCGGATGACCCTACACAACCCTTACTACTGATACCCATGCTTATTTCTCCTTCACCGATTGCACAATCTGTCTATATCTAGTGGGAAAAAAGATCACAGACTACCCATCAGCAAGTATTCACTTGAAAGTAAAGTTTTCTCCTAATAACACACATGTAAAGGCTACATAATCCACTCTTGTGCTAAAAAATTCACAGCTGCAATCATCCATAGGAAGCTGATTCTGACATGTTATATTTCTACATCTTTTGTGGCCAAAGATCTCAAGGAGGACTGCTTGAGTGACACTGATATCTGTATGCAAAAATTCTTGAATACTTCTAACTAATTCTGTGTGCCCTGGAGACAGGTGTAATATCCCTCCTTCCTTGTACAAACTTTTGCAAAAGGATGAATTCTTCCGTACTTTGAAGACTTGTTGTGCCTTCAATGATTGTTGTCCTCTTTGAAATTTGAATCTGACAACTGTATTCTGTGATCTCATACTTAAAGGATTCAAAATAAACAATCACTGTTATTTGTCACTGATTTTCTCCATTGTTGATGAATAGTGCTACCTTGTTAACTCCATGGGATCAGCGAACTGTGAAAATACATGAAGTAGAACCCTTATTTCCTTCATTTTCATATTCTGGATTTTTTGTGCAAACCCCAATATAAACTAGTGGATAGCACACCTCACACATGGGATTCAAAATTGGAACCTAATGGCATGAAACTATCAAAATGCCTAGTAAAATTGGAAATGACCAGTTATGCCAACTCTTTGAGCTTGAAAATGCAAGAGGCATATTCAACCATGGAAAATAGGCCTAGAAGAGGTTGTGTCATCTATTCAAAAGCTATAAAAATTTTATATCCTATCTTCTCCAATGAGGAAAGCAAGGAAAACTATTAAGGCTAGTATAAATATGCATATGTCCCTGGGCCATTCATGTTGGAGCCTTCCCAGATGTCCATGAGAGCCACTTTTCCTAACCCAACCCAGTAACCCCAACTGAGTCAATGAAATTATCATGGGTAGCATGCCATCTAGATCCTGAACCTGGGTCATCATCAGTTATTCGGCTTGCTGCCGGATCACAGCCTCACCATGGACATTACTCATGGCCTGTGGGAGAATACATGTAGTGAGGATGGCATTAAATCGGATTCAAAACTTAGAAATGTGAAGAATAAACAATCTGAATCAACAAGTGATAATGTTTTTCAGCTGCAACAATAATTTTGTTAATTCTGTAATTGGAGAGAAGCAAGATCTTGGAAATGTTCTCCATCTTGAGCATGGGACTGTTGTGGTTTCTGATTCCCCATTTGAGTTGTCAAGTTCACCTGATGCTGTCATAAACAAAGAGCTAACTTATTTTTCCAATTCTGTCATTGGAAAATAAAAATCTAGTTTTCTTGCTGGGGAGAGCAAAATCAATGGAATGCATGAGAGTAGGTTGTCATATCAACTGGCTACACATGACAATGGCACAGTGGTTGTTGATCAAAATCTGCTCAAAGACAAAACGGGTGAAGTGTTAGTTGTATCTGAGCAGTCAAAAACAGATACAGGCAAGGTGTCTGAATGGGAATTACAATCAGAAGTTACATCAGTGCTCCCTAAAGCTGATATGGCTATTTTGTAGGAAAAACCAGGTTTTCTATCTGGTAACAAAGTTGTTGACTGCAAACAATCTTGTGGATATAGAAACAAAGGTAGGGTTAACCATGATGGTGCTAAATTACTTGGGGAAGGTTCAGCTGCCAATGTGAAGGCAATTGACACACAAGATAAGGGTCAAGTATCCACCACTAATAGTGATATTTGTGAAACATCTGCTCAACTTCAGGTGTCATCTTTTCCTGTTGAAAGTGAAGGCAAGCAGGATTTAGTAGCTAGATTGACAGAAAAGGAGAATAAAAGTTCTTCCAATGTTTCTGCGAAGAATAATGTTGTAAATATCGGTGATGCTGCCATGGTAGTAGTTGTCAACAAGAAGAATAAAAAGAAGGATTTTTTTAGTTAGGCAAATGCTGCAGCTCCCATAGGGATTTATATAATGCTTATAAGGTTCAAGAGGAGGAAGATGAAAACCTTCCATAACCATCCAAAATAGTAACCGATGTTGTCAAGAGTAAGAATTCTTCAAAAGAGCCTGAGAAGCATGTCCTAAAAGAAGTGGATGATTGGGAAGATGCAGCTCATCTTTCAACTCCTATGAATCAAGTAGCTATTTTAGTTACTAAATGTTCAGGAGACAGAAAGTACTCCAGAGAATTTTCGTTGGAAATCAAGGATCAGTGCAAAGATCTACCAAATCATTTTGAAATTTGTCTAGACACTATTGAATTACTTGGAAATTCCCAAGCACTTGCAAGTCATGTAGGAAAGGTTGATGCATTAGCAAGCACTGCAAGAGGACTTGACAGGCAGCTGAGTGGGAATTATCTACTTGAACGTCGTGGGAGTAATATGGCCAGTTTGGACGATGATAGACAGGCCAAGCCGGTGGATGCTTTTGCTAATGGCTGTGATATGCGGATGGATGCGGATATTAGTGGTTCCTCTACTCTGTTTCGACCTGGCCAAGGTTATAATGCTGGCTTTTCAAGAAATACATGTGCAACACAAATGAGTATGAATGCCATCCTTCCTAGAGGGCCTTATGTGCAAGCACCACTTCCACAAGTTGGACTAGTGAGAAATAATTCTGAAGTTGATAGGTGGAAGCATGCTTCTGGTTCGCAGAGAACTGATATGAAGTGGGTAAGGTTTATGATGAGGATCAGTTGAAACAAAGAGAAATTAAATCCATCCTTAATAAATTAACGCCCCAAAACTTTGAGAAACTTTTTGAACAGGTCAAAGAAGTGAACATTGACTTTTCATCATGTCTTCATGGTACAATATCTCAACTATTTGATAAAGCCTTGATGGAGCCGAATTTTTGTGAAATGTATGCAAAATTCCGTTTTCAGCTTGCTGCAGGAATACCGGAAATTTATGAAGATAATGAGAAGGTTGTTTTCAAGCGAGTTTTTTTGAACAAATGCCAGGAAGAATTTGAAAAAGATGAAAGAGAAGAGGTAGAGGCTGAGAAGGCAGAAGAGCATGGTGAAAAAATCCTTTCAGCAGAAGAAATACGGGGGAAGAAGGTTGCAGCATGACCGAAATAATTACGCATGCATGCATCAAGAAATTAATTGTTGAATTTCAACATCTAGCGGAGGAAAATGTTGAAGCATTGTGCAAACTGATGAGCACTATTGGTCATATGATTGACCATTCAAAGGCCAAGGAACATATTGATGCTTACTTCGATAGGATGACAAAAATGTCCAATAACCAAGGGCTTCCCTCTAGGTTGAGGTTCATGTTGAAGGATCTAATTGATCTGAGGAGGAATGGACAACAATAAAGGAGGAAAGTTGAGGGCCCCAAAAAAATAGAGGAAGTGCATCGGGATGTTGTGCAAGAACTACATGGACAGGGAGGCCTCTCTTGAGGTACCAATATGGGACATTTAGGTCGGAGACTTGTGACACCACTTGATCATGGTGTGAGAGGACCCGCGATGCCACCCTACATGGAAGGTGCACAGATGGGTTCACTTCCACATATGGGTGGTATTAAAGGGCCACAACCCCATATGGGACCACATGACTGTAGATTCACTAGTCAAGATGCTCAGATTGTGGATAGGGCTCAATTTGAAAGTTAGTCTATGCTAAGCCCTTCAACACACAGAGCTTATGATGATGGCCACTTGACTCTTGGTCGTAAGGGAGGTCTTTTCAAGGGAATATGATGGAGGGCTCAACCTTTGCCATATGATAAGAGTGCTCTAGCAGATATTCCACCATTCACATCTCTGTGTAATAGACGAACAGGTGCAGGTCTGATTTTAGGTTGCAGTTCAAACCGGATGCTAGGTGGTATGAGAGATGAAATTTTGGCAAGAACTTATGCTGCAAAAAAGCCTTTATTTGCAAAATCATGTGTCCAGGAAATAATTTTTTTGGATAATGACATAAGAGAGTTTAAGAATTCCTACTCATCAGGTGACAGAGGTGGGAAGACTACAATTGCTGAATTTCAACTGTAAGAACATTCTTCTCAAAGAACTTTGAGTTCACAACTCATTGAGGTTCAACTTAGGAAAAAGGCTGAAATGAAAATCAAAGAATATTACAGGTGCATTCATTTACAAATATTCCATGCATTTTCATTATGTCTTTTAGAGAAGTTGACAAGTTTCCCTGAATTTTTCTTAATTTTGCATGACATACCATCCAGTGTGAGAGATTTGAAGGAGGAAACTTTTTGTGTAGATGACCTTAAAGCACCATTGTTCCATTCAACTATGGTTTCGCTTTAGATATTAGATTATTTTTTCAGGAAAGATGTTGAAATTGATCTTCTGGGGAATCTACTTACACATTTATGCAAGTCTGAGCCTTTCTTGCTAAATCAAGGACAACTTACTGAAGGGTAGTGTGAAATTTTGTGTTTGTTCTTATTCAAGTTTGAAATTATTTTATGACTGCTATAGTCTATGGCCATTTGCGATTATGAATTATAACTATATATAATTTTGATGTTTCTAGGTTGGAGACTGTACTATTTTCATTGGAGGATGCTAGTGTTGATGCGCAAAAGGCTCCTGAGTTCCTTGGTAGGATTCTCACAAAAATGGTTGTTGAAGGGATATTATTTATTCAAGATATAGCAAGGGAAATCAATGATGGAGGTACAAAGCCAGGAATCTTATTAGAAAATGGTCATGCAATAGAAGTTCCTGGAACTGTTTTGGAAGATATTAAGAGACTGAAGGGGGAGCCTATATTATCTGCTTTGTACAACAAATCAGGAGTTCATTTAGAAAGCTTCATTCCCAAGAAACGAGGGGATTTTGATGGATTTCTCAAGAAGAAAAACATTCAATGTTTGTATCCAGTCGGCATTAGTAGACATATGTAATTAAGAAAATTTCAAGGTAGCCCGCTCACAATTTTTATTGATCAATTTTGTGGTTTATCTGTGCTATCTCATGTTGACAAGTGAATGGTTGGTTAGTTTTTAGCTCGTGCTTTGACTAAATATGCATAAAAATCTCACCGTCAAATTTTTTCTTGCACACGTTTGTCTTTCCATCCTTTACATGAGTTTTGATGGAATAAAACAATCTCTACCATTAGATAGTTAGTAATACATTATTGGCCTTAAAGGAACTTCTTGTAGAGATATACATGAAGTAAACAAAAGGCTCTAAAATATTATTGTTACACAGCCTATTAGCTTTGTAACCTACCTTATTTTATATGCTCGAACAACCTTGCCCTGTGTCAGGCATTGTTAAGCTTTGCACTGATTGATAGGAACCTAATTTTGTCATCTATGGGTCTTATTCCTTTTTTTCTTGCAAGATAATGTGTTTTTAGGACCAAAGTAAATCGGTCGCATAGTGCCCTGAAGCAATTAATTTTTTTTAAGGATTGAAAAATGGTCATATAGATCAGTCTGTATGTTGTATAGGGGTTGAATAAATTATCCACAAGTGACAAGGCTGTGTCAGTCATGGAAAAAATAAAGTGGTTGAAATAAGGGTCAAACCCTACTGCCAATAGGAAAAGAAAACTATGCAAAGAAGGGGTGGCTAACATTTCGGTTGGTAGAAAAGGATCTACCAACATCACTTCGAAGAAGCACGTAGTTTCAAGTGTAGTTTTCCAGGAGAGGTGGGAAGGTATGGTCGACATTCGTTGCTGGAAGAACTGTGGCCTGCACACAAGCCTGCACTCGACAAAAACAAAACCACAAGAAGCATAAGGTGGAAACTCACTAAGAAGGAAGCAACACGGGCTAGAGTAGTTGACACCACTCAACTGTTGCGAAATCGCGAGGGAAAAGACACACAAATGACCGATAGAAGGGCAGCTGTCAGCATAATTAGTTTGTGGATGGAGGAGTGCTATCAGAGCCAATTAGACCTATGTCAGTGCAGGTTTAATAACCACCACACATGTGGTTGAGTAGCCTAGTTGAAGCCGCAGTGACGGGTCGTCAGGCACAATATGACTGAGAATTGGAGCAACTACAGTTGACAAGTGGGGAAGCGCATAGATCGTAGTAATAGGTAAGCAGGTGGGTTGTCAAGTCGGGTGCAAGAGCCTGCATCAAACTTCCCGCGCCTACATCCAAAATAGCCTTGCCTTCAAAATGGTGCACGTTCTCAAATATAGTTGTTTAATAAGTATACATCCTCACGTGTCACATTTGGGAAAAGATTTGTAGGGAATCTCCACAATTCCCTCACTGCCCATGTCTTTCCTTGTACCAAATCACTAAAATTATTGCATAGCCTTTACTAAATAGCAAATATTTTCTCTCTTCAACATCTCATAATTATAATGAAAAATTGCCTCAAGATTTTGTTTATCAACGAACTTTGCCTCATGAGAAGGTGTCTCATCTAGAGGAGAATTTTTCTCATCAACATACCATTTTGAGGGAATTTATAAAGAGGATGATAGAATAAATTTAAGAGAGATAGTTAAATATGACTTCATATTTCCCTAGTTTTGTAGGTGAGGTGGGTAATGAGGCATTGATGGATCGAATATCAAAGGAAGAATGACAAACAATTTTCCATTGTTTCCAAAAGTATAAGAACCCTCAGCCACTTCGCAGGATAATAGAATTCTTCTAGGGGTTCTATGACTTCCTTCAAACAGACCAACTATGAATTGCTGACAAATTAAAATACACAGGCAAGATTTGGGAGCTTTCAATTCAACATTTCAGACTTTAATCCCCAAAATTAGACAAGAATGAGATGATTTCAGACCCATATCACTATGTAATTGCATCTACAAAATCATTGCAAAAATTAGTGCATTTAGGGTCAAAATCCACTAAGCTGATTCCATAACATTAGAACAATTTTGCATCCTTCCTGGGAAACAAATCCATTACAGAATAGGAGTAGCTCAAGAAGGAATTTATAACATCAAACCAAAAAAATACAAGCAATGTTAGTGAGTTTGTCTTTCCAAGGCATATGATAGAGAAAAATGGCTTTATTAGGGCTACTCATCCATATAGGGTTGAATGTGCAATTGGTTAACTAGATAATGAGTTGTCTTTTCTCAATATCTTTGCAATTCTAATTAATGGCTCAGCCTATTCTTCTATCATGCCTACAAGAGACCATGGGTAGGTATGACTAATGGCTCCTCTACTATTTTTTACTGTAGAGTAGCTGGTCTCAACAGAGTTATAACAGAGTCAAAAAGAACTATAAGCTTGACAACTATACAAATAGGAGTTGCCCTAAACTTGACATATTTACTCTTTGGTGATTATGTTTTGCTTTTGGGTGATAGGACCAAGGCAGATGCAATTATGCTGAAGGACCCCACGCTTGAAGAACTGAAATTCCTACCTTAAAAACTACCAACAACTGAGGAGCTACAAGAATCAACACCATCTTTGATTTGAACCTAAATAGTCTTATTATCTCCGAGTATTTCCCTAATCACAATGACCAGTAGATTCTTCTCATGGATTATTTCTCTCATTCTATTTATTAGTAAAATCCATAAAATGTATCCCTACATTTGAATCTTGGGAAAAAACATATAATTGTTATCATTTAAATTATCCATATCTCTTGGAGCCCAAAAATCCATTTGCTTTGGATAAGCTTTATCTATAACTTCAAAAACAACCCTATTATAAGCTAAGGGCGATTATGTCCTCTTGAGTCTTGACGAAGTATGATGGAATGAAATTGGGTGAAGACCAGATCTAGGTTTACCATGTCAGAACCTAGCTTCATTGAGATGACGACCTTGGTTTGAAGATATCCACCATACAAACTAGGACTGCCCATACTTATTGTTGCCATCTCTATTTCATCATCAAGATTGACATACTAAGGACCTATAACCCGTGGAGGCCCATGGTAGTCATTGCAGTGTAATTTATTCGAATACATGCCATTTCTTATTATGAGATTTACCACATCAAAAAATGGAATGATTCACATCATTTTGAAGAAGTCTACAAATTAGGTCAACATAATTTTTTCACATTTACGACTTCCCTCACATTTGTTGGTTCCTGAAGCTCCAACACTTTCATAACAAAAATAGGCAAAGTCAAACAACAAAAATGGTCCACCCTCTTTTCATTTTCTAATATTATAATGATGTTTTATTAGAGACACTATTTGTTTGTTTGTTTTGGTTAGAAAATGGTTTGCTTTTGGTTTTATGTGACTTTCAATTTATCATATGCAGCATGTTGAGAAATGGGAAAGAATAATGTGTAACATTTATCTTGCAGAAATTGATGCTGAATGAAAAGATACATAGTTTAACCAAGCTACAATTCACTCTGGTAAATTAGGCAAAGGAACATTTTTAAAAATTTCTTAAGAATGCACCATATACAATGTTTGACCATAAGTAATGTATGCATTTTTATTTTGCAAATATGTTATTTTTTCTACCCAAGATATCACAACAAGAAAAATATTGATATTGTAGAAATTATTTTAGGACCTCATTGAGGTTGATTTTTCTGATGTCCTACTTGATTGATACTTTCTCATATGCCAGGAAGACTTTAAATATGAATTAATATATCTATGAAACAAATCCGATTCAAATTTTATAGATATAAAAGATATAAAAAAATGTCAATGTCTTTGTTTGATTGTTACTTGTCTCTGTTGTGGGCAGGTTACAGGAAATGTGATTGGAAAAAGGATGGGGAGACAATGTATATCACATCTTGGATATGGTTCTTTCATTGTTAGAGATCGCTTAGACACCTAAGCCATCGACTTTGGAAATGCTTCTAGTAGGAATTCATATGGTTTTTAATGTTGTGATTATTTCACCTCACGGTTATTTTGGGCAAGCAAATGTTTTAGGAATGCTAGACACGACATCGGTGGACAGGTAAACAACTTTTTTATAATTGCAATTTCCATTCCATAATATCCACTCTTTATTGTTTGATTGTATTTTGTACGTTTCTTTTGATTTTGCTTTTTCTTTTAACTATGAAATTGAAAATACTTAGTATCTTGTCCATTTAAACAACAACCAAAGCTTGAAGTTGAAATTAGTATTACACTATATTGATTGGAATCCTTATCGTTATTTTGTGTTAAATATTTTCAAGACTATCAAAAAAATTTACTTTCATGTTGTTATTTGAATACATGTTGTTTATATATTTGACTAAGTTCGTGCATTAGAAAATGAAATGTTGTTGTGAATAAAAAGACAAGGATTAAACATCACACCTCAGATTTTTTGTTTTGACAAGTTATCTACAACTTGAGCTTTTAGCATATAACTTAGTTGACATGATTGTTCCTAAGCTTTCCTTGAAAGTTGAATACTAAGTTACTAAGGCGTTCTTTTCTATATATGGTGACATTTTATTTTCTTTGTTTATACTGGTTATCTGGCCACATTATAGTGACCATTATCGCCACAATGAAGAAAATTTGTTTGAGTTTCTTACTTGTATGGGGAAAAATGGTTTTCACATTGTTAATGTTGAAGTATATGTTGTATAAACTTATATTTATAGTCTAATTTAGTTTATATTCTATTGTTCATTGTCTTTCACGTTTTACACTTTGCATTGTGTATTCTTTTGTTTTTAGAAAATGAACTCAGTATTGATGGTTATAAGAAGCATGAATTGAAAAAATAGGGGAGCAATAACATTTGAGCGACAAATGCAAAAAGAGAGAGAGAATTGGTCTGGTGATACCCTTAGAGCCAATATCCCACATAAGGCACATATAAACACTGATGGTCAAGTCTGCAGAGTTGGTGAATTCACCTGAAATACCTTGAAAACACAACGATAATGTTTTGAAGTGCTGAAACACCATTTCATGTGTAAATTGTAGTCCAACCAATATTAAGTTGGAAACTCATATTGTAATACTTTAACATTTCATATAATATGATTTATGTAGTTGAGATGATTTATAGTTGCACTTGATATTGTTTAGTTTTGTAATTAAAATATGCAATTTTGTGTTTTCATATTAGAAGAACATGCAAATTGTATGACATTTTTAAAATCATACAAATTAATTTATGTTGATTAATAATGAACACAAAATCAATTTAAAACTACTAAATTAGTAGTTTATATTGATTAATAATGAACACAAATAAAATGAATATATGACTAAATTAGTCATTTATAATTATTATTAATGAAAGTAAATGAAATGCATATAAACTACTAAATTATTTGTTTATATAATGAATATAAAACTACCAAAAAAGATAAATTACTACTGCAAATGATAAATTTGTGATTACAAATGATGACTAAATTTTGCACATATACGACTATTAGTAGGTAATTTAAAGTATCTTATAACACGACCAAAATGTAGTCATATTTCTTCGGTCATTAATTGATTTAAAACGATGACTAAAATTTGCATATATATGACTATTAGTAGCTAATTTACAGTATCTTATACCACGACCAACATTTTGGTCATTAATTGGCTTTTTCAGGGGATCATATAGTAATATATTTTGTTGTATATTTGGTCATTAATTGTGACAATTAATGACCAAATAAAAGATTAAATGAACGACCAAATCAGTGACTAAATTAATAATCAAATCAATTTCTAAATTAATGACTAAATTAATGACCAAATTAATGACCAAATATACTACTAAACAAAAAATTGAGATAACCAATTAATGACTAAGCTAAAAATGACCAAAAGTTGGTCGCGTTATAAGATACTGTAAATTAGCTACTATTGGTCACTGACCGAAAAATAGTCGTTTATATGAAAATTTTAGTCCTTCTTTTAGTAACTAATTAGCCATTTTGTACTAGTGTGTGAATTCTCAAATTAGCCAGGAGAGAGAAAGCCTCATTGCAACCAACCAAGGGGTCAAGCCTGATCCTGACCTGTTCACCATTCTCGACCTACCAAACTAGGCCTTCCTCAATGATATGTAGTGATCCCAATATGGATTTCCATACCACCGATGCCTTGGATAGCTTTTTGCCTGGGGTCCTTAGCCATTCTGTCAACTGCATCGGGTCAATGCATTTCCTTTCCATAACCATATTCCATAATGATTCATTAAATAAAATTCTCCAACCAATTTTGGCAGCTAGGGATGCAACTAAAGAGGGAAGGTCTTTCAATCCCCATCCTCTCGATTCTTTCGGCCTTGCAATTCTGTCCGAGGCCACCCAAGGCATCACTACTTCCTCCTATGACCCTGCCCACAAAAATTTACTGCATATTTTCCACACCTTCTCTAGCATACCTTTTGGAACCCACGAAAGAATTACCCAGTATACCGGAATGGCCATTAAGATAGATTTCATCAGTACCAATCTTCCAGCTCTAAATAGCCATCTGAAGCTCTAATGATTCACTCTCTTTTCAATTTTTTCCACCAACCACAGCCAATCCAGTGTTTTGTAGGAATCTGGTTCGAGTGTGAAACCAAGGTACCTATTCTCTTGATCTCATAAGGGAGTTCCTCCGCTGCTCTTTTGGTTTACTCATCTGAGAGTCCTTCAACAAGGGTGATCGACTTACCAATATTAATACTCATCCCAGTGGCAGAGAGGAATATATCAATGGCATATTTTAAATAACATATATCCTTTCTGTTGCCATCACTAAAAAGTAGGATATTGTCAACAAAGAGGAGGTGAGTTATTTGCAAGTTAATAGATACTTCGATGCCCTTAATATCCCCCCTCCTTTTAGCTGTTTCCGGTACTTGAATTAGACCTTCCGCATCCAAGAGAAACAACAAGGGTGACAGAGGACACCCCTGTCTTAGTCCTCGTTGGCTTTTGAAAAAAGGAGAGGCAACCCCATTAATTAGAACAACCAAAATGATATCGGATATACACCTCATCACCCAATTGATGAAAATGATGTTGAAACCGAGGTGTGTCAGGAGTAATCTGATATAGATCCAGCGTATTTTATCATAGGCTTTAGATAAGTCAATTTTGATTATCATTCCTTTTCCCCTGTTCTTTTTTATGTTGTGGAGCGTTTCTTGAGCCACCCCGATTGCTTCATGGATCTGTCTCCCCTCTAAAAACTCAAATTGTTCTTGTGAGATGTTCTTGGAAAGGATTGGCTTTAGCCTAATAGATATTACTTTCGAAATGATTTTATTTATGTTGTTGCATAATGAGATGGGACAAAATTCATCGAAGGAGCCAAGCTCATCCAATTTTGGAATGAGAGCTATGAAGGTGGAATTCATCTGTTCAAGGATTGCTCCTTTTGATCTAGATTCTTCCACTACTGCTGTGAGCTCCTACCCCAACTCTTCAAAGAAATGTTGATAGAACTTAGTTGTCCACCCATCCGGCCTTGGACTTTTTTCCTTTTGCATTGCCTCAAGGACTCCTTCCACCTCCTCTCTGGACACCAGGCAAGTCAAAATCTGATTTTCTTCTTCCTCTACATACCTGGGGAAATTTTGAGCCACCTTAACCACCTCTACAATGGTAATCACCGAAGGGGATTTCAACACTTTGCTGAAATGATCCTTTCCCATTGCTGCTAATTCAGGGAAAGACTTTGCTATCCCATTGTCCTCCCTTCTCATCCCCTAGACAATGTTAGAGTTTTTCCTCCCTTTTGCATAATTGTGGAAGAAATTTGTGTTCTCATCTCCTACTGCTAGCCATAGTGCTCTACTTTTTAGCCTCCATTGCTCCTCCTTTTCCAAAATAATCTTCCTTCTCTCCCCCTCCAGGGATTTGATGAGTTTCTTTTTTCCCCCCGTTTCATATCCATCTACTTCAGGGATTTCCATTCTCCCAAACTCATCTCCTAACCATTTTAACCTATCCTCCTGAGCCTCTTTCCTCTTTTTTTCCCATTTTATGGTCGCTTTTTCATCCTTATTCTCCCAAAGGTGTGTCACTTTTCTTGGAACCTCCTCTGCTCCCAAAGGTCTCCA